>JANAVB010020706.1:0-55249 GCA_029216955.1 Iris pallida
CACATTTGTGTTTCAACCGAGGCACTAGTGGCATCTAGAGAAAAGTAAATAAATGCACGGCCACTAGTCTCTCGACTGAGTCACAAATGGCATCTAGAGAAAAGTAAATGTGTGAAAGCCCATGCGCCTAATAACTGTCTCCACCCTCCCCATGTACTACTCGTGCTGAATCCTCATCACAACATTCCTAATAACTGCTAAGTCGCTAAGTCTTCTAGACAACCATAACTATTTAGCAGTTATTACCTATCGCACGGCATGTGCGCACCGATGGCCAGTCGATACGTACGTCCGAGATCTATATGAGACTCGTGACTCGTGATACACAAGTGTCGGGACAATGAATGCGACACAAACGAAGGTGGTCCCTTAACTCTAAGCCATATGCAACTAAAATATAATAATTTGCAAGTACAATTTATATTTTCTAGAATAAGTAAAAACATGCATGATATTGAGCAAGGAATTAAACAGTAAAGGCAAGGTGTCTTGCCTGATTGAGCGCCTGGTGTGCTGCAATAATCATGGTGGCATGAACTGCGACTTTGGTGTAACAACTACACAAGGGGACCTCTGATGGTGGCACGGACAGTTCCATTGGGTCCAGGACGGTCAACTTAGTTAGGGTCGATGGGAGGATGTACAGAATTTGGTGATCGAATAGGAAAGAGGGTCGAGTTACGGATGGAAGAATAAAGAAAATTTAGATGAATAATAATAATAATTTTATGATTTTAGAATAATAATTTTTAATACTTAAAAACTAGTTTTCACGGGTCAAAAATATTTATAGGAACAATACTTAAAGTCATAAAGATCTTTTTTTTTGTTAGAAGGCTATTTATAGTACTTGAAAACTATATTTTGTTAGTAAAATAGTTTAGATAAATATTAATATTCTAAAAAGTTATTTAGGATTTTAAAACAAATTTGGAAATATCGACCAAGCCCAAATATAATATTGACATAAAATTGTGTATAGATATTTTACAATAAAATTTTGAAAAGCTTATTATACCTAAATACATAAACCGACTAATAATAACCACTTATAATAAACTTTAATCTTAGTCACTAATAATAATAATAATAATAATAATAATAATAATAATAATAATAATAATAATTAATAATAATAATAACTGTATTAACAATCATAATAATAATATTATTACATTAATAGAAATAATAATGAAAAAAATAATAATAATAATAATTTTCTAATAACTAAACCATTCCCCCCCAATTGATAAAGAGAGAGAGAGAGAACAGAATGAGAGCGAGAGAGAGAGAGAGCAGAGAAAAAGAGAGAGAGAGGATGGAGTGCGGCGCGTGTGGCGGTCGGACTCGGTGGAGCTGGATCGGTACGGCGAGGCCGAGGTCTGGAAGAGGAAGGGGAAAGGAAGGCGGCGGGGAGAGAAGTGGGTCGGAAGGGCTGGAAAGGGGTGGCGCTCGCGACGGTGTTTGGGAGCGGGGGTTTGATCGGAGGTGAGGAGGAGAACGGCGGCGTGGGGCGGCTGGAGGCTTGGGGGTCAGCGGTGGCGGAGAGATCGGAGTTCGTCGGAGGGGGTTTTGGGAACTCCGACGGGAAGCGGAGAGGTCGGAAGGAAGAAGGGGGCAGCTGCGGTGGCGCTAGTCGCCCGACGCGGTGGAGCTCATCGGGAAAGGAAGAGGAGGTGGAGAGGGAAGGAGAGGGAGGCGGAGGGTTCCAGGAAGGGCGCGCGGTTCCGGCGACGGAGGCGAAACGTGGCTCAGGCGGTCGTCGGTTGGCAAGGCGGGTCGTTCGGCGCCGGCGGCTTGGTCGCAGTGCACGGGGATCAGCACCGGGCGACGGAGGAAGGGAGACGGGTCGCCGAGCAGAGCTCGGAGGTGAGTTCGGCGGCGTTGGTGTTGTTTTTACTTTCTTTTCCTTTTTCTACTTTTGTTGTGGGTTTCCTTGGGTCGCCGGCGGGTTGCGCCGGTGACGGTGGTGGTGGTAGATGGCTGTGGTGGTGTCCAGGTGGTGAGGGTGATGAGGGAAGGGATGCTGGTGGTGGCTAATGGTGTGGGAGCGCTGTCGGGACGGGGTGATGGCGATGGTAAGGGACAATGGTGGTTGTTGTCGATGGTGGTGATGGGCATTGGGGTGGTCGAGGACAGGTGGCCGGGGGACGGGGTTGCGGTTCATCGGAGAAGACGGGAGGTTTTTGTTTGGGCTAGGATTAGGAATTTACTGAATCGTGTCGGGTTGTCGACATGTAAAAATAGATGTATATGTATAAATATGGAATAATAATTTGGGTGGACACAGACACGATGCACGTAGATTTGGTTGTAGAAATTGTGGAGAGATATTGTGGAGAAATATTAGAGGAGTACCTGCCTATTTAAGGATGTGGGAATTTCCAATTAGATAAAGATTAGGATTGGTTTAAAACCCAAGTAGATAATTTACCATTTAATTTAAAAATCAAATCCAATCTAAATACAATCCAATTTAAATCAAAACCCAATTCCAAATACAAATCAAATTTTAAATCTAATTAATTTTTAGGAAAAATCAAATTTCAAATATTTAACTATTTAAATAAGTGTATAAATTCAAATCAAGATTTAAAATGGATACAAAATTTTCAAATATATTTTTCCAAAAATACCGATAATAATAATTTAGAAAATAATAAATATTTATAAATATCCTTTTTGAATAATAAAATATTATTATAATTAAATTTTAAAAATTATATTTTTATTTAAAATAAACTAGCAAAATTTTTATGAAATATGTGCATGCACTAAAAATATTATTTATTCTAAACAAAAGGCTTTTCAAAAATAAAATCATAAAGTAAAAAAATTTTATAGCTAAATTAAATATTACATATCTTATTTTGAAACCATAAAAATGTTTTTCTAAAAATATGTACGCTCGCACATATTCGCACTCGTCGAGCAATTACAAAAAAAATAAAATTTCGTGCGCGACGTACAATACGACTACGCGACGTACAATACAAAATTTTAAATTGGTATCAAATTTAATTAATAAAAAAATATAGTAGAAATTTAGGGGTTTTACTTCTACCGTCACCCCCCAGAATCAAAAATAAACAATTGTACTGAGATTGTTGTACCTAGGTTTTCGTCCCTAGGCTTTCTTTGTACAAGCGAGTTTGTAATGTGAAGTAAAAGTCCAGTCCTCCCATAAAACTGTTCTACTCTTTTATATTTTATGGCAAACAATATCATCCTTAACTAAGCCAGCAATAATCATCAAAGATATCCAATAGTCCCAATATCATAATTATCAAATAATCTACTACAACTCATAAAGTCTCGGGAACAAACCCGAATAGCAGTAAATAAAACAAACTAAACTCTATTACTATAACAACTAATGCGAATCCATAAGGAAGGAAATATGCTAATTCGTATCAGTACTGGAACCGGGTACGCCAGTGACGTCAATGTAGCCAATATGCTAACCGTAGACCTCGGGGAAAATCTCTTCGTCTGAAGCTGAAAAATAGTTATCCAGTCAGGATTGGAGCAAGATCACCATAACACTACATTACACAATATAGTATACAAGCATGAAGAATCAATGAAAGAAAATTAATAGTGAAAAGACGACACGAAGATACATACAGTATGAAATAAAGGAAACATAGGTCATAGTGATACTTGCCTGCTCCGATAGATGATAAAGTCATAAGTCAAGGTGTTATAGTCCGATCTAATCCGTCACATAAAACCACAAGTTAGATCAACGATTCCTACTCTAAAAATCCTAGAAAGTGGCTAATGGGTTAACTTAATTAATACTATTTTAATTCTGGAGTAAATCATCTAAAATCCTATTTTTAATCTATTTAAATCTAAAAATAGAATCTAAACACAAATATTTGGCCAAGAAAAGTCACGGTTCCAAATTTGGGACCCGTGACACGCAAACCGAGACATACTGTTGACTAACTAGTCAAAGATTATGAATTCAAAAGTTTGAGTGTGCAACATAGTAGATTTCAGCGCCACAAGTGTACTAAAATCGACCGTGCCACAAAATCACGATTTGGTCAAAAGTTATCGCCATTATGGCTAACCGTGACCAAGTCGATGAACTGTTGACCAAATCTGACTTCTACGAATAAAATAAAATAATAGATGGAACTGAATTTCTAGAAAAATTATATGTTGTAGAGCTCGGTGTCATCTTTCTAAAACTTCATACGGATCGCGAATCAGAATTCGGGATCCCTTGGAATCTCGAAAATCGCACGACGCATAGATTTTTGGACAATCGACACTCAATTATTTATCCAGAAATTCGAACAAAACATTACAGAAAATAAAGTAGATATTCCAAAACCTAACCTCAATACGCTTCTAACAAAAAAACGACGTACGAAACGGACGTCAAGATTGGAGGCAATCGCTCTGCGAAGTCGAGGACTCTACTAGAACTCTCCCACAAAAAGGCTGCTAGAATTTCTAGGTTTACGAAATAACTGAATACTTATATATATAGGGAGAGAGAGAGAGAGAGAGAGTCGGTGGAGCTCAAGCCGCGGCTAGGCTAAGGCTGCCACATGGCAGCATCTGAGCGGCTATAACTCCAGATCCTGTTGCTAGGGTGCATCCGACTCGACTATCCGAGTCCGACTCGGACTCAGAAAGGATTGCACCCAGCTGTCCTTTAGACTAACAGGAGGGACCCACTATTTGGCCTTGGTGGCTTACATGCGGGCCAACCTGGTTGACTGTACACGCTGACTGTGTAATTAATTAATTTAATTGCAAAAAAATATTGAAAATTCATTTTAACTCCAAATAAATCCAAAAAAATCCAGAAAAATCCTAAAAAATTCTAGAAACTATTTTTAGGAGTCTATGGCCTAAATAAAAAAGTTTTGCCACAAAATCACATCGTGTGGCCCCATAGTAATTCGTAAAAGCCTATGGAAAAATAAATTCTACAGGTTTTAATTATCCAAAAATTCCCAAAAATTCCAGAAAAATCTAAAATAATAAAATAACATATTTGGGACTATCTAGGTACCCTAGAAACCATATGTGACCTAATTCTATCAAACTTCACCTATAGGCTTAGGTGCGCCCCCTTGGAATCCCAAAATCAAATATCTATTTAATAATAATTCTAACCACCCTATACTTAATAGTAATAAAATATAAATATAAATATAAATATAAATATAAATAAAAAAGTATTATCCAAAATAGAACTTTAATACTAGGAAACCAAATGCTATACCCCCTTCAATCTTTTCAAATTTGAACAAGTTTGGAACACTTTAAACAAAAGCATGAAATGACACGTGTCACTAGGATTGCACAGTAGGTCGCTGACAGGCTAACATCATAAAATGACCATCAACATTAATGCTTTCGAGCCATTGTTTTATTTAAAAGTAATGATAACTCCTCATTTTGAAGACTAAAATCCGTCATGATTTCGCTTTATGTCCATGATGTTCAAAGCGTTTCTTCAAATACGAAGGGTTTCTTTTTTCTTCATCTGCTAACCTGGCTTCGCCCTATAAGTAGGGCTTTATTTGGAGAGAGATAGGTTTTCTGCCATCTGTTTTCTCCTTCAAACTAAGCTCTTCTTCGCAGGGAGTTTTTTTCTTCAGAACCCTAGTCTTTCCACCATGGCTCCCAAGAGATCGAGAGTCCCCAAGGCTCCCAAGGTGGCTGCGGCAAGCACGAAAAATGCCAGAGGGAAGTAGCTGGCGTCGGAGGCCGTCGACGTTGATGACTCTTCGATCGTTGGTGCTGAAGTGCACGAAGATGTGCGGTCGCCTGTTGTGAGTAAGTGTTCGATGAACATCGACTCCCAAATTTGTTGATGCATATAAGCACTCACTTCTCGGAGTAGCGTCTCGGAGATGCTCTAAAGCTTTTTTCGCTGAGGCACATGGGCACTACTCCCCAGAGTAGCATCCCGAAGATGTGCTAAAGCTCTTTCCACTGATGCACATGGGCACCAGTCCTAGGAGTAGTTTCTGTAAGATGCGTTGAAGCTCCATCAACCGATGTGCATGATCGTTACATTAACGAAGTAACGACTGTAAGATGTGCTGAGGTTTCCGCTGATGCACAGAGTCACTAACAATGGCTGCACGTAGTACAGCGTACATAGCACCTGCACGGATGTTCATTTTCGGATGAGCAGTGCAGCTTACATAATGCATGTGCGGCTGATTGCTTTGTGACACGCAGTGCAACATACATAGTACATACACGAATGCTTGCTTGATGACACTCAGACACTCTTATTTTGTTCATGTGTAGTTTCTGTGGATATGCCTCTTTTTAACGAGGTCCTTTTTTATTCATCGGTCTGCACACTAGGCATAAATGTTGATGAGGCGCTCGTTAATCCTGCCAGAAAGTTGATCACCCAAGGTCAATTGAAAGAGTGGATGGCTAAGATTTGGGATCAACAGCACTCCTACTTCCGTCGTATGATGAATGAGGCAAGTTGTCTTTTCCCTCTGACGATACTGAGATATTAAAGCCTCGATTCCTCTTTGGTGACCAGCTGATTTTGAAAGAGCCTGACCTTCTGAAGATAGGGGAGGATTAGTACTTTGAGAACGACGACCTCATCTTGCATGTTCCATCAATCAATCGGCACCTTCCGCTCTCAGTTTTCTTCTGCTTTACTGAAAAGTGGCGTATAGAATGGGATTTGACCCCGGAGCAGGGGGATTAATGACATGCTATTTCTAGGTGGACAAGTATTCCAAGAGAAATGATACTTTCAAGAGTGTACATGATGGTCTGTCGTATACTTTGCGAGTGTTGATCCCTGGTCTCCTGCTCAGTAATTTTACCTCGGATGTACATCCGTTCGGGGTATCTCTTTTTGCTAATCGGCTTCTAGCGACGAGATACACATATCCGAAAAGTGCCTTCTGGGTCGAAGGCTGGATCCATCCTGAGACTAAATGGCGCGAATTAACCCAATGGGTATTGGGTAGGTTCAAGACAGAGCTGAAAGGTACTGGCTTGCATCGTGCCATCAGGGCTACTGAACATGGTATTGAGATCAATTAGCCCGTGTTCGTGGCTTTGCTGGAGATGTATAATCACCATACTAGGATTTTCTATACTCCGTACGGGGAGATGGGGCTATCCTTCCATAAGATATACGCCATCTCGAGGTTATCCTGGGGTGAAGAATCGTTTGAGGAATATACGCCTATCAAATAGGATTTTTTAGAGCTGGAGAATAAGTATCCTGAAATGATGGCAGTGTACAAAGAACTACTTTGCCATCATCAGGTGTGTGTACACTAGGACTCTGTAAAGACTTATCCCCATATTTCTGCTTGGAAGGACTATATCTTCGATCAACAACCATCGGAGCCGGGGATGGTCCATTTTACCATGCGTAGGGCGTACACCACTGACGAAGTAGAAGCTATTATGGTCGAAGCGGGGGTATCCGCTCCTTCAGTAGATATTGAGGGAAAACCCACTTCCATCATTCATAACTATTTTGGTCAAAACTTGACTGCTTTGAGCCCGAAAGTGGTGTTGGCTGCTTTTCTGATGATATGACTACGAAAAATCGTAGTTCCTGGAGGCTCTGGATCCGTCGGCCAAACCAATCGGGAACTCATTCTGCCGGCTATGAAGCTGGTCTATAAACATTCACTACTTTGCTCCCGACTATGGTGTGTAATACCTGCCTGCGGGAACTCTCGAGGAAAATAATATAGTATCATGAGAGAAACAACAAATTCCCTAGGGTTGAACTCCCCTACCATTGTTTGATGGCTTGGTTGGCATTACATCGCCAAGGTTTAATAGTCCCTAACACCATCGATGGTTATAAGAAGGGGGATGCGACACTACACAACTATCACCGGGAAAAATGGCTCCATCAGGGCGTCCCCATCTGCAATTAGATGCTAGCCGCTTGGGTAGCTATAATTTTAACAGGGTTTCGCCCTCTTACAGGGGTTACCTCGCAGACGAAGCACTAACAGACCAGGGCGGATAGGAGAGTGATCTGACTCTCGGTGCTTTCCATTGGCTACAGTCCATTCGTCCCTCACACTTAGTGTACCGAAATCAGAATCAGGTGTATCTGAAGCCCTATTTGTCGAGCCAATTTGCGCGACGGTTCGCCTATAGTCAAACGATGATGAACAACCCAAGCTCTTGCCTTGGTTATGAGGAAAGTCTGCTGGACGATGCCCGAGCATGATATTATTATAATGCCGGGTGTACTGGAGCAAAATTTACGTTTCCTATGATGCTTGGAAAGGCCCATATTTTGTATTCCACCGTAAAGTTTCACTTTTTGGCAAATAACTTCTCATCGGACTATGATCGAGAACGAAGTCTAATTTAGGGGACAAAGTCAGAGGTGCCTCAGTCGACCCTTGCGCGTCTCCGAGAGCTCACATCATCGGGTGGTACATCCTTGGATTGTTCTAGTACCTCCTGGTATAAAAGAGAAGATGCAACGCCCTTGAATACTTCGTCGAAACGTCGGGCTCCTTCGGAGGCGAGTTCTCCTCCTACCAAGAGAACCAAGCGGGGTGTACCCAAGCAGTATGGATCCATGCGACGTTATTCGCCACGCCAGAATACTCCGCCTGTTAAATCTTTTTCACAGGTATACCTCAGTCTTTTTATTATAATTTTTATCACAGACTTTCTGCTTATTACTGTTTTGCTTGTGCAAGGAAAGAGGAAGTCTGGATGGTCGGAGATACTTAGGAAACTTCCTGAGGAGCCCGCCCCTGGGGTACCCCTTTAGGAGCCGTTGTGTCTAGCAGTTAGAGTTACCATCCCTTCGTCTGCCGAAGGTCCTTCGGTTGTCGAGGTGCCTATGGTTGTGAGGATCGAGGAGACTCGTGTTCCAGAGGGGAACCCAAGGACTGCAGCTACTGAGGCTGCTGACTTGGAAAATGTTTCTCTTCCTTCCCCTTTCGAGTATGAGACTCATGACTTCTCGGAACTGATGGATTCACATCAGCGAGAGGATTTTATGGAGCAAACTGCGGACGAGTCCGTTGTGATAGCCGGGATCGGTCTTACGGTGGCCAAAAACATGACTCCAGAATTTATATTCGCGATGATCTGAATAGCTGAGGGTACTGAAGGCACTGTCCAAGGTTCTTTTACTAAACCTCTTCCTCATATTGAGGAAGCGACTGAAGAGAACCCAAAGATTCTAGGAGGTGAGGAGGATCAACCGATGAATTGCTCTCGGAAGACATCAGAGATCTGCACCAGGGGCTGGTCGAAGAGGCCGCCAAAAGGTTAACAGCGGAGGATGTTAAAGAGTTAGCCAACCAAGCTATTGAGGAACTGGTCAAGATGACCCTTGAACAGTTGGTCGATGAGATCATTATGAAAGTGGCCTAGGAGGCCATCGAAGAGCTGGCTGATATGGTCATTGAAGCATCAGCTTAGGAGACCATAGAAGAGCAGGTCATGAAGACTGCTAATGAGCTGGTCATTGAGGCATCAATCGATACAGCCACTAAGATAGCGGTCAAGGAGGCTGTTGACGAGCCCGTCGAAGAAACCATTGACAGCCCGGTCAAAGAGACCGAAAAGACCGTTGAAGGGCCGGTTGTTGAGGAATATGCCAATGTAGCTACCGAAGAGACAGATGAAGAACCAGTTGAGAAGACCACTGCCGAACCGATTATTGAGGAGACTGCTAATGAGCCAGCTGCTAAAGAACCGGTTCAGGAGACCACTAAGGAGTCGTTCGAGGTGTCCGTTGAAAAGTTGGTTATGAAGACCGTTGCTGAGCTAGTCACAGCTACTGCTCAAGAGCTAGCCAATAATGCTGCCCAGAAGTCAGTTGCAGAGATTGTTGAAGAACCGGTAAGGGAGCCCGTTGAAGAGCCAGTCATCTACGAGATTACTCTTGAACCAGAGATGCCAGGGCTAGATCAGACGGCGTCAAAAACTAATGTCGTTGCTCCATTGATGGCTTCTGTCCTAGTCATGGCACCACCTATCTCGGCCATACTCCCGATTCATGTAGTAGCCGCGACCGCTATTCCGGGACCTTCTATCGTGGCATCTCCATTGACTCCGATGGCTATGGCTGACAATGATTATTATGCCAACCTCATCCTGGGCACCATTTGTATGCTTTAAAGTGCGGTACAGAGGTCATCTTGCAGCATAACCAAATGTTTAGGCAAGCTCGCTCTACAGTAAGAGCCCAGTTAGTGGCATAGCACGAATACCAGGAATACGAGGCACAAGCAGATGCAATAGAGGCTTCTCTGACAGAATTAGAAGCCACATTCTTGGAGAATCAAGGCCTTGAGCGCAGCCTTTTGTCCCTTGCGGATAAGGAGCTAGAGAGAATGGCTGCTGAACTTTTCCAGCACGAACAGAGACGACAGGCTCTGGCTCACAAGATTGTCGAGGTTGAAGCGGAGATTGAAGAGGTGATCGATGCTGAAGAAGTTCAAGTTTGCCGTCAAACCACCTTAGAGGAACTGTGTGAAACCCTCCAGGAACAAATTTGGTAGTTGGAAGAGGCGCTGGCCTTTGCCAAGAGTGAGCTGGAGAGGTCAAAAGACTAGCAGAGGCTCCTTCGCTAGCGATCCGAGACTTTAGCTCAGGAGAAGGAGAGTATCGGCTTTTGTCAGGCAGAGTTAGACATTGTACGCCAAAACATGTCCCAACTCGAGGATGAGGCCGCCAGACAACAAGAGGCAGAGCGCCGAGCCAAAGCGTTAGTTTGGCCCAAGATTGCTTTTTTAAGGAGCCGACTTGACAAACTTATGCACCGGTCGTCTTAGATTGCAATATTTATGTCTTTCCTCCTTTTGTTCCTCTCTTTTAGAAAGCTCTTTGTAGTAAAAAGAAAAAAACTTTTCTTTTTCATGAATGCAAATCATAGTTTTGCTTCTTTGCTTTGTCTATTTATCATTAACTTTTGATGATAGGATGAAGGTAACTCCGCTAGGAACAGGGTGTTTATTCAGAGGTAATATGGACATGGTAAACACAAAATTTTTGTGGTAGAATTTTTCTTACTCAGAGGTTATGTGGATATGGTAAGAATAGATTCTATGGATGTGTAGAATGACTCAGAGGTAATATGGACGTGAAATGTTCTATAGATGATTATGACAACACGGGGTTTGTCATGGAAGAAATGCTATTCAAAGGTAATATGGACATGGTAGGCATGAACTTCATTGGGGTATAGAAAAATAACTCAGAGGTAATATGGATGTGAAATGTTTTCTAGATGATTGTGACAACACAGGATTTTTTATGGAAGAAATGTCTACGTAGAGGTAATATGGACATGGTAGGTATGAACTTCATTGGGGTATAGAAAAACAACTCAGAGATAATATGGATGTGAAATATTTTCTAGATAATTATAACAACACGGGGTTTGTCATGGAAGAAATATCTATGCAGAAATAATATGGACATGGTAGGCATGAACTTTATTGGGGTATAGAAAAATAACTCAGAGGTAATATGGACGTGAAATGTTTTCTACTGTGGAAGGGATGAATTCGTTAATAGAATCAATGAGCACCCGCGGATGATATGGAAATACATGTTGATTTAGACCTCAAACATAGTATTTCTTTAAGAATTTGCCATTGATCAGCATCATTAGCATGTCAGCGTTAGATTTAGACAGCCGGTAAGCACCGTTGGAATAGACTGTCTCTATGATGAACGGTCCTTCCCACTTGGGCTTAAACTTTCCAGCAGTCTTGTAAGTCATTACCATCGGTCTTCGAACTAATAAAATAAGGTCACCCACTTGGAATGTCCTTTTTCGGACCTTTTTGTTGAAAGTTCTAGAAATTCAAGCTTGATAGAGTTCGATATGTTGTTGAGCCAGCAGGCGTCTCTAGTCCAACGCTTCCTACTCCTGTAGCCGACGGCGTTCATTGCCTTCGTCAGTCAGCTGGTTGGTGACAGCTACTCGTAGAGATAGAATCTGGATCTCCAGGAAAAGCACTGCCTCGCTCCCGTAGACAAGAGAGAATGGCATATTGCTTGTAGGCGTACGAACGATTGTACGGTAATCCTATAGACATTCGCTGAGTTTCTCATTTCAGTCGCACTTATTGGAAGATATGACTTTCTTGAACAGCTTGACAATCATCTTATCGAATGCTTCGGCTAGCCCGTTCGCTACAGGATTGTAACCCATTGACGCTATATTTTGTATCCGGTTCAACATAATTGACGGAATGCGTGGCTCACAAATAGAGGGCCATTGTCATGGATAATCCTTCGAGGAACTCCGAAGTGGTAAATGACGTGATGCTTAACAAAGCTGATCACATTCGAGATTTTTACCTTGACCAGTGGCACAACTTTTACCCACTTAATTGGAAAAGTAGTCAGTGATGGCGAGGATTAACTAGTGTCCTTTGGAGGACGGAGGGCTGATCGGCCCGATGATATCCATTCCCCATGTTTCAAAGGGTCAGGCGGCCGTAGTGGGGTGTAGGAACTCAGAAGGTTGGTGGATGAAGTCATCATGCAACTGATATACCCGGCACATCTTAGAATAATCCACAACATCTACCATGATGGTAGGCCAGTAGCTTATATGACACAGTCGGTCTTGCAGCTTAGGACCAGGTTGGTGAGCTCCGCAAGTACCATCGTGCACCTCCCGGAGTGCTTCCTTTGCTTCAGCATTAGATAGACACCGAAGAAGAATTTCGTCGTATGAACGATGGTACAATATTTTAGTAGCTATGTCATAGAAGAACCGGAGAGAGCGTCTCTTAATAGAAGTGGCTTCCTTCGAGTCTTCAGGCAGGATTCTGTAGACCGTATAGTCTATAAATGGGAATCGTCAGTCCCGAATGTCATATTGGTGTCCGCCTGTATAGAGTAGCTCAGACACATGTACAAATTTTTCTTTGGGCAGATCAACTCCCGACCCATCACTGTGATGGAGTACTGGGTTCCGAATAGAGCTGCCAGAGAAGAAGTGATTCCGGCGAGGGCGTCGGCCTCCGAGTTTTGCAATCGAGGTACATGCTCTATAAAAAACCCTATAAAGGTAGAGATAATATCGATTGTTGCCTGATGATACAAGACTAGATATTCATGTCGAACCTCATATCGTCCTCGAACCTGATTGATTATCAGTTTCGAGTTCCTATAGTCCTCAAGGTAGTCAACTCCCAACTGTTTGGCGAGTTGGAGTCCGATGATGAGAGCGTTGTACTCAGCAACATTATTGGTACATTATTCCATGAGAGAATATGTACGGTGGATAACTAGACGATCATGAGTGACGAGGACTACTCTGACCCCTACGATGAATTCGCCTTTGGGACCTATTCTCGAGGCACCGTCAAAAAATATTCGCCAGACAGGACTATCTGAGACCGCGTTAGATTTCAGGACTTCATCAGGAATTCCATCATAAAGTTTTGGCATTTTCGGTATAGGATGTGCCACCAAAAAGTCGGCCAATGTGTCACGTCCCAGTTCTAAAATATATAGGAACTTAAGGCATGAGCATGCCAGCTAATACGATCTAGGATAAGTTCCCATTTTAATAGACTTATCCATAGACGTACTACACTGTACAGGATACTAAGAGTAACTGATCATCTATATCTTAATCTAAAGTAATAAAACGAATACCAAGAATTAACATAATATACTAAAGTTGGCCACCCAGTAATATACATGTTCGAGCAAGCTCGAGAAAGGAAAAAGCTTGGAAATAATAGGCTACATAGCAGCATGAAGCAAATACAAGTAAAATATATGCATGAAAGAGCAAATGGAAATACCAAGAACACATATATAAATATATACCTGAGACCTCGGTGCATCACGCAGTACCTGTCCAGCTACTTTGTATTAACTGCTCAGAGAATACCTGGAGAGATCACCAGGTCCTCATTGGGACATAACAAGATACAAAAATACATGCCATAATATGAACTGGATAAAATGAACAACCTGAATCATAACATGGTCCAATATCTAGTCATCAATCAATAAACCATATCTCTGACCAATCATGATCAGTAGATGGCATACCAACCCATGATAAGATATTTTCCCATGATACAGTCCGATATAGGTACACTAACCATTCTATGTGGATGTATGTTGAAGACAACCTTTGAGCATATGGGTAGGTGAATAAGGATTTACGTTGAAACACGGGCCGACGTCGGATCACGAGCCGAGGGATTTGCGTCGAAATATGGGCTGACGTCGGATCACGAGTCGAGTAGTACATATACTAGCGTACATCCCGACCGTACCTAGCGCACAGCCAGTGGCTGCTGCCGGATATACATACTAGTAAGTACATATTCCCTCCCGGGCCCCCAATGAGGCTAACATAAAATAATATAATTGTCTGTCCCATATGCCTACTGATTGTTTTCACCGCCCAGGAAATGTACAAGTATCCACGACTCAGACAATCCATATCTTATTGTGAGTCTCTACCCTAGACACCATCTAACTCTATATGTACCGACACACGAACCACTCATACCGATGATCAGTCGAATGCGTAAGTTCATGCCAACACAATGACCCTCACTCAAGGTGCCGTGTAATATCTCGTTTCAAGTCATAGAAGTTATTGGGGTAACTTTACAGTTTTTGGGTACATCTACTAACTCTAAGTCACACACGCACGCACCCATAACATCGATGCCATCATCGATAAAACCTAAGTCATCCTTGGATACACAATATCAGTGCTATTAACTAACAATACAAGAATAAATATGAATAATGTAAACAGAACAAGTATGGCAAGGTATCTTGCCTGGGGTGAAGTAGTAATTCGGTGATGTCCTGTAGTCAAATCGTCAAGTCCAAGAAAGGTAGCAACATAGGAGTCTCCATGAACGTCCCCGGATGCGGAAACAAACACCACCAACGTTCCCAAAATAAGGAAAATAGCTATAATAGACTATCCATAAGTCCAATTCTGGATACAGGAGCAAAATGGTAATTTTTGGTTAAATATGGTCCATTGTCGGACCCATTTTGTACCGAAAAATGTGTCAAGATCAAAGTCATCAAAATCTAGCAAACCATATGTCTAAGAGTCCAAAATGACGATACGAACCTAACGGTATATTCGGAAGTAGATTCCGATGAGTCGATCTCAAAATGGTCCGTTGACCCGAATATTAGAATCCAGTTTGCACGAAAATGCGTGCCAGAGTCCAAGTCTACTAAATCCAGCAAAGCATATGTCAATGAGTCCAGAATGACGATACTAACCCAACGATATATCCAAAATTCGATTTCGATGAGCTGATCTCAAAATGATCCGTTTTGACCCGGACATTGGAATCTGGTTTGTACAAAAATGCGTGCCGGAGCCAAAGTCTACTAAATCTGGCGAAGTATATGTCAACAAATCCAGAATGATGATACAAACCCAACGGTATATCCAGAACTAGATTCTGGTGAGCCGACCTCAAAATGATCCGTTGACTCGGAGTGTGGGGCCAGCTTTGCACTAAATGCGTGTCGGGGCCCACATCCTCCAAATCTAGCAAACTTTATATGAATTTGTGCTAGAACGACACCACGAGTCTGCTGGTGGTGTCAGAATTGGAATCCAGAGTACCGGGTCCAAAATTAGAATTTTACAAGTTAGAAATTACGAATTTGGACAGCCAATTTGACGTCAAATTCAACCAATCAAACGACCTCACAATGAAACGAAACTTTAATAACAAGAACTTGGTTATACCAGCTATGCATATGAACTGGTGGCACATCAAATGGAGCTGCAATGGAGGAGATACAAATCTACGAAGTTGGCTCCACAAAACTGTCTAAAATAAACACAATTATTCAGGCAACTTGGTCATTGATTTTGACCTATCAAATGAATGAATTAACAGCTGAAACTTTAGGTGAAGGTAGAGCTATATACCAAGATTGCAAGGGAGGAAAGAGTTTGACGATCCAACGGGCAAATTATCCAGAAAATGCATACGAAGTTGCTGCGATGAAGCACCAATTATGAGTTCAAAAACTCGTGCATCACGACGGGATCTCGTCCAAAATGTACGAATCGCCTACGTGGCTCGCTAGGGACGTCGAGCGATGGCATATAGGTCTCACCCAGGTTGTACGCGAGTTGTGGGGTCACTGACGATGGCGGTTGGCCGTGGTTGGCCGTACGGGTGGCACGCACAGCGTGCACGACTGCACGCGGGGGGTGCCGGATCAGTGTACACGGGTGGCACATACAATACGTCAACTCTGCCACCCCGATCAATGCCGGGTCAAGTCATAACCCATCTTTTGGATAAGGTATCGGATCAGTACATGCGGGTGACTGCACTCGGACAGAGCACGGGGGTACACGACAGCCAAGAAAATATGATAGCTGTCGTAATGGTCTCGTGAAGGCCGCTTGTACCACACATGCTACAGCAGTCGCTGCGTCTAGGGTGGCGAGCTGGGCGGCCAAGGGGTGGCGCACCGGGCACACAGCTGCTACGTGGTAGCACACATGGGTAGGGGTTATGCGGCTCGGCGGAGAAGGCATGTATGCAGTAGTTCGAGCAACAACTCGGGTGGTCGTACCATAGGAAGAGGAGGAAAGTGATGAAGGGGGGTGGAGAAGAAGATGATAAGGAAGGAGAAGGAGGTGATGGAGTGCAGATGATGATAGAAGGAGAAGAAGGTGATGGAGTTAGGGTTGAGGAGGGTATTGATGAGGTCGGCTAGGGGAGAAGGAAATAAAGCTGCTATTGGTGTTATTTGGTTTTGAATGAGAGAGAAATGTGAGTGTGTTTGATATGTTAAGGAAAAGTTGGCTGTGAGTTGGAAAGAGAGAGAGAGAGAGAGTTTGGAATCTCTTACAAAAGTAATGTGTGTTGATGTGTGATTGGTCATGAGGTTGGGGTGTGTCATAGGTAGCTTCTGTTAAGGCATCTCTTCGCTTGGCCAAAAGAGGTGGGTTTTGAATGGTGTTGTGTATGTGTGCGTTTGGTGTTTTGTATGAAAGAATGGTGTTGTGTGTGTGCGTGTTTGGTGTTTTGTAGGAAAGAATGTATTGTGTGTTTGGTGTTTTTTTATGAGAGGATGACATGAAGCTTGGGTTTGGTTCATTGAAGTCGGGTTGGGTCGAAGTCGGGCTTGATGCGACCAATGGCTTAATTTTAGTCATTTATGATCATTGATGAAATAATAGCATGTGAAAGATCAATTGGGTGCCACACAAGTGATATGTGTGTAGTAGACTCAAAATATGTTGAAACCATATATTGGGTCGATTAGGTTGGATCGATGTCGATCCCTGAAATTAAATTGGAATATAGGTCAGGTTTTACGGTAGATGGTCAAATGGCCTAAATTGATCCAAAATTTGTTCGATGCAAATAGAATACAAGAGAACAAGTTTGAGTGGGACATGATATATCAAAATAAATATAAATTTGTCTAGATCAAAACTTATGAAGAACGTTTCGAGAGATTGACATCTCTGGCACTCCAAAAATTAAAGTCATAGGAAAGTATGTTTAATGATCAAAACTAATTATAATAAAAAAATTTGTTGAAAATAATTCCTTTAATAAAATTTAAAATAATCCCTAAAATCCATGGGGCTTACACAATGCTTGGCCTTTAACCACTTTTTGTGGGATGAGCACCATGTCATAAGGCGTCAAAAGGATTGCCCATGTGGCTAGCCGTGAGTTTAGTGCCCCGAGCTTGGTCATAAGGACTCTGAGGGGGTTGACTCTGGAGATGACGTGAATCATCTGTCCTGCCACATAATAGCGTATCTTTTCAATGGCGAATACTAGAGTGAGACACTCTTTCTCAATAGGATTATACTGATGTTCGGCACCAATCATGGTCCTTTTCAGATAGTAGATTGCCTGTTTGTAGCCTTTGTTGCTCTTCTGGGCCAACAAAATGCCCAGAGAATGGTCCATGGCTCAGACGTATAGTAAAAAGGGCCTTTCCAGGACTGGTGCTACCGGGACTGGAGGACTGGTGAGATATTTCTTGATGTCGACGAACACGCACTGGCATTCTTCAGTCTATACATAAGAAACGCCTTTCTTCATTAGCTTGGTGAATGGTTGACATCGCCTAGAGATATTTTCTATGTATCTTCTTATATATCCAAGCGCCCTTGCAGGCCTCGAAGCTATTGCAGATTTTTCAGAGGAGATGTCAAGAATGGCCTTAGTCTTTTCAGGGTCAATGTGAATACCCTTGACCGTGACGATGAAGCCCAATAACTTGTCGTTGGAAACTCCTAGGAAAGACTTGGTTGGGTTCATCTTTACTCGATGTGTTCGCATTAAATCGAACACCAACCTCAAGTCGTCCAGATGGCTGGATTTCCTTTGGCTTTTAACAGTGATGTCATCAACATAACATTCTGTCGCTTTTCTGAGGTATTTGTGAAATATGGTACTTATAGCCCGCTGGTATGTTGCTTTTGTATTCTTCAGACCGAAAGACATCACTATATAACAGTAGATTCCTTTTGGAGTCTGGATTGAAGTATGTTTTTCATCCTCAGGGAACATCTTGATCTGGTTGTAGCCTCAGAACCCTTCCATGAAGGACATACGTTCGAAGCCACAAGTATTATTGATCATCATGTCAGTGATCGGGAGGAAAACTTGTCTTTTGGACAGGCCGAGTTGAGATCCCTAAAGTTTATGCAAACTTGAATCTTCCTATTCTTCTTAGTGACGGGCACAATATTGGCCACCCAATTTGGGTGTTGCTCCTCGCGAATGAAGCCACTTTCTTTGAGTTTGTCGACTTTTTTCTCGATAGCATCCATGATGTTAGGACGGAAGTGACGTTGTAGATGTTTGACAGGTTTAGTATTGGGCAAGATATTTAGTCGGTGCATTACGACTTGTATGTCTAAACCCGGCATGTCTTCATAGCTCCAAGCGAAGATATCAATGTATTCTCGGATAAGCTGTATCAGAGATTCTCTGTCTTCTTCCGTCAAGCTTTTGCTGATGAAGATGGGTTTAGGTGAAGCCTCATCTCCTAGGTCTACTTAAACGACCTCATCTTTGGTGGGAGGATCTCGTTGTTCAAAGCGTCATTCCTATTGGGATCCTAAGCGTTGAGCCCAGGGTTCATCCTCGAAGCATTCAAGCATCTAGTCTTCATCCTCGACTGTGGATCTGCAGAGACCATATTGATTGACAGTATCTTCTTGAAGGCCTGGCCGATACTGGTATCAGAGTCCCAGGTCGAGGAATCAAAGGAGTGAGAGTGCATCATGGCCTCCGGCTCCGAACTCTCCGAAGTTGTTGTGGGTGTAACATAACCCAACCCCCAGCGAATATGCTGGTAGTAATTTTGAGACTTTTCCTTTGGAGCATAAAATCGTAAGGGAAGACATCTGCCTTTGCCATAATTTAGAACTCTGTCGCTGGTCAGGTCGTAGCCCATCTTCTGGATAAGGTGTTTGGCTTGAGTGCTTAACGATAAAGCTGTATCTTGTCATTGTCAGGTTCTGGTTCTGCGGGAGTGCGTCTCTGAGGATGTTCTATCAGATCGAAGATGATGAGTTCCTTATCTTTTTTCCTTGCTGACACCAGGAAGTAAGCACCTCGGAAAGAGACAACTCGGCTTGCAAGATTAGCAGTTGTCACTTGTGTTTGTAATATATACCGAGCATTGTCTAAGAAATACATAGTGTTTCAGTGTGCACAAGAGTAATTCAAAGATAATTTTCTATTAATGAAATACGAGATTTTATCTCGAGGGATTACATCATCTAAAGAGTGCGCCTCATCATTGGCGCATATGTTAGGGAGGCTTTCCTTTTAGTCGAACTCTCAGTGGTTCTTCGACGATCGCTGTATTTTCAGATACAGTCTTTGCCTCGTCGTCTGCATAATTGGCATCGATATCCCAGGGTACTGATTTATATAGATCAGCATCAGTGCAGTATTCTTCGAGCCTTCGGAATGAGTCGATGTCAGCAAACTCTGTCTTGATAGTTCCGTCGCTGGCTATATACTTCATGCATTGATGGAGAGTGGAGGGTAAAATCATATACTCATGTATCCATGGTCGACCCATTAGCATGTTTTAGTTTATGTCTGCATCAATGACATAACAAGTCAAATACGTCTGAAGATCGCCTATCTAGCATTTCAGACGAATCTTGCCCAAGGGCTCACTTTTTCCAGCATTAAAATCGCTGATTGAAGTATTTGACATGGTCAGCCGATGCATTGAAATCCCTAAGGTTAAAAGTAAACTCCGAAGAATTATGCAGAGGGAGTATCTATGGTCGATGTGGATACGATCGACCTTGATGGCACCAATATACCCTGTATAGTACAGGGGTTTATTATGCCGATTGTTCTTTAGTAACATATTCTGCTAAGTGAAGGTGATGTTAGAAATCACCTTGACCATGTTATAGCAATGTGGACAAGCAGTAGGATACTCCTTGGGCATTTGCACCTGGGTGAGGAATGAATCAGCGTTCTATAAAGCCTCGCTGAGGGCGTCCCGAGTCTCTTTGGAGAGGCGGAGGAGCTCGAAGAGCGACATCCGGGCTGGAGTATTGGCAAGTTGTGCCAATATGTCAAAGTTATAGGGCTTGATCGGCCCCACTGCTGAGTATTTCCTTAGAGGTTTGTCAAAGCGAACCTCATTCTGCTTCTTTTTATTTGTTGCAGGACTTTGAGATGGGCATGCTTCTGATATATCAGATGCAGTGGCAGCAGCAGGCAGAAGTACCTCCTCCTCTGGGGCCTGGTTATCTTCTCGCTGGTGAGCCGAGCGAGTGGTAACCAGAGCGTCGTCGATCGATGTAGAAATTATACAACACGACTTGATTTTCTTCCCTTTAATAGGGCATTGTGCAGGCAGTTTCATATCTGGGGCGAGATCAGAATGGACCCACATAACTTTGCCTCGCAGCGTTGTAAGCGGGATGAGGCTTTGAGCATTGTCAGGAGCTGGTGGAAGATTGACCACTTCCATTGTCGCCTTAGGGTTGGAGACGACACCATCTTGAGCCTTTGTCTTGAAATGGTTTTGAAATGGAGGGTCACTATATTGGTAGTAACTGTCTTGTCCTTGTAGTCGAGTGAGATGACCCTGGCATCGCGTTGGATCTGCTTTCTTCAATACATAGCAGTCGCATGTTAAATGGTAAACGTAATGGTGGTAGTGACAGTACATTGGATTGTTTACTTTTCCACTTCGTCGGGACACTTGGGAGGCGGGAGTTGAAGTTTGTCACCCTTTATTAGCATGTTAAAGAGTTCTAGTACATCCTCATTATTGAAGGAGTAGCTTTTCTTCAGTTTTGGTGCTTTTGTCGGCTTTTGGTTCGTTGACGTTGAACCTTTGGAGATGTTGATGATCAGGGCTTGTTTCCCATTTTCGTTCTTGTGGGTAGGGTTATTGCTAGACAAGCGTTTCCTTTTGTCTCCGAGCGCGGGGAAAACTCAGTCCCAACAATTGTGCATCCCAAGCTTTTCTTTCAGTGACATCCGTCTCGATAATAAAAGGCGTCCATTCTATGCATGGAGCACTATGCCACAATTTGATTGTGGGGAGCATGTTCTTGTGACACGAATCCATAAGCATGGGCTCGAGTATACTGTAAGCTCCCTGAATTTTTGGATTTTTTTAATATGAATAATTAATATTAATTTATGTTTTAAGACAAATTAGGCTTTTATATATTTTCTATTTATTGTAAATCCTAATGACGTAAATCTCTAGTCCTATTGAGCTACCGGTTGACTTAGCTAGTCCAAACTCAACCCAAATATCCCCATACCTCCACATGGTTCATACCGAACATTACATACTATTGTCCTCTCTCCAAAACACCAAACATAATGATATGACATCCAAAACCTAACACTTAACCTACTAAAAATAATTCCAGCCCTATATACTTTGGACTTGACCCAACCATTAACTCACCACTTAACCACTATAGGTTGGACTCAAGTGTGGTCAAGTACACTAAATGGGCAGCCAATCCTCCACACTTGTTCATCTTCTATAACCCCAAGCACCCTTAACCATTCCCTTTCCATAACCTACAAAAACTCCCAACCATTAACTCTCCACTCAACCCTTCACCTCCCCCTTAATGGTTGGCTATATATAGACTTCTCCTCACCTTATTACTTCATAGCATCTGAACAAAACTTCTTCCTAACCCACTTCATAATATTTTCTCTTCACAAACCATCTCCAAAATCATTCTCAATTTTTCTCCAAACAACCATCTTTCCACCCCTATCCAGGCTGAATTAAAATCATTCTCAATTTTCCTCCAAACAACCATCTTTCCACCCCCCTACCCAGGCTGAATCTGAATTCAACTAGTTTCCACCATTCCAGCCATATCTCTCTCTACAGTAAGTATTTCTCTCTCAAATTTAGTATGCTTCTTCCTCACTCTGTTCTCACCATTTTCCTTTCACAAACTTTTCTGTAAAACTCAATCTAACTCCCTCAAAACAGCCCCTCCATCAGAGGTGACCAGGCTGAAACTGAATTCGGTGCACTGCTGTTCGCGCACCCTTAGGAGACCCCATGGCAGCAACTAATCCCTTGGTAATGTTCCTAACACTCTTCTACAAAATCCCACTATTTCCAAAATTCATTCATAAAATTTTATATATATATTTGCTTGCAACTTCATTATTTTTGTCACCGTAATCATTGATTCTCAAAATAGAACTTGTATAGATTTATGTCCTATTTGTCCTATGAAATTCGATGGTTAAGAATCTTAAATTCTATGGTAATATATTCTGAATATTATTTATAAGTTTATTAATTTTAGAATATAAAGTGTTATATTGTCAAGATTTCATCTAGTCTGAATCAACCGAAATTGGACAACCTAATGAGTTTACTTGAATGTGCGAACTGGCTAGCCTAATTTTAGTATACAAAATAAATATGATATGTTTGAATTATTATCAAATATTATTGTAGGTCAAAAAAAAAAATCAAACCGCGCCTAAGTTAAATTCAACAGATTAATCAACAAACACAGAACGCTCCTATTTCTGCATCATAGAGGCGCATTTCACAAACCGCGCTTAGCTGACGAGGAGTCATCATTACCCGACAAACACGAAGATCGAGACGGCGCTATCATTCCTATGATGGCACGGCGCTCGAGGAAGATATGACAGCTGTCTAAACAGATTGCGCCTACATCAAAGAACTAGGCGCTATCAACAGACTGCGCCTACTTTTTACTATATCAAGCACACTTCGCAGATTGCGCCTACTTTTTACTATATCAAGTACACTTTGCAGATTGCGCCTACGTCTCAGTGAAGAAGGCGCAGTTCAATACAACATCAATTCAGAGCTTGCCACGTGTCCCTGAAACAGGCGCACTTTGACTAAATCAACGCCTAACTACCACTCTACATGTCCAACACGTGTCCCACTAACTGTACACGACCAAGCGCATGTCAATCAAATAATGCCACGTGTCTAGAGCAGTTGGTGCACGTTCGTGATAATGGAGTGAAAACAGGCGCAGTTTGTCATGCGTGCTCAAAACAGGCGCAGTTTGTCATACGTGCTCAAAACAGGCGCACTTCAACCAGGCACTCTCCAGAATAACTGCCCAAAACAGTTATTTCAGAACTCTATAAATAGAGTTTCGTTTCCATTCAACAGGGAGGAGATCAGAGAGATCAGAGAGATCAGATTACACACAGAGAGATTATTCTCTTCAGAGAATCCAGGAGTTCTTGCTAAAGTGCTGCTGCGTTCTTCAGAGGCTCTTCGCCTTCAGTTCATCAGAGGCTTCCTGCCTTCGTTCCATCAGAGGCTTCCTGCCTTCAGTCATCTTCAAAAGCTTTCGTCTTCAAAAGTTCACATCGTCCAAGGGATAAAGCGATCGTCATCCAGATCGGATTCCTATAGTTGTACTTTCCCAGAATTCTTGTAATATTCTTTACAAAGTTTGTGAAATAAATATCATACTTTTGTTTTTGCAAACAAAATGGCGACTCTGCTGGGGACGACCTTTTCCTCTGATGAAAAGGTGACAACTCAATGTGACACAGCATCTATCGGCAAGACGCAGAAGACTTTGGTCGTGAAAGTCGACCAAACGGCTTACGAAGCAATGATTAATGCACAAAGCACTCCTCGCCGCACTACGACTTCCGTCAAGAGCAAGACTCGCTCAGTGTGGGCTCCCAAGAACTCTGCTCCTTCTCTGATGAAGAACGCTGCCACTTCTTCGGCACAACCTGCTGTTTCTAAGACACCAGTGCCTATCTCTAGCAACCTGGCGCAGTCTGTTCCCTCTTTAGGGAAACAGATTGTTCAGGCGCAGTCTGCGGCCAAACATGCCAACCAGGCACAGTCTGTTCTCTCCTTAGGGAAACAGACTAGAACTGTGAACCAGGCACAGTCTGCTGTCAAACCATCTTCTGGCGCAGTTCATGCCAAAACAGCACAATCTCTGCCTCACAATCAGGCGCAGTCTGTTCTCTCCTTAGGGAAACAGGCGCAGTCTGCCACCAAACCTTCTTTTGGTACAGTTTGTGCCAAATTGGCACAAGTCAAATCTTCTGCTGCTGCCCAGGCGCAGTCCAATGCATCTGCTACCCTGACTAAACAGGCGCAGTCTGTTCAGGCGCAGTCTGCCCAGGCGCAGTCTACTCCGGATCATTCCAGAATCCAGAAACCCAAAACTGCACAGGCGCAGTTTGCTGAGGACAGGCGCAGTTTGCTGAGGACAGTCCTTTGGCTGCTCCTTCTTCGATTCTATCAAAAGGAAAAGGCCCCTTGGTCTTCTCCCAATCTTCCCAAGCGCAAAACTTGGAAGATAACAGAGGGAAATGCTCTTTAGCTATCCCTTCATCTCAAAACAATGGAAAGGGTCCTCTGGCCTTTTCCAAGTCTTCTTCGATTCTTATCGAGGAGGATCCAACTGATGGTGCCTCTGCACCTATTAGTACGAATATCCCCCTTAACAAGGATTTTCGTACTAATCAGAGAGGTATTTTACCTACTCCCAAGGCAAATATTCAGGAATTGCCTAATTTGCGGATTTCACGATCCGAACAAGGCAAATTACAAGTTTCACAAACTGAGATTCCCAGGGGCGGTTTAAATGATTTACGGGCATATCTCAATAGAAAACCCCAATCAAAACCTACCTCTGTGAAACGCAAACATGCTAAGATCAACTTGTCTCAGTATCAACCTTTTGAGGCAAGGAATCCTGACAATTACGCCAATCAGATGAGTACCTCTCTTTATACTCATGGATTCGAACGTTTACGAAATCGGAATCATGTTCCAAATGTCATCTATGAGTATATCCCTGCTACTTCTTCTCATCCCGTTGTCTCTGATCTTCGGGATCATCTCAGGCAGAAACGGAATACCACCCCCAGTTCTCCCAAACAATCACAAGTTTATCATTGCAATCATCCTCACGAAGTGGTTATCAAATGTTGTTGCCAAACAACCAAACGTTCTGTCTTCGAGCGTCTGAATTTCCCTTATGTTGATCAAAGGACTGATGATGAAGAAGAGGTAATGTTTGCCTCCGTCAACATGACTTCCAGAGATTCTGGGGGTAGAAAATGCAAGCATGGAAAGATCCGGAGACTTAGCCAGCACTATCTTGACCGACTTAGAGAATCAGATGATGGTGTTTACCAGCATACTCGATCTCGAAGCCGAGAAACAATCGGTCAAAGGAATCTTCCTTACAGTGATCGGTCTACTTCTCATGATGGGGGTAATTCAGACTTTGCTGTCGACAGTGATGGCTCTGAACAGACTGTGTCATCTGTCATGGCACGAGAAGTGACAGCATACGTCACTGAAGAACAAGATGCTTCTGGTTTCAACAATCAGAATCAAAGAATTGTTGCACTAGAAGAACAATTGAAGACTATGGCTGACATGATGGCTAAAATGCATGATGTTATTATGGTTCAACACACTCCACCGGTCATAACTCCTGAACCATTGGTTTCTTCTACTCCTCAGAATCCTTGTCTGGGGGTACCACCTCCTCCAGTCACCACAGTACCAGTTCAGGTTACTCTTAGCCAAACTGGTGCTGGGGGTGATACTTACCATGCGGTTCCTCCTCCGGCCATCACCAATCAATCTAGTAATCCTCAATCTTTAGGGAATGCTAATGATGCTGTTGAACAATTACGGAATCAATTTGAAGCCTATACACAAAGGGAAGGCTTACAACGGTTGGGCATTAAACAACCCTATCCCGCCAAATGGAAGAAAATGCAGTTTCCACCAAAATACAAATTCCCCACCATTATGCAGTTCGATGGTACTTCATCTCCCAATCAGTATATTAATCATTTTGAATTGATGACTGATCCTCTTCAGCCTAATGATGCCCTTCTTACTCGGGTATTCGTCAGTTGCTTAACTGGCGCTGCTTATGACTGGTACCGAAGTCTACCAGACGGATGTATCACTTCTTTTGCTGGTTTCAAACAGATGTTCCTTGAACGATTTTATGAAGGCGTCAATGACATGACCATGTCAGCCCTCATTAAAATCAAGCAAAGAAATAATGAGCCTGTTGAGCAATTTATTGAAAGGTTTCGTCGCGAAGCTCTCAAGATGCCAATGGGGACCCCATCTGCCGTCACCATTGACACTTGCAAGAATAATCTCTTGCCAATTGTTAGTATGTGGACAGGGGCAACTCAATTCCAAGACTGGCCTTCTTTCATTATCAATGCTAAAGCAGCAGAACTTAGCGCTGAAAAATTCAAGACATTGGGGGTTCACATGAATCCTGACCAAGGCGATCATAGCTCAAACTCTAACAACAATCACCAAAATAACAAGAGGAGTAAAGATACATCTACTCCTAAAGAAGCTTTGGCCATAAATCTAAAGAATAAAGAAGCACTGGTTGTCAATGTTGCTCAATCTGCACATACTCCATCACAACAACCTCAAAGAGCACCACGTCCTAAAGAAGAGTACTCTTTCGATGAAGATGACATCATGGGTATCTTTGAATGTCTTACAAAAAGCAACAAACTGCAATTATCCGACCCTAAAAGGCCGAAAGAGGTTGGTAAGACTGACCATCCAAAATATTGTGTCTATCACAGGTTTGTTGGACATCCTACTCGAGCATGCTACGTGCTCAAAGGCAAGATCCAAGAGCTAGTCAACGCTGGGGTTATCACTCTTCAACAAGACGAAAAGACTGTGACCGCAAACATGGTCTCAGTTCAATTTGGAGACTTTCCTCCTCTGATGGTGCAAGACGGCGTCATTCCAATCCCCAAAGCTACTCTTGAGATTGAGAATCTCCCTCTTTCTCAGAATAAAGGCCTTGTTCCATTATCTCTTGATAATGGTGAAATTATGTGGATCCATCCTGATCTCGCTTCAGAGTTTGAAGTCTCATCTTCCAAGAAGAAAGATCGTTCTAAAGGCAAGATAAAGACTTGCAACATGGTGTCCTTCGACCCTACAAACGAAGAAGAGATCTTGATCGGCACCAGATCAGGAAAAACATATCAACGGGAAGTCCCAGAAGCTCCAGAGTCTTCTTTGGAGTCTGCTCCAGCACAACCTGTATCTATTGAGGAGAATCCTTCTGCATCTGCACCAGTAGTGGTGTCTATTCCTCCCAAATCTACTGCAGTAGACAAGGGCAAGCAACAAGTCCGCTTCGACAAACCTCTGAAGAAATCATCACTCACAGGATTTGAGAAGCCTTACAATTTTGACATTTTGGTTCAATTAGCTAATACACCAGCAAGATTGTCAATCTTCGAGCTCTTGCGTCTTTCCAGAGAGACTCGGGAAACTCTAAGTGAAGCCCTGATGCAAGCAGAAACCTGCTTGACTTTCCTCAAGAAGCTGGAAGCAGAACCAGTTTCTTGCCTACACTGCCACAGTGTTCTGGACTTGATGCCGAACATCACTTTTACGCAGGACGATATGCTGCTAGAAGAAATCGGCATGACCGTCCTCTATATTTTACGGGCTATATCGATTCCATGAAGGTTGATCGTCTATTGATTGATCCTGGGTCCGCTCTCAGCATTATGACGAAGACTATGCTAGATGCACTGAAAATACCTGTGCATAGTCTTTCTGTTACCATTACCATCATTCTGGGATTCAACCAAGGTAAAAGCGAACCTTTGGGCAAGATTCGCCTAAAACTACAAATAGGCAATCTGCACACTAAGGTTACCTTTTATATCATCGACAACCATGGCTGCTCATATGATGCTATTCTGGGGAGGCCATTCCTGCATGAACATAACGTCGTTCCTTCCACTCTTCATCAATGTTTTAAATACGTTGATGACAATAGAGAAGTCCATAAGGAGGTGGCTGATCTCCATCCCTTCAAAGGAGTTGAGGCATATTGCAATGACTCTCGTATGTATAAAAAGGAATTCATGAAGATTGTTCTGTCTCTTGACACAGAAGAAGATCAGGAAGCAACGTCCAGTGAAACCCTCATCATACCTGTTAAAGGGCCGGTTTCTTATCCTCAGTCCTCTAAACTATTGGCTATTCACTTGCCAATTCAGAAACAGCCAACTGATGATGATTAAAGGGAGCTCACCTCCTCTGAGCCTCTTATTATTGACTTATGTCGTAACAAGATAAAAAAGCAGCTCACTTCCTTTGAGCCACTTGTTATCAAAGACAAGGAAAATAGGGAGCTCACCTCCTCTGAGCCGCTTGTTATTGACCTCCGTCGTAAACAAGTCTAAACTTCCTTCACGTTCTTCCTCTCCCCCTCTTGTAATCAATCTGACCAAGTCTGCTAAGGCTAAAGGTCCTGTTGTAAATACCACTATGTATATCAATGAAGATGTATCTTCTTTCCAGTATACTGATGTCATCTACTATACTAAGTATTATTTGGAAATGTTAGATAGCTTCCAATCATTCACAATGGGAGTTGTGCAAGCTCTTCAGACGGAAGTCTCAAATGATCGGCCAGAGAAGTCCTGCTTTATTGTTCCTTCTCGAAAGAAAGGCGAGAATCCAATACTTTTTAGTAAAGGACCAGAACAAAAGTTCAGCTATACGGATGACAGCAAAGTTAACGATACTGGACCTATTCAGCATCATCGTTACAGTCAGCAGTGCAAAGACATCCTCCGAAAGATGGGCTACGACTTCAAAAGTGGCCTCAACTACGGCAAAGGAAGGCGAACTCCTGTTCGTACAGCTGTTCCATATGGAAAGTCTGAAATGTACTACAGCAGGACTAACAGAGGGCTCGGATATGCTTCTCCGCAATTGTTATCCCCAGCAGTCTCTAAATCTGATAGTGACGAGCGCTCCAATTCTTCAGATTCCAGATCATGGGATTCTGACACCAGTATTGGTCAAATTCATCGATTGACTATATCTTCTAAATGAACATCCTATACAAAATTATCCGATGGCTCATCCATTCATTATAATCATTTGACAATTCATTTCGTTTTTTTTGACGATTTATTTCGTTCTTTTGACGATTCATTTCGTTCTTTTGACGATTCATTTCGTTCTTTTAACGATTCATCATCATCTGACGGTTCATCCCGTTCATCATCATCATCTGACGGTTCATCCCGTTCATCATCACCAATTGACGGTTCATCCCGTTCATCATCATCATCTGACGGTTCATCCCGTTCATCATTATCATTTGACGGTTTATCCCGTTCATCATCATCATTTGACGGTTCATCCCGTTCATCATCATCATCTGACGGTTCATCCCGTTCATCATCACCAATTGACGGTTCATCCCGTTCATCATCATCATTTGACGGTTCATCCCGTTCATCATCACCAATTGACGGTTCATCCCGTTCATCATCATCATTTGACGGTTCATCCCGTTCATCATCATCATTTGACGGTTCATCCCGTTCATCATTATCATTTGACGGTTCATCCCGTTCATCATCATCATCTGACGGTTCATCCCGTTCATCATCACCAATTGACGGTTCATCCCGTTCATCATCATCATCTGACGGTTCATCCCGTTCATCATCACCAATTGACGGTTCATCCCGTTCATCATTATCATTTGACGGTTCATCCCGTTCATCATCATCATCTGACGGTTCATCCCGTTCATCATTACCAATTGACGGTTCATCCCGTTCATCATCATCATCTGACGGTTCATCCCGTTCATCATCATTATTTGACGGTTCATCCCGTTCATCATCATCATTTGACGGTTCATCCCGTTCATCATCATCATTTGACGGTTCATCCCGTTCATCATCATCATTTGACGGTTCATCCCGTTCATCATCATCATCTGACGGTTCATCCCGTTCATCATCACCAATTGACGGTTCATCCCGTTCATCATCATCATTTGACGGTTCATCCCGTTTATCATCACCAATTGACGGTTCATCCCGTTCATCATCATCATCTGACGGTTCATCCCGTTCATCATTATCATTTGACGGTTCATCCCGTTCATCATCATCATTTAACGGTTCATCCCGTTCATCATTATCATCTGACGGTTCATCCCGTTCATCATCACCAATTGACGGTTCATCCCGTTCATCATCATCATTTGACGGTTCATTCCGTTCATCATCACCAATTGACGGTTCATCCCGTTCATCATCATCATTTGACGGTTCATCCCGTTCATCATCATCATTTGACGGTTCATCCCGTTCATCATTATCATTTGACGGTTCATCCCGTTCATCATCATCATCTGACGGTTCATCCCGTTCATCATCACCAATTGACGGTTCATCCCGTTCATCATCATCATCTGACGGTTCATCCCGTTCATCATCACCAATTGACGGTTCATCCCGTTCATCATCATCATTTGACGGTTCATCCCGTTCATTATCATCATTTGACGGTTCATCCCGTTCATCATCACCAATTGACGGTTTATCCCGTTCATCATCATCATTTGACAGTTCATCCCGTTCATCATCATCATTTGACGGTTCATCCTGTTCATCATTATCATTTGACGGTTCATCCCGTTCATCATCATCATCTGACGGTTCATCCCATTCATCATTATCATCTGACGGTTCATCCCGTTCATCATCATCATTTGACGGTTCATCCCGTTCATCATCATCATTTGACGGTTCATCCCGTTCATCATCATCATTTGACGGTTCATCCCGTTCATCACACCATTTGACGGTTTATACCGTTCATCTTCATCATCTGACGGTTTATCCTCTTCCTCACATCATCCGGTGGTTTATATTCCTCCATAAAGAATTGAATTCAATCAGTCTTGAAAAATGAAGATTCATCATTCGGATATTTATTAAATGTCTGAAACGTGAGGTTAATCTTTCCAGATCGAGCAGACAGCTTAGCCTATGCGCAACTTGATTTAATTTTCAAAATTCAAAGTATTTCGAAATTTTGAATAAAATCAACTTTCGAAAACTTTGAAGGGGGTCTTGTAGGTCAAAAAAAAAATCAAACCGCGCCTAAGTTAAATTCAACAGATTAATCAACAAACACAGAACGCTCCTATTTCTGCATCATAGAGGCGCATTTCACAAACTGCGCTTAGCTGACGAGGAGTCATCATTACCCGACAAACACGAAGATCGAGACGGCGCTATCATTCCTATGATGGCGCGGCGCTCGAGGAAGATATGACAGCTGTCTAAACAGATTGCGCCTACATCAAAGAACTAGGCGCTATCAACAGACTGTGCCTACTTTTTACTATATCAAGCACACTTCGCAGATTGCGCCTACTTTTTACTATATCAAGTACACTTTGCAGATTGCGCCTACGTCTCAGTGAAGAAGGCGCAGTTCAATACAACATCAATTCAGAGCTTGCCACGTGTCCCTGAAACAGGCGCACTTTGACTAAATCAACGCCTAACTACCACTCTACATGTCCAACACGTGTCCCACTAACTGTACACGACCAAGCGCATGTCAATCAAATAATGCCACGTGTCTAGAGCAGTTGGTGCACGTTCGTGATAATGGAGTGAAAACAGGCGCAGTTTGTCATGCGTGCTCAAAACAGGCGCAGTTTGTCATACGTGCTCAAAACAGGCGCACTTCAACCAGGCACTCTCCAGAATAACTGCCCAAAACAGTTATTTCAGAACTCTATAAATAGAGTTTCATTTCCATTCAACAGGGAGGAGATCAGAGAGATCAGAGAGATCAGATTACACACAGAGAGATTATTCTCTTCAGAGAATCCAGGAGTTCTTGCTAAAGTGCTGCTGCGTTCTTCAGAGGCTCTTCGCCTTCAGTTCATCAGAGGCTTCCTGCCTTCGTTCCATCAGAGGCTTCCTGCCTTCAGTCATCTTCAAAAGCTTTCGTCTTCAAAAGTTCACATCGTCCAAGGGATAAAGCGATCGTCATCCAGATCGGATTCCTATAGTTGTACTTTTCCAGAATTCTTGTAATATTCTTTACAAAGTTTGTGAAATAAATATCATACTTTTGTTTTTGCAAACAATTATTTCAGAATTAAAATATTAATTTTTCTATTTTAATTGGTTCCAAATAAATAGGTATGTTGGCCATATTGTGTCACTAATTGGACATACTAACTAGATAATTATTTCTTGTATATATTATCATCAAATAATGTTTATAAATAGTTTTAATTTATATTTTAGAATATAATTAGTATATTTTATATATTAAATGATTTATTTTTACATAAGTTGGCAACTTTGCATGCCCAAACTAGTTGTCAAGTTACTAAAACACCTAGTCGATATGCAACGAAACATTGTATATGCAACGACAAATATTTAAGTATTTTTTAACTACATAAATATAAATTCCAGAAATTAATTCATATTAATTTCATTTTTATTTGTTGTCGACATGCGTGTTTGAGAGGCTACATGCATGTTCAAAGTATCGTTAAGCGTCGTCGTGAATTTGGGAACATCGTATCGTATCTACGTATGTTTAGGATTACACGTATTGGAATCATATAAATGCCTAAATTTACGTGTGATAACATGATGTTCGAGACCCACACGACGTAATAGAAAGTAGTATGGTACATGGTTATTAGCACGTTGTCGAAGGCCACACAACTGTTGCATCGTTGGCATGAAAGTCACCATACTAGTTGACGTTGTGCAAATGATCACATTCTTTTTATATTAATTGAATTAGAATGTGATCATTGATTAGAATATCTTATAATAGGACGACTTGGATCTGCTGTACCTCCAACTGAAGACATCAGTCAGGAGACACCGCAGCAGGCAACAGGTAAGTATACCTTGCCATCATGTATCTCAGTTCTTGCTCTATTTATTAGTATTTAGTTACTATAGCTATTTGATAGGATTGGTGTGTGTGTGTGTGTGTGTGTCTACCCTAGGGCCGTGAGACGATACTTAGTGTCCGAATAAGGTTCGGGTGCCGATATCCATCTGCGGAGTCGGGTATCGTCAGTTAGAGAGTTGTTACCACGAACCCATGATACGTGCTTGTATCCTAAGCACGACAGACCGTAGGCCACTTGATACTATTACATGTAACAGAACCCTTCATGATGTATTCATGGTGATTCTGTGTAGGCTTATAGGATACATGATATGAGATAAATATATAACATATATATTATTATGACTCCTTGCATTAGTTAGAGGTCATAATCTTGCGTGTTATGGACATGAGACGTCGTGGACATGAGACGTGAGGTTACATTGGGAGGGAAGAGTCTTCATCGTGCTCTGGGCATATTCTATATATTACCTATCTACATGAGTACTGGACTTTGGGTTCTCTATACGGAATCTAAAGTTCATATATCTACATATACTATCCTTTATTGGGTTCCCACACACGGAGCCTAGAGGGTACTGTCTAGCATACGGATGAGTCCGTGAGTACCAGCCCGAGGTACGATACCATACTCTCATTTGCATATCACTTAGATGGTTACAGTAGTTTATCATTGAGTATGTGGCATTATACTATTCTACTTTTGGCATGTTGTTTCTTGTACCTTGTTATGTCCCCCTGAGGACCTGGTCCCCTGCCATTTTTACAGCTTAAACGGTTGTGGAGCCTGTCTGAAGATGGTGAGGCTAATCGCCTTGATATGTGGGCATTGGTATAAGGTACTTATTTTATTTCTATCGAGGTATGTTATTTAATCATATTAGTTACTCCTCTGCTGCCATAGCCTAGTCTTTTATATAGTCATATTTCTTTCTCGAGTCTATTCAAGTTCCTGTGTTATTGGGCGGCCGACTTTAACACCTGTGGCTCTTTCTTATGTTTTATTTCATTGTGGATTGAGACATAGATATAGTTTTATTATGTAGATTGTGTCCATTATATCACAGCTTATGCGTAATCGAGTCGGACCAGAGTCTGGTCGAATGCGCAGCTGGCATGTTACGTATTCGTAGTCCTACGTATTTTAGGACTGGGACGTTACATATACCAGGTGGTAGCCTCAGAACTGCCTGGCCGAAGCGCTCAATGTAAGTGCGTACAGGTTTTTTCTCCTTCTGGACAATGTCCATGAGAGTGGACATCGTCATGTCCATTCCTCCTTCATAGAACCGAGCAAGAAAGAGACGTTGTAAATCATTAAATGACGAGATACAATTATCGGGGAGGCTGCAAAACCATTCGTTGGCTACCCCCTGCAATGCCCCTACGAATATATTTGTAAGCAGAGCGTCGTCTTTTGGCAGATGCCTCGTTACTGAGGCGAACTACCTCAAGTATCAACGAGGAGACTCATTCGCATCGAATGGTGTGAGCGTCTGTAGCTTGTACTTGGGAGAATATATCACATTATCCCATCCAGAGGAACATGGTTGCCGGATCCCCATCTTCTGGAGTGATTTTTTCTTTTTTCGGGCGTCAAAGCGAGCATACAACTCCTTGAGAGCCTGCTGCATGTCATTTGACATTGTGGGTCCAGTCATTGATGGAGTAAACGACTGCGGCAATGCTTGGTTCACGATAGGAGTTGGCGCATGAGGAGATGCATTGGACTCTGTATTCGTTCCCGAGTCTTGGTTTGCCGGAGTAGAGGTGTTGGATGTCAATTTGTCCTTGATCTCCAGGACCACAGAAGTCAAGGCCTGTATGGTCTCATTTAACGTATTCAATCCCGTCTCAAGGGCTTCTATACGTTATTGATGATTGGACCCCTTGTTGCTTCCCGTGTTGTCACCTTCGGCCATGTAGACGGACATCAGGTGGGGGAAATAGAGGGCACAATGGATCTTTCACTCTCCGGTTCGAAACCTTAAGTTTTGCCTTCCTGAGGGTAGACTGATAGGTTGCAATTTTCCTCTGATTCGAAGTAGGTGCTATCCCCAGCTTATTGGTAACTTGCTCCCACGGAGGCATACGTGTCAATTCTACCCAAGCCCTCATATGATTAAAATGAGGGGTTGTCGTAGAGGTTCAGGTTTTGGCTACCTTCGGTCTGTGTTGTGATTGAAACGATATCCCCCTGCGATAAGGGTCTGGATTTGGCACGTGCATGTTGGAACACACCCGTACTTGGCCCAGATGTCTTGCTACTATTAAGTCGGCCCTTGGATTTGCTAGCCGAAATGGAAGGGTTCCTAGAAAGCTTCTTAAGGGATGGCGACCCCCATGTGTAATTACAAGAAGCAACCAGGAGTTTATCTTCTCTTTCACTTAGCAATCCTTTGCCAAGTCTCTATATAGGTACCGCTGGTTGCAATCATTGGAAAAAAGATCACCTCCGCGGTGGCGATGCTGCGATTCGGCGGCAACAACAGTTAATGGTGATTTTGGCGTAAGTGTGCCTTGGGCCAGGCACGTTGCACGCAACAGAGTCATCCCTTGTCTTGCGCTTATGAGAGATCATGTTGCACAGATCAGATGTCTCCACATCTATACTCATTTCGTGCGTGCAAGGATGTTGTGCACATGAGTGAAGATGTGAAGGTAGATTTTCCTTTCCAAGTTCCTGTGCGTGAGACACGCTTAAGTCCTAGTCAGAGAGTTGCTCATGAGGCAGACTCACTTCATGGTTACAGCAATGCTGCTCGCGTGAGTCTATCCCCAAAGTATGCACCTTCTGGCTTGAATCATACGCATGGGCGCTCAAGTGACAGCGTGGTTTTATTGGTTGAGGCATCGAAGCACTTGAACCAATTTTATCCAGTTTTCCGTCGGCTGTGCTTGTGACTATCAATGCGGGCCTTCGGTCATCTGTGGGCATAGCACGTTGATCGTTCAAAGCATGTGCAGCCGTGAACTTCTTCCTACTACCCCTGGAAGGTACGAAGTATTCAGAGTCCAAAATTATGGTTGGCATAGCATGTTGGTCGTGCAAGGCGCATGATGCCTTGGATTTCTTCGTGCTATCCCTGAAATGTATATAGCATTCATAATCCAACATGATTGTTGGCATAGCACGTTGATCACACAAGGCATGCACATGCTGCCTTAGATTTCTTCGTGTTACCCCTAGAAGGTGTGTAACATTCAGAATCCAATATAGCTTTTCCCAGGGGATAGGCAATTTTGTCAAAGACAGAAGTTCTAGCCTAAGTAGCCGTCTTCATGCGCAAGTGGGAAGCTACGCCCTTTCTCCTGCGCTAAGCCTTCGTCAGTCTTGCAGCAGGGGAGCTGCGCTCTTCGTTGGACTTCTCAGTAATGGGAGCTGACCGAGGCAGTACAGCAGCGGTTGAAGGCATCTTCGATGCTCCGTCCTCCAAGGGGTTCTGGAGCACTTCTTCTTCTGTCTTGCTGCTCATCGTAGCAGCCTTAGTGATGTATGGAATGGTGAAATCCTTTGTGGGAAAGAGAGAACTTGAGTGTTGCAGCCAATCTGGTAAATTCAGTTGGGCTATTAAAAGCCTTTGTAATCTCAGTTTATTATCAATAAAGAGAATTGTTTCGTATACTCTATTTTCTTCCGTTTGCTAATATCAAATCAAAGATAACCATTTTGAGAACTTATCATCTTGCCTTGCACGAGCGCAACTCCAGGCTTGTGCGGCATCATGCCCCCTGCGAGGACGATGATTTGGGTGATTCCGGATCGGGGCGTGACAAATTGGTATCAGAGCTCTAGGCTCAATTTCCTCAGGACGCTTGCTTTGTTTTAATTCCAAAGAATTGCCCACCACCAATCGAATCACTCTTGACTCTACTCGATACCGCACTGGATGTTCCATACAATGTCTAATACAAATTGTGTAATTTTGCCGCATGTGTTTTGGAAATTACATGATATTTGCTAAGAAAGTCGCGAAAGGTTTATTGTATTGAGTGCAACGAGCCGTGAAATATTGTTGTTGCAAGTGCAACAATTTGAAAATTGCGAAATGAGATATTCGATGTTGCAATGCAACAAAGTTGAACGAGAGAAATAATAAGTTCTATGAAGTGTAACGAGTGAAATAAAATGTTGGTGTATCAAATTGTAACGAGTTGAAGTGTGAATGATGCGTGCAAGGATAATAAAAGTTGATATCGAATATGTTGAACGGATTTGAACATTGGATTTGAATGTCACAGATAAATACTTGCACGAGATACAATGGTTATCGGAAATGAATCAATGCACAAAGTGCAACGCATATCAGAAAGAAAATGTCACACGCTGTGCAATACGTGTCGGAAGTAAAATCGTTGCACGTGGTACAATACGTGTCAAAGTAAAGTCGCTGCACAGAGAGCAACGTATATCAAAAATAAATCGTTGCATGAGATACAAAGGAAGGAACTGAAATCATAAATCGATAGAACGAATCGTTCGGTTGCACACTGAACTTGTATTGGCGAATGTACACATTTGCCGAATTGTGTCAAATTTTGATTAGTCAAAGTTACGATTGTGATCAAGCTCGATCACTGCAAAAATCGTGAGTCGGAAGAGATTGTTGGTTCATACCGAGTATGATACGAGGGAAATGACTTGATTTCCGAGTGGTATATGCCATACCACGTATGCGATGAATGACTCGTTTTCGAGTGGTATATGATATACCACTTGTGCGATGAATTGCATCGACGCGTTGTGAGAATTACGGAAGGATTGTCCGCAACGGACGGGAGAGTACTATCACAACCCGCACCGCTTTTCGGACGCGAGCACGTGAGCAAGCCAGCTACGTATCGAGCGGACTCCAGCCCCTCTCGAATACGTAAACGCTTTCAAGGCTATGGTATACTGCCAAATCATGGCAAAATAAGTCTATATCTCAAATCCACATTAAGTGCACGGAACATGAATGAACACTATGGGTTGTGGTCTGCAGCCCACTAGCATATATGTCCGATAAGACTCCAAGAGTATAACAGGAGTCTCTAAACTGAATCAATAAGCAGAATATCTCATGATAAGGAATGAAAGGCACGAAAAGATAACAATGTAATATCACTAACAAATACCTGAGACATGCATCACAATCATCTACCATCCCGCTCTGCCACTAACTCCATTCAATCGCTAAACCTGAAGAGATCATCAGGTCCTCAGAGGACATAGAAAAATACATATAAATATGCCTATCTAGCAGTCTAATCATGCATGATAATATATAAACAGGATATAACAAGGAACGACACTTATCATGGCAAGAGGCTACGACCAAACTGCCAACAAATGACTAACGACAAGTGGCTACTGACAGGTGACTATGAACTGGAATACAAGAACAACTACACGTAACTGAACTGCTGAATGAAACAAGCGAACACGAGATCAATGGAATACCAAACCCTCACCCCGAGTGGACTCGCAGGTTTGAACTAAACACTAACCCTCGTCCCAAGGGTGGACTCTCTGGTTAGATCAGGGCAAGGCACCCTCATCCCGAGTGTGGACTCTCTGGTGCAAGTATAGCATCCTCGTCCCGAGTATAGACTCTCTGATGTAAACACCCTCATCCCGAGTGTGGACTCTTTGGTGCAAGTCAAGTCAACACTCTCGTCCCGAGTGTGGACTCTCTGGTGCAAATAATCGACATCCTCGTCCCGAGTGTGGACTCACGGATGTAAACAGATCAAGACAAACACCCTCGTCCCGAGTGGACTCTCTGGTGCCAAGGAAACAATAACAAGGATTTAGCAGTTCAATTACACGTATTCGTTCTATGACACGAACCAGTTGAGGTACAAGTAACGACAAGGTACAACTCAGTCAAGACCCAGGTAAGGACAACTCTAATATGAACTCATAAGGTGAACAAGCCTGGCATATCTACACTATCAAGTCATGAAGATGATATACAGGTAACTCAATGAACTAGTGAACATGATATGAAGAACATATATAAATCAAGTCGACTAGAGAACTGATAATAACATATAAATCCATAGAACTAGAGTAACCAAATAATAACCAAAAATCACAGGAAAAACTATAAGCATGAAATTAAACTGTAGAAGGAGGCAAGGTATCTTATCTGTGGTCCTTGCACAAACTGTAGTTACAAGTCGAGGATGAGGGGATGCCGATCTAGGAGCTGTCAACCTATAACACATATCGCACCATGAACCGTGCACGAAAACTATAAATCAATTCTAATGTTCTAGTTCTAAATTCATAGAATAGTGGCTAGTTGGGTTACTAATCTAATAATAATTAATTCTGGAATAATTCACTTAAAAACCTAATTTAACCTAATAATAATCTGAATATAATCTAAACATGCAAGTTTGGCCATCAAAAGTCGCGTTTCCTAATTTTGGAAACCATGGCACACAAATTGAAATGTGTCGTTGACTATCTAGTCAAACGTTGTGAACTCTAGATTTTCAAAGTGCACCTTGGTATATTTTCAGTGGCATGAGTGCGCTGGAATCAACCGTGCCGCAAAATCACGCTTTGGTCAAAAGATATTGCCCTTATGGCTAATCGTGACCAAAACGGTGATCAACCGATCAATTCTGAGTTCAACAGAATAACTAAAATACTGGATGAACAAATTAATTTTGGAAAAAATATATGTCATAGAGCTCTGTGTTAGCTACCCGAAATTCAAACGGTTCATGATTTTGATTTTCGGTCCTCCCGGAATCTCGAAAATACCGAAACGTGTCAAGTTTCGGATAACCGACACTCTACGAATTTTTTAGAAATTTAGGAATAATATCTACAAAAATAAATTACATAATCAGAAAGCTTATCTCGATACGAATCCAACAAAAAAATGGCACACGAAAAGCACGTCGGAGTTGGCGGAAATCGCTTCGGAAAGTCAAAACCGTAGATGAGTTCTCCCACAAAAGACGGCTAGAATTTAATTAGGGTGGACGAATATAATAATATATATATAGGAGAAAGAGAGGAGGTCACTGTAGCAGTTGGCGCCGATAGGTGGGCCCCCCGGGTGTATTTCTGGGTATTTATTTATTTTTCAGAAAATTATTTAAAAATTATTTTAAGTCCAAATAAAACAAAATAAATTACAAAAGAATCCAGAAAAATTTTAGAAAATTCTAGAAAATATTTCTAAGTGTCTAGAATATAAATAAAATATTTTAACGTAAAATATCATCATGTGACCTCGCAGTAAATTCCAAGAACCTATTAAATATAAATTCTATATGTTTTAATTATATAAAATTCCCAAAAATTCTTAAAAATCCAAAAATTATAGAAAAATACAGAAAATATATTTAACCTAATAGAGCCTAAAGAAAATACTGGGTCTCAAAATAGTCACAAATGGCCTCAAAATAAATTGTGAAAGTCATTCATAAATATAAATCTTCATAGAATAAATATTTAAAAATATAAAAATGTCTAAAAATCATAATAAAATATATTATAGCTATAGAATGCTTATAGACCCTATCTAGAGATCATGTGATCACAAGCTGGTCATAAATCACCTGTGGGCTTAGTCACAACTCCTATGATCATAGAAAAATTAAATGTAAACTAATCAAATAAAAATATCACTAAATTATAATCGGGATGGCAGATGCCACAAGTACCGAGACTCGATTGGAAATTTGTATGACGGTATGTTGATGTAAGTATTCTTCGATAATCGGTTGGAACGATATGGCGGATACTCGCATCAATAAAGATACATCGGATAAAAATTTATAAGTCGGTCGAACGATCGAGACTAGAGAAATGATTATTCCTTGAAGCAATAATCGGATCGACGGGAAAGAAAAACTTAAACTTACAAACGAGTCGCACGACTTGCGATCTCGATAGAAATGTTGGGCGAGGCGAATCAAAACCGAATCGTACGACTTGTGATCTCGATAGAAATGTTGGACGAGGCAAATTATAATCGGATCGCACGATGTGCGAATTCGGTAAAGAGTTGGTTGATGCAGTAAATAGTGCCTAAGAGATACTTGGTTACGTTACGGCGAAACTCATTTGAGTACGACTAAAATACGCAAAAACTTAGAGGACGTGATCGTATAACTCGAGGGGTCGATGTTGGATAATAGGTAACTCGGTTATGCGATCAAAGTATAGCATGATGCGATGAAAACGAAAGACGAGTTGATGCGTATGAAAAAGTTTGTAGTGAACTTGGATGTATGCAATACGAACTAAAGTCGACATTGATGCGGATTCAAAGTTGACCCTCGTGTTATCAAAATTGAAATGACCTATCAGAATCGATACGCAAGGAAACGTAAGCACGATGTGAGAACACAAAATAGAGCGGGCCTACGATATCGAGATTTTGGAATAGTAATATGGAAGTGTCGAACTGGTTGATCGTAAACTTTGTGATTGATCAGGGCGAGACCGGAAAGTTATTGATGATTGTTTCGATGCTTATATCTCGGGTGTCGACTGTGGGTAGATAGACTCGAATCAATAAAGAGAATTTTTTTGTATACTCTATTTTCTTCCGTTTGCTAATATCAAATCAAAGATAACCATTTTTGAGAACTTGTCATCTTGCCTTGTACGAGCGTAATTCCAGGCTCGTGCGGCATCGCACCCCTGCGAGAATGATGATTTGGGTGATTCCAGGTCGGGTGTGACATCCTTTGCCTGACTGCCACGTGGTGTGGGGTTGGAATACATAGCCTATATAAAGATGAGCTTTTTGTGTGATCTTGCTCATAGTTTCCAGTCATTCATCTGTCATGCTCGATCCCGACTTAGCTTCGGACGGCTGTGGGCCTTGCATAAGTTGACTGTTGGTTGTAGATCTCTTCGTTCAAAGAAGCTATGGTCTTGTAGAAGAACAACTACAGAGTTTTAAGATGCACTTTAACGTTTGGCATAAGGGGTTCGAACCTGAACAACATCTTGGAAGTCTTCGAGGTCCAAGCTACCGGATTTGGATTGATTGCCAATCCGAAGAGCCACAGGTTGTGCTCTGCCCTGCTCAATAATGGCTTCATTATCCATATTGGAGTGGGAGAGATGTGCGGCCTGCTAGGCTGGAAGAGCCACAGGTTGGGTTGTGAGTTTTGTGCAAGAGCTGCATTCTTGCTCGGGCCAATAGCTGACTAGGAAACGGATTGCTCTGACAAGGAAGTGATTCGCTCTGATGCTACTGCACTTTTGGGGACTGGGCACTTCTGAAGACTGTGCACTTGTAGGCTGTGCTTTAGGTTTTAGTCTTTATATGTAATCATGAAAAGTCTATAATAAGTCCTTTGTAAACATGATTTTAATAAAGAATTTTCTTTTATGCACTGTCTTCTTATAGTACGAGTTTTGATGTACGTAGAAATTTAGGTGTCTTCTGCGCTTCTGACGTCTTTTGCACTTTTTTATGCTTCTACAACGCCTTTCGGAGATCACATTTTATGCACGCACGCTTCCCTCCCGGCTTGTTGAAGTCTTGAACCATCTCATGCGCCAGTAGATTGTTATCAGATATGGATCTTCCTTTTATGAATGTGGCCTGATTCTTCGAAATTAGCCCCTGCATGACATTCTCCATACATCTACACATAAGATGGGTAATCAATTTATACAGGTAATTGCAGCAAGCAATCGATCGATAGTCCGTGAGCGATGTCACACCCTCCTTCTTAGGTATGAGAGTAAGGAAGGTATGGTTCATCTCTTTAAAAATTTGCGGTTGTCAAAGAAGTCCTGCACCACTTCCAGAACCTGGTTTTATTTCATCCCAATGCACTTTGAAACATACTGCCAAAGCTATCCGGGCCAAAGCCTTATCCGGATCAGCCTTTCTGAGAACCTCTTCAAGCTCAGCCATCTCCGCATTAGCTCGCATGATTTGATTACCATGAGGAGTAATAATCTTTTTGCAAATTAATGGAGGAAAGGAAGTAATATATCTATTTTGATTATACAAATTAGTGTAATACCTGACGGCTTCATGCTGCAAGTCATCACACGTCGTCGTCTCCCTCCCATCTGGGCCGGTGAGCATTCCTATATGATTCTGGTGATGTCACATACGCACAACATCGTAGAAGAACCTCGTGCATTTATCGCCTTTAAGAAGCCAAGCTCATTTCGCCCGTTGAGCCAGCTCTATCTCCTTCAACGTACGGAGCTTGCCCAATTCCTGCACTAATACCCGCTCCTCCTCAGCTAGAGCCAAATTGGTGATGTCCCTTCGGAGTCGATCTTGAACGGACCGTAGCCTGTCCTGCTCTGCAGCCAATGGCTGCTTTGGTTGGGCCAAGTTCCATTTCTTCAACTTCGCCTTAACAGACTTGAGTTTGTGTATTAGGCGAAATTGGCAATTCCCACTTATTCCCGCACCTAAGCCCGCCTATACCGCCTTCATGTAACCTGCCATGTTCTTCCAATTATGTTGTAGCGAAAAGTCCGTATACGAGAGCGTCGCATAGTCGATTGATGCACACAGTGGCGAATGACCACTCGTCCCTGCCGTAAGTCCCTCGACCTTTTGATCCGGGAATACCTGAACCATTCTTTGTTGCCCAATGCCCTGTCCAACTGATACGCCACACACCTTATTGTTCCATTTCCAGATGTGACCCTCATGCTCCAGTTGGTGCAAACCAGACTGTAGAAGGCACGACTGAAACTCTTGTAGAATAACGTCTGCCACTTTCCTGCCCCCAACTTTCTCATGTTGAAATAGTAAGGCATTAAAATCCCACATTAGAAGTAAAGGAAGCTTATAATGCGCATTTGCTAACAAACTCAACTGGATAATTTTGTTCCATAGATCTGTTCTCCTTCTCCTGCGATGTGCCCGTAGACAGCCCCAAAGACGAGCTGTAGCCCTCCTTTGTTCCTAAACTGTATAACGATCAGCTGTTAGAACACATGAACCATGTTGCCGTCCTAGACACCTACTGTCCCACCGCACCCATATACGCGCCATGCTTCCATTTCCATCTCCCAAGCTAGCACGCTCTCCACACATTCTATGTGATCAAAGACATTTATCTGGTAGATGTCCCCTAGTCAATGCTTGATCCATGCCCGCTGAGGACGGGCCTGGCTCATCTCTCCGGTGTGTACCTCCTTCCTCCAACTCCCTTGACTCGTTCGGCGCATCCTCCAACAAGTCTTGCCATTGGGGGTTAACGTTGCAAACAACCTCTCGTGAAGAAGACAGACCGTAAGTCGACATATCCCTGTCCTCATTTATAACACCTGCGTGACGTTTCCTGCTTCCCCAATTTTGTTATATTGCGTATTATGTAATCTTACCGCCTGGGATGCCTTTATTTTTCTCCTCCTCCCTCCTTTGGTCATCACAGCCTTGACGGTCCCCTGCCCCACCGATGGAAATTTGATTTTATTCAAGTCATCTAATCTTAACCATCCCCTCACTTTTGTATCCCCTAAGCATCCCCACTTGCACATCCGTTGGATCTTGTTTAAGTCATCTAATCTTAACCATTAAAAAATTAACGGTTAAGATTAGATGACTTAAAACAAGATCCAATGGATTATCATGGGAATGCTTGGGGGATGCAAAAGTGAGGGAACGTTGATCCCTTCTCTCTCTCTCTCTCCTCTCTCTCTCTCTCTCTCCTCTCTCTCTCTTTATATATAATATATATATATATATATATATTAATATATATATAATATATAATATATTCTTTTCTATTTGCTTGCACATATATTTAAAAATTTCTATGTTTAAAATAATATCTAAAATTTTAGAAATAAATTTCTAAAATTCTAGAACAGTTATATTCGATATACTTGTATAATCCACCCATACCTCTATATACACATATTGGTTTAAAATCAAGAAAAATACTATAACAAAAATAATTTATATAAAAATATTTATATCGATATTTATGAAGGATATCACAATTTAACTAAATTCTATATATGTGACATGGATATGGCTATGTCATCCACTACATGCATAATATGATAGTCTTTGTATACGACTAGACATGCCATGTTTCCTAGTCGTTATGCATAACCAATCTCAACCATGGCTAAGGCTATTTAATTAAAAAAACATTTTTTTAAAATATATATAAATCCAAAATTACTATTTACGTCAAATAAATAATAATAAAATAATTTAAATTTTTGGGGGTTTACACATTATTTGTCAAATCAAAATAATTTGGTTATCCCGGTCTTCTTTACGTACAAAGATGCCAGCGTCTCTCAAAGTGTTCTTGCATGCTTAATATTGTCAACATGATTGTACACGTTCTTGTCAACGAACTGCCGAATAGCCAATCACCTGTATACGCTCGAAATTCTAATCCTCCTCGGATTTATTACTAGGCTTCTCGGAAGCATATACCAAAAGACGCAGCTTAACAAACAACAAATTCTTTACCTTGCTCCGCCAATCGTAATATTGGTACCATTTAGGTTTACCATGCGCACCAGCTTCGCATCCATCTCTTCTTCTAGGCTTGATTGTCAACTCTGACACTCTATGAAACCAAAACTCTGATAACAATCTGTTGGGAACGAAATGCGGAAGCCGTTCCCCCAAATCAAAGAGCTGTGAGAAAACGGAAGTAAAAGCTCACAAAACCAAATAGTCAAAAATCACAGAAGAACCAAACGCAAACAGAGTGACTTTTACGTAAAAAAAATCCAGATGGGAAAAACTACGGAATGATCGGAGTCCAACTCCGAAAAATCTCGACTAATGAAATAAGAAGTACACCTGACTCCTTACAAACTTCTCACCGATTCAAATGGATCACCACGCTACTTGGAAGATTAAAAAACACGATTATAAACTCACGAAGAATGAAGATAACGATTAAAGTTACTCGAAGTGATCTCTTCCTCAAAACAGCTGCAAATATCCTTTTTCTCTCCAAAAGTGCAAAGTCCCTTCTTGCCTCCAATTTTTCTTCTTCTTTCTTGGAATTAGAGTTAGAAAACTCATATAATATATACCCCATCAATCCAGCACAAATCTGGACCACTTGATAGATCCAACGGTGTATAAAATACCCAAAACCCGCACAGCTCGCCGACAACCGAACTCGGATAGAGTTTGGTGTTTGCGAGCCAGTAAGTACTTATGACTTACAGGGACCGAACTCTGTCATATCTGGACAAAACAACTGCTGATCTAATTCTAGAATTTCTTCGAACCTCGAATGGCACTCGTCGCACTTCCCGAACTTCTCCGACAAATGGATGGCGCTCATCGCACTTTGGGGTTTTCTCCACATAGATTGGGAACTCCATCCACTCCAACAAAATCAAGAACCTATAAATAGGAAGCTCTTCCTAACTACAAAGTTTGAGTACTATTATAGTTTATTTCTACTACCATTATTACCTTCCACCAAAGTCTTCGCTCTACGTTTACTCACATTCCAAGTTTGTCCATTTTGTCTAATTACTTTTGTTGGGAACGTAGTGTAATCCGAATCGGAGTTGGCCCATGAAGTGCGATATTGAATTTGGCACATATGCCTTAAAGAGAATTCTCATGTAAGGCCTGAACCAATTCCATTTATCTACACCTCATGATCCCACCTCCAACCCGACTCCACACCACTATTGTGCAACCATAACGTCTTGCTCCACCTTGTACGCGTCAAACCCACATTTGAAGTCAAAAAACCTACGCGAACCAATTAGAGATATCCAAACTCATCCCGTAACTATGGGCTCTGATACCACTTGTTGGAAACGCGGTGTGACCCAAACCGGAGTTGGTCCATAAGGTGCGATATTGAATTTGGGCCCATATGCCTTAAAGAGAATTCTCATGTAAGGCCTAAACCGATTCCAATTATCTTCACCTCATGATCCCACCTCCTATCCGATGTGGGACTAAATTACCAACACTGCGTTGTCACCCCCATTTTTGAGTGCTCAACCGAAAACGAAATACAATCCAACAAGTTTACCATCGATCATTCCAACAAAGTAGTATCAGAACGATTAAAAGTATCCAACAATGTGGTACCGAAACGTTCATCAGAAGATGTATACATATATGCACCATGATAATTAACTCTTATTACATTTTGAAACAATCAGTCGATCAAAGTATCGAGTCCCTTATTGCATGCCATTTCATGATCCCCTTCCAGTTCTTCGCCAGATTCAAATACCTCAGCCTTGTATGCATAGAACTTGGTTACAAACAGGAAGAGCACGAGATTAAACATGCCGAGAACTGCGAGCAATTCATAGTACCGATGCAGGTGGGAAACATTGAGGTTGTCCATGATCCATCCTTCCCTCCCACCTCTCCTTGTGACATTCGCGACGGTCTTCAAGAGCGCACTGCTGAGGAAGTTGCCGAACCCGACAATAGCCGAGGAGTAGGCAGTACCCAAGCTCTTCATGCTGTCGGGCGCCTGGTCGTAGAAGAACTCGATCTTGCCTATCAGTAGGAACGCTTCCGCCACTCCCATCAGCGCATACTGGGGCAGCAGCGCGAAGATGGTGAGAGGAACCTCCCTTCCTTTCTGAACCACTCCATGGTCTCTTGCGACGCGCAGCCTTTTCTTCTCTACCAGAGAAGCGACCAACATTATTACGACGTGAAGCACCAGTCCAACCCCAATTCTCTGCAGAAGAGTGATCCCCCTCGGGTTCTTAGTCCAAACCTTCGCGAACCTGATGAAATAGCAATCGTAGACGACAATAGTAACGAGCATGGATACGGTTACGAAGAACGAGAGGCTGGCGGGAGGGATTTGGAAGTGCGGCCCTATGTGCCGGTCGAGGGTGGTGCCCTGCTTGACGAAGAGAGTGTGAACTTGAGCAGCTATGGCAGCTGGAACTACCAAGGCGACGCAGATCGGAACCATCCGGAGCATCAGTTTCGTCTCCTCTACGTGGGTGACTGGACACAGCGTCCATGGAGTCTTGGGGACGCTACTCATCACCACTGCGGCTTTGTTGAGGAACCTGCATCAAGCATGCATATATGACATTCTGCAACATTACAATCGATACGTAAACAATTAAACGTACCGTATCGAATTGGTCGACTGAATCCTAAATGTTCCTCTCTTCGTGTACTCCTCCTGACCCAACTCGTGGAGTTCCGACGATCCTCGGGGAGGGACGCCTTCCATTTCCTCGTCGCAGCCACCACGACCCTCGCCATCTTAGTAAAAGGACTCCCTTGCGGCACCCTGTGCCGGTACAACGAGGTCCCAGCAAAGAAGATCACCAGCGCGACAGCGAAGCCGATTGGGAAGCCCATAGCCCAAGGACCAGCCTACATTGTCCTGTATGTAAATGAGGACGACGTCCGCCACCAGGTCCCCAAGTAGCTGCAGAACATCCACCAATTGAAGTAGGAGAGCTTCTGCGCCCTCTCCTTGGATCGAAATCGTCGAATTGGTCTGCGCCTATCGCTGGATGTTCGGTCTGGTCCCGGCGTTTCCCAGTGCGAGTACGTAGAGCGCACCGAAGAACACCCGCTTGCAACCTTGTCGCCGGTTCCGCGGCACAGTTTGCAGTTTCTGCTTCGCCGCAGGGCGTCGGCGGCTTTAGCGGCGGCACAGAAACTGTCATGGTCAACAAACACATTCCCTGCGGCATATATAGTGATTCTAAACCCCATCAAAAACAATTTCATTCCTGCTCAGAAAATGAGATCATTGTGGCTCTTCGATCCTCCGTGCTAGAGCTACGTGTTAATAGTTTTCATCGACCAAATTAGTGGGAATTAATGTTAATCTTTCCACTGCCAGTAATCATTTTATTCGACCTAAAACTACTTAGGATGATTTCGTGAATATTCCACTAGTTTTGACCACAAGTGACAATCTTGAATGAAAGGGTGAACATCTATATTAGTTTAGTTTTTGGATGGACAATAATGGACTCGCACAATTGGTTACTATACACATGCATGCAGATCATGTAGTAACAAAGTATAATTACATACGTACCAAGAAATAAATGGCTGCGGAAATGGAGAAAGTCCAAAAGCGACCGAGATGGGCTTCGGCAACGTAGGCCCCGAGGATGGTCATGAGGAATCCACTGCCCCTCCAATTGGTGACATTGTTGGCAGCAGTTACAGTGCCCTGGTGGAGCTTCCTGGTCAGGTATATTACCAAGTTTGAAGAGACTCCATGATGGGCCATCTTCTCAAATCCCTCATATGCTGCACCAACCATAATATATTACTGAAGACATGTTATATGTAGGCATCAAGACCTTATAAAGCAAACATTGGATGACCACAATTCGGTTTGAATTCGGTCGGACTGAACCCGATTTGGTATTTTGTGTGCACCGTTGGATCTGTTGGTATACTTAGTATGTTGGATGTCATATTTAGTAGATTGGAATATCCTGTGACATATTTGGTATGTCAGAATATACCACAGGATATCCACAGTATATTCCATCATTGTAATAATGACTGTAAGGCTATATAAAACCAAGAAGACTATCAATAACATATCAAGAAATTACAACATGGTATCAGAGCCAAAATTTCACAAATCCGAACCCTAGCCGCCACCCGACCCCTTCCAAACCCTAACCCTAACCGCTAACCCCCCCCCCCCCCCCCCCTTCTCTCTCGTCCTGCCCCCGCCCCCTATCCCGCGTACGCGGCCAGAGAACACCGCGACCCCACCCCGCAGCTGCTGCTGTTGCGGCCGTTGCTGCTGCTGTTGCTGCTGCTGTTGCACGCTCGCCAGGTGCCTCCCACTCCCAAGGTGCACACGGCTCCTAAAGCATGCGACGACACTCGTGTCACTGTTGTTCGACTTGTTCCGAAAGTTAACACCGAAGGCCTAGATCTGATGGAAATACATGTTCAAATCTAGAAGCGGACGACGAGGACAAGCATGACATGATCATCGAAGAGGAGGATCAATGGAGGTGATCATCAAGAAGCTGGATCATACGGAGGTTGCAACATTGATGAAGTTGATGAAGCTGTCGACTGGTGAGAGCACGACACGAACGTCAATAAGGATGGAGCTTCCCTCCATCGATCTGAAGCTAGATGGACCATCTACCTATCTGAGTTGGTCACGACGGGTAAGGCGAACCCTCGCAAAAAAGAACCTGGAGGGGTTCCTGTCGGGTAAGAAGACGGAACCGGACGAGGGCTCGACGGAACATGACGAGTGGAAGTCCACTCATATGATGATCTACATCTGGCTTCTCAACTCGTTAGTCCAGTCTATTGCTGCCCAGTCGACAGCATTGAGATAATAAAATATGTGTGGGAGAAGTTGAGGCGGACCTATGTGTGGAAAACAACTTACGGGTCTTCCAGATCAAGGGGAAGATCGACGACACTGTACAGGGAGAGGACGGTGTAGGAGTATGCCACAGAGTTAGAGCGTCTGTGGCTGAATTACGACTACACCACAGATCGGACAAGCTGAGGGGACCCAAAATGTAAAGAGAGACATGTATGTCTACATGAGATAACGATAAAAAATTTCAAAGGGCTGACTGCAGCATTTGCTCAGAGGACGGCCCTACTTCTCGCCCAACCGAAGATCCCCACTCTTAAGGAGGCTATCTCAGTCATGATCCAGGAGGAGACACGCATCAGACTACAGACGGGGACATGTGGTCCTCCCGAAGCAAAGTCAGCACTGACAGCCACCAGCTAGGGTGACACAGGGCCTAAGGGAGAGACCTGACAGTACAACCGGCAGTGCTACAACTGCGAAGAGATGGGCCACCATCGGTATGCTTGCACCAAACCACCTAAGGAGGGAGATTTAGGTGGTGTACAAGGATAATTCGGTGGACGAGGACATTTTGGAGGACGTGGTCGTGGACGTGGGGGGTCGACGAGGCGGTCGAGGAGGCTATCGGACAAACCTGCTTGTAGAAGAAGAAGATGGAGGAGCTGGCGGCACCTTTACCGAGGAGGATCAAGTACTGGTGAACATGCTGGAGGTGCTCAGGAGGAAGCAGCGAACGTCCAATGATGGAGACAAGAGAAGCGCAACGAAGGAGGCGTCCACCTCATTCTTCGCTGGAGGCAATGCCGCCATGTATGCCCATCCATCAGAAGGTACTGACGACTCACTTGTCTTACATCCATTGCTTTCCTTAAATCGTTAGATTGGATTATCGACTATGGGACATCTCGACATATGACGAAGAATACTAGTGAGTTCTCCTCGTACACTCACCTAGCATCAGCAGACAGCATTCAGACAGCTGATGGCACTTTTCAGTCAGTGGTCGGTAAGGTAGTGTTAATTATACAGGTTCAATGAAATTATTCAATGTTTTACTTGCTCCATCATTTCCAGTCAGTCTCTTGTCCATTCGTTCTATAATCCTTTAACTTAAATGTATTATTTCTTTTGATATCCCTAAGGTGATCTTCAGGAGAAAGAGACGGGACGAAGACTTGAAACTGGCACCTTGGCATAAGGGACTGTGGTACCTGGATCGAGAAGGACTGGACTCAGCATTAACGTCTATGGCAGAGAAGGTTGGTATGGAAGGACTGCAGATGACGGCCGAGGATACTTTGCTACTCCATCATAGAAGGTTGGGACATTCCTCCTTTGACACTTTAAGTAAATTGTTTTCCGATATTTATGAAAAAGTGTCAAATAAAGAGAAACTAGTATGTGATGTATGTGACTTAGGCAAACTTAAATAAAGAGAAACTAGTATGTGATGCATGTGACTTAGGCAAACTTACTAGGAGCTCCTATATTGGTACGGGTCATAGGAGCTCTTCTATTTTTGAGGTAGTACACTCTGATGTTTGGGGTCCATGTGCTACTAATACTATGAATGGTTATAAGTACTTTGTTTCCTTCATTGATTGTGCTTCTCATGTCACCTGATTGTACTTGATAAAAAATAAGAGTGATGTACCTACTTGTTTTCGAGATTTTCACAAATATATGTCCAAACTCAGTATGGGACAATTGTGAAGGTACTGAGATCTAACAATGGAACAGAGTATACAAACAGAACATTTGCAAAATACTTGTCAGCACATGGGATACAACATCAGACCACTTGTGCATACACACCTGCACAAAATGGCGTAGCAGAAATGAAGAATAGACATCTTCTAGAGGTCGCAAGAAGCATGATGATTGAAATAAATGTCCCACAAAATTTGTGGGGACATGCAGTGTTAATAGCAGCTCAACTAATCAACAGAATGCCTTTGAAGGTCCTAGGATGAAAGTCCCCATGTGAAATATTGTAAGACAATAATAGTGGGATACTCCCACTGAAGGTTTTTGGGTGCATATGTTTTGTGAAGACAACAGGCCTCAGTCGAAAAGCTTGATCCTAGAGCAGTCAAGTGCATCTTCGTGGGCTACTCGGCGACTCAGAAGGGGTACGTGTGCTGGAGTCCAATGGAAAAGAATAAGTTTGTAAGTATGGATGTCCACTTTCGGGAGCATGAACCATACTACCGTCAGGAGGGAACTTTAAATCACACGCCTAATCTATGCTAGTATGAGGCGAGAGGGGCAGAAAGAGAGCTCAATAGACTAATTTAGGAGTTTGGCATGGAGGTACGGTCGAGGAAAAGGAGGAAGGTGAAAAGGAACAAGGGGAGGAGATGAGAGGTGTTAGGCCTACGTCTCAGGGGGAGTTACTTATCTACAGCAGGAGAAAGAAGCAAACTGCAGGACCAGTACCTGCAGTGCTAGTGCCAAGTCACTTGCCTGCGTCAGTATCAACTCTTGAGACACCTAAACTACCACCATCCCCTTCAGGTGATTATTCTCCGTACTCCTCCCACACCATTATCAGTACGAATGACCACTCCAGCAATGCGAAAAATCCTCCGGACATATATGGTTGGAACCTTGCTCAGTTTATTTCTTATGACCATATCTCTTCTTCTTATGGAGCATTAATTTCATCTTTGTATAGTATTACTGTACCTAACAATTGGCAAGTTGCCAAGAATGATCTAAAGTAAAAAGCAACAATACTCGAGAAGTTGGAAGCTCTTGAGAAGAACCACACTTAGGAGCTGGTGAGGCTTCCAAAAGGGAAGAGCACAGTCGGATGCAAGTGGGTCTTTAATGTAAACCAGAACCCAGATGGAAAGATTGAGCACTACAAAGCTCGACTGGTGGCAAAAGGATACAGTCAGACGTACGACATCGACTATGACGAGACCTTTGCACCAGTCGCAAAGATGAGTACTGTCAGGACCCTAATTTCTTTGGTAGCGAATGGTGGATGGAAGCTACACCAACTGGATGTGAAAATGCATTTCTTTATGTGGATCTGGTGGAGGAGGTATACATAGAGATACCACCAGGATTCGGCACCAACCAGACAGTAGATAAGGTCTGCAGGTTGAAGAAGTCCCTCTATGGACTAAAGCAGTCTCCTCGGGCATGGTTTGACAGATTTAGGAGGGCGATGATAGGGATAGAATATCAGCAGATCAATGGTGATCACACTGTATTCTTCAGACGGAGTGGAGGCCACATCACCATGCTTACGGTGTATGTGGACGATATGATTATCACATGAGATGATGAGCAGGAGATCGCCCGACTCAAAGAAAAACTTGGCAGAAAATTTGAGGTGAAGGATCTTAGTCTCCTTCGCTACTTCTTTGGGATAGAGATCGCTCGACATGGAGAGGGGATTGTTCTTTCTCAGAGGAAGTATGCACTGGACCTTCTTACAGAGACAGGGATGTTGGGGTACAAACATGCAGCAACGCCAATAGACCAGAGGTTCAAGTTGAAGATCGAGGCTGGAGACCTAGTTAATCGAGACAGATACCAGAGACTGGTAGACAAGTTGATCTATCTGATCCATACATGATCTAATATCTGCTTTACAGTGAGTGTGGTGAGCCGCTACATGTACGACCCACGGAAGGGTCATATGGATACAGTGTACCAGATGGACAACGAAGATGTGTCAAAATATGTTGTTATTGGAGATATACATTTAAGAACAAATATAGGTGCAGCTCTTGTTATCAAAGGTGTTCGTTATGTCCCTGATGTCTATTTCAACCTGGTATCAGTTAGAAGGAAGGATGATGAGGTATTCTTCTGTCTCTTCGAAAACTTTTTGTAGAAGCTTTCCAGAGGTTCGATGGTGATTGCCAGAGTAAACAAGAAATTTGGTCTCTACTATATGGAAGAAAATACACATGAGGCACATGGGGTGAACCCAGTCAGGGATGTGTCTACCAAGTTATGGTACAGGTGGCTCAGCCATATCAGTGAGAAAGGAATGAATCCTTATTGAACAGAAAAATAATTTTGGGGCTCAAGTCTACAAAGTTGGAGAGGTGCATGTATTGTCATATGGGAAAGAAAAATTGGGTATCTTTTCAAAGTCACCCATCTTCAAGGAAGCAAACATTCTCGAGTTAATTCACTCAGATATCTACGGTCCAATGAAGGTACAGTCTATTGGTGATGCTTTACTTTTATGACTTTTATTGAGGAACATTCCAGGAAAGTTTGGGTCTATGACTTAAAGACCAAGGATCAGGTCATGCCTACTTTCAAAGAGTTTCAGGCCTTTGTTGAAATGGAGACATGCAAGAAGTTAAAGTATATTCGGTCCGACAATGGTGGCAAATACATTGGACCCTTTGATGCTTAATTACTGCAAAGAGCAAGGCATTCGACACACAAAAGACTCTACCAAAGACACATTAGGTCAATAGTATAGCGAAGCGTATGAACGTGACACTGATGGAAGGGTACGGTGTTTGCTGTCAAAAAGAAATTTATCGAGCGGTTATTGGGGTGAGACTCTCAACACTACTGCTTATTTTATTAATTTGTCCCATAATTCTCCTTTGTAGGGTGATGTGTTGATGTAGTATGATACGACAAAGAGCCTTCATATTGTTACCTTTGAGGTTTGGTTTGAAGGCTTTCGCGCATTTACCAAAGGACGAGAGAT
>JANAVB010020709.1:0-12827 GCA_029216955.1 Iris pallida
AGTCCATACGGATCCAAACCTGCCAACAGTTGGAATGAATCAAAATAAATCTCTACTCCCTACTCCAGTGCAACTAACTCTATTCGTTTCCGTCGGCTTGTTCAGAAATTAGGGTTAGGGTTTTGAGTCGTCTCGTCTTCTATTCTTTTCGTTTCCGGCGATGGAGGAGGTGACGGAGGCGATTGGCAATCTCACCGTGTCCGACACGCACAAGAAGAATCGGATCCAGGTCTCCAACACCAAGAAGCCGCTCTTCTTCTATGTCAATCTAGCCAAGGTCTCAGTCGAAAACCCTAACCCTAACCTCTCTCCTCCTTCGCCGAAGTTCTTCTTTGACCCATTTTTTTGCGTTGCTTTATTTTTTGCAGAGGTATATGCAGCAGCATAGCGAGGTCGAGCTTTCTGCTCTCGGAATGGGTATGGTTTCTTCGTGTTCTACCGATTTCGTTCAATTTGCGTGCATAGGTTTTGAAAATCGATGGCTATGGCTTTTTTGTGCTTGAAAAGTTTTACTATGAATATTTGGTTTAATTCGGTATTTGTTGTAGCTGAAGATTTTCAAATCTTCATGCATATTATTTTAATTGCGGTAAGTTTATGCAATGCATGTCCGGTTTTGATTTGTCTTGCTAGGAAGCACGGACACTGCAGAAATTGGAGCCATGTTTGTGTCGCTCCATGCCAGATACATACTGGACACGAAACAGACACTCTGAAATACTTTAGGCTAGGACATGAGGAAGTACGTGCCACCTTGTTTATAGTGTGTTCTTACCAATCTTCATCCATGTTGTGTCGTCTTCATGTCTGGGTCTGGGCAATAGTGGATAAGTAGGAAAAGAGAGTGATACTTGTACGAATTTCATAGAAAAATAACTGCTAGGTACCTTGAATTTGTTGAGAAGTTGTTAAGAAGGTTTTTGTTGTTGTTGTTGTTAGAACATATATCTTGTCAATTATAGAGATAGTTTCTTGCTTTATTAATTACCATAAATTTCTTTTGATGTAGTTTTTGGATATATTTTTTAAACAGAGGGCAAGGGAATTAGCTCAGGCAATGCTGTAGTGCCACTCTAGGCTAATATCGTATAGTACTCTGTTGCCTCTCTCCTTCAATAGAGTATTGTTTTTTCTTTCTGCCGCACAAAGCATTTGATATTTCTCCCATGATGTTTTGGTTTTGTCTTGTCCTGCCCTCATTTTGTGATATTTTCTCCCATAATATTCAGAACTGTGGTTTTAATAACCTAGAATATGCAATGAATAGATTCCGCATATCTAGTTACAAAATATTTTATCATATATACAGTTTTCAGTTTGCTTGTTTCTCAGTCATTTTATAAACATATAATTATTTGTCCATTCTTAACGGAATATTAATGGCATCGTCATTTTTATTGTTATTTTCACTATCATCCATTCAAGTATTTGGCACCATTGATTTTGTTATTTGCCTTAGGCTTCCCCCATGAAAACAATGACATCCCCACATCATTGCTAAGAATACTAACCAACTTTCTTTTATCATTTGTTGGTTGAATGCTCGGTGATTGTTGTAAATGATGCATAATAACTGTTATGGAGATGTATTGTGATAACCTCAATTATGTATTTCTGAATTGCCCTATAAAAGTAAATGTTCCCATGTCTTATGTCTAGTCTAATGATGAGAGATTGGATTCTAGCATGATATATCATGATACATTGATGATGCTATTTGACATTAGTACTCTTTTATATATAATAATCAGTTATATCTGTTGTTTAGACCGGCAATCATGATTTTCTTTGATGTGGAAATAGATCTAGAAATAGTTCTCTCTAAATTTTGTTGTCTTTTTTGCTGGCATTTCTTTGTTCTATTTTGTATGGTTATGGTTTTTATGGAACTTGCACCTATTTGGGCAAAACCTCTTATAATTGTTTATTTTCTTGAATGCAATTACAACTGATTTTCTATGATATAAGATTTTTTTTGTTTGGACATTGTGGAGGCCCTATAAAAGCCCTAAGACCTTAGGTTGAACTATATATTTGAGGTGCACACATTTCTGATAATTGTTTTTTCTTCTTGAATTGCAAGTTGCCCTCCGCTTTCAGTGTCTCCTTTTTTCTCTGATTTTGTTTGGAAGCATATTATTCGTTTGATGAAGCCGTAGATCTTGTTTTTTTCGCATGAGTGGTTAGATTTGAGAAGAGTTATCAAGGTGGTTAGTTATCTTTCTCTGGAGTCAGTAGTTATTTGATTATGTTAGTACCCAACCATAATGAAGAACATGTATCACTTATGCATGACGTCTATTACAGTGTGTATTTCTTGAAAATAATGGGACTTGATAAGTATCTATGAGGCATATCTTGATTAGTTGTAACTATCTTCATGATAAGCTTGTGTGTTGTTAGATTGTGAACTGGTCTGCACTTTAAGCAAGTGCAGTCCGTATTCAACTTTATGATTTTCTTAGAAATGGATATCCATGACTTATATGTGATATCCATGTTCTAAAGCATGTGTAGAATAATTGTCACACAAATTGGAATTTTAACCCATTGATCAAGTGAATACCAATTGAACGACTTTATAACAATAAAGCAGATGAGGCCATTAGCCCGTTGCGTTACAGATTTATAAATTGCATGCAGTTTAACACATGCTTTATAGCATGAATATCACAATGCATGGTACAAATCTTCGTTTTGGACGCAAATCATAGGATGAAAAGCAAGTTCCACATTTTCTTACTGTGGACTGGTTACGAAATGAGCATCTTCCTCTGTGTGTGTGTGTGTTGGGGGGGAGGGGGGGGGGGGCTATTTACACTAACCTCCCTTATTTTGAAATAATTACAGAAACCTCCCTTATCCTTTATGTTCTATGTAAAGGTATTATACTAACCACCTTACAACATAAAGGGGAGGGGAGGTTCGTGTGATTATTTTCAAAGTAAGGGAGGTCGATTTAATAAACCGAAAACATAGGGGAGGTTAGTATAAATAACATCTCTCTCTCTCTCTCTCTCTCTCTCTCTCTATATATATATATATATATATATATATATATATATATATATATATATATAACCTCTGCATGATGAGTATCACACACTAGGTTTCTTGAGCAATGGACTTGGATACTACCCTCTTGTTTGAGATTATTAGTGTTATAGATATCTATGATATCAGTCTGAGGCCTAAACCGGCTTATGTCGGCCATATATATAGTATATTTATATCGATATATCGTTTTGAGGAAAAAATCAGTTAATATATCGGATTTCGACTGATATATTGCCCATTGTCTCCCGATAAATATGAAAATATCCGATATTAAATGTAAGTGTTTTTGGGTTGGGTTAGTAGGTTTTTATATTGATACAATATTATTATTATTAATATTTGTACTTGTAATTTTAGAATTGCTAGTTTCTTACCCTGTTATGATGCTTTTGGATTTTTTTTCCGTTAGTTAATTTTAGCCCTTTAGGACATTTAGTGTGTGTATATATATATATTTATTGATATCCAATATGTGATATATCTCTGATATCCGATATATCAAAACCAAAAACTGATATGAACCCTAAATCCGATATCTCGAACGGTGGAGATTATGCAGTAATAATCAAACTTCAATTTGTATTGCAACTAATCTTGTGTTTCTCTAAAGGATGAAGCACATTGAGGTTAACATCCCTTTTTCGGTGGAAATTGGTGGATGAATATGTTATCCAAACTTACATGGTTTAGTTTTCTTTGAAACCATTCAGTATAATATCTAGGTGATAAGCTGAGCCTTTTCTTACCTTTGTAGATTTTTTCCCCCCTTGTATTATCCCTCTAATGCAAAGGGGATTCTCCACATAATCACTCCTAGCTTACTAAGTTCTTGAATCATTAACTAAAAGATTTGCAAAAAAGCTTATAAACTTGGCTAGTTGCTACCAATTGGTATCAATATATTAATTTTCTCTTTTTTTTATTTTCAGTTTTAGGATTCCTTTTAGTTGGAGGTGCGTTTCTATGCCTTGTCTCTAATGCAGAGGGGATTCTCGACATGGATCGCTCCTAGCTGACTAAGTTATTGAGTCATTAACTAAAAGTTTGCAAAGATTATAAACTTGGCTAGTTGCTAACAATTGGTATCAAATATATTAATTTTCTCTTCATTTTATATTCAGTTTTAGGGTTTCTTTTAGTTTGAGGTTCATGCCTTTCTATGCCTTGTCTCATATATGATAATTGTATAGTCATAGAGGAACTTCGAGTATGCTTCTTGATTGCATGAGCTTAAATGAGATGATTAATAATGTTGTACCTACCAGTCAAATGTCTTAGGTTCCATGAGAAGATTCTCCCTTGCTTTCAGCTACCCTGATTAGTAACATGGCACTTTCACAGGATGTTGGCATCAGCTTGCTTGCCAGTCATGAAAAAATGTATTCTTTTGTGGAGTTTTCATGTGCAACATAGTGGATTTCATTATGATGGGAGGTGTAGACTACGACGACGACAAGTTTTAGGTTTTTCTTTGAAAATTTTGTATCGTCTTTTTCTTCCTTTAATTTTAGACTATGATATCTAATCAACCTGTTCACTTCTTGTGACCTGGGCAATAAACGGTTTTCCAGTTCAAATTTAAAATATGTTATATACAGAAAGGATGACCAAAACTTTTGAGTTAACTGTTTACATGTTTTTTTTAAGGTCTTGAAAAGTGTTATTTATCGATAATATTATTAGGCGTACTTTTAAGACTGCTTATTGTATCTATAATCTCAAGCGTCTTCTGTTTCTGTTTGTATTCTCTTTAAGCAAACTTATTCATTGAATTCAGAGTTTAAATATCCATTTAGTACTTGGATCTAACAAATTCAAAATTGATAATACCTGTACCTAGCTCCTTAACAACCCTAGTAGATTGGGTAGAGAAAGCAATGTTGTTGGTAGGCCGTTGGATTTAGTCTGGATTATTGAACCGTGTGTGTGTGTGTGTGTGTGTGTGTGAGGGGAGGGGGGGGGGGGGGGGGGGGGGGGGGAGAGAGAGAGAGAGTTTATGTCATTCAGGTTACACACTTCTGCCTGGTACTAAGAGGATCAAAGTTTTTTCAGTGGTTGCAAACTGAAAAAATAGTGTTCATGAATTGTGGATTTGCAGCAGAATAAGTACCTATAATTGATATATTTTAGGAGGTTATCTTGACTAGGTAGAAAGTGGCAAGATAATCTGTAGTCACTTTAAATGCAACATCAAGTGGATTTTGGCTATTGGAGACTTTTGATAAACATGTGATTTTTTTCCTGGAATGATTTTTTAGAATAAATAAATTATGGTTTCTGCAACCTTCAAAAATAGTGGCATGATACCATCTATTTATATATTCGCATATGTTGCAAGCATGTCAAACTTTGTCATATATTGTATATAATTGAAAAGTTCTCTTTGACATGTTCTTCACCTGCTTCTACTAACCTGGTATCAGTTCTATTTTTAGCTCGTCTTCTTTGCTGTTGCTGCTATGACAAATATATTAAATTTATGGTCTTTTTCTTTATTTCGCCCTCCTACAATTTTTATCCCCACACTGTCACGAGCGTATATATAAGTATATGCTAATTTTACCAGAAGCTTTTTAAATGTGATATCTGAAGTTGCTCATAACTTGATATAATTTCCAGCCATTGCGACTGTGGTCACCATTGCAGAGATCCTGAAAAACAACGGACTCGCTATTGAGAAGAGTGAGTTTCTTGCTTCTCATATCCTTTTTGGTCTTGATTAGAATTGCCTGACATCAACTAACATTTTAGTCATGTTTTAAAATCTACGTACAGAGATCATGACATCGACAATCGATATGAAAGACGAGTCAAGGGGGCGTCCTATCCAGAAGGCTAAGGTCCAGTCGCAACCATAATGACATTATAATACTAGAATGTTTTGTTCAGTACATTGACTTGTGCCATGTTATTATTGTTCAGATTGAGATATTGCTGGGGAAGACGGCCAACTTTGATGAGTTGATGGCGGCTGCTGCTGAAGAGAGGGAGGCGGCAGATGGCGAGGTGCAGAGCTGAAGCAATACTATCTTCTTCTAGGAACTAGTTTTGATTTCGGACAGAATTGGCTGCATCTGTTCTGCTGCAGCATGACGCCATTGGTTATGAAGAACTAGCTGTGCTTTCAATTTGTGATATAAGTCTAATTGCTCTTGTAGCCACTTTAAGCTTTGTTTTACCTAATTGATTTAATGTTCTTTTGTTACATTTAGATACTCAAATATCCGAGGTTCTTAAATAGATTGGATTTGTTAAATAGGTTAAAAGATAGGGTTATTTAGTAATAGGGTCTCATATAATAGTTAAAATGGAGTTTGGATTTGCGAAAATGACCGGTGTTACGATTTGGGTACGAGATTCTATTACTACCCTAAGGGCCTGTTTTATGGATTTGGAGAGAAATTTATAGAATCCTATGTTTGGTGGAGATGGATTTGGATATAGAAAGTATTACAAAATCCAGAACTTGGATTTGGGAGGAAAAAAATTAGTTATTCTTTAATAATTTGTTAAAATATTTATTCTTTAATAATTTTGTTTTAAAAATAGTAAATTAAAATTAGTTATCTTTAATAATTTTGTTAAAATATTATTCTTAATAATTTTGTTTAAAAATTAGTTAGGTTAAACAACTAATAAAAAAAACTAATAGTGCTATCATAATATATTCTAATTATAATTTTATTATTTAATTTATAATAATTCTAATATAATTTATTTTATTATATAATATAAAATTTTAGTAATCATAACCATATCTTAATTAATGTTATTAATTAATATTCAATTATAGTCATAATTAAAATCTATTATTATATAATTAATTAATAATTTGTTAATAATATTTATTATAATCTTAATTAATAATATTTTAATCACGATTAGAATCATATTTTATGATAATTTAATTAATAATCATCATTATATTAATTTTAATTATTATTTAAAAATTTTATAGTTAATTAAAAACTAACTAATATTTATTTAAAAATAAATTAATCGTTAATTATTAATTATTATTCGTTAATTATTAATTTTATAATTATATTAATCGTTATTTATTCAGAAATTTTCATACTAAGGGATTAATTTAATAGTATTTGCGGGAGAGGGGAAAAGTTTAGCAAAATTGTAAAAAACGGGACATCGCGCCAACCTATATGGCGGTGGTGGCGACGTGGCTGTTCCGGGAGAGAGGGGGGGTGGGGGGGGGGGGGGGGGCGACCGCCAAGTAAGGTGGCGGTGGGGGGGGGGGGGGGGGCGCCACCCCACTTGCCGCGGTCGTCAGAGAATAGGGAGAGAGAGAAGAGAGAGAATAGGAGAGAGAGAAGAGAGTAGGAGAGAGAGAAAGGAAGTGTTAGAAAGGAGGAGAGAGAAGAGGGAGACCGCCAAGTAGGGTGGCGGTGGGGGGGGGCCCGCCACCCCACTTGGCGCGGTAGGGGGGGCTCTTTTGGGGGGTGGCTCTCTTACAGAGAAAAGGGGAGGGAGGATAGGGGAGGAGTGGGGGCTTTTCGAGAGGAGGGGGGGGCTTTTCGGGAGGAGAGTAGGAGAGAGAGAGAAATTTGTCAGGGAGAGGGAGAGAGAGAGGGAGGGAGAGAAGAGAGGGAGCCCAGAGGAAAAATGGTCATAAAGTAGAGGGAGATTGTCAGAGCAACGTTAACTGTCCTTTCAAACGTAAACTTCACCGCCAAATTAGATGGCGGTATTAGTTACGTTGTCCATTTTTTTCCTATAAAAACATATACATTGTAACAATTTCATTCACTCATTCACTCTCTCTCCATTCACTCATTCACTCACTCTCCAGTAGTCTAAAAATTCTCCCACTCCAGCAACATCAACTCATACAAATTTTTTCGCTCCAGCACCATCAACTTCTCTCCAGTAACAAGTTCTCCCACTCCAGGAAGATTTTTTTCTCCTCCGGCAGCAATAGTTTTTTCTTGATGGATGCATGGAGGTAATCTAAACGGTTTAGATTACGAAGGTGGAGAATCCCAAATTTTTTCTACTTATCCGAGTATTATTTTTGAAAATTTACGTAATCTTATTATCGAACGTTGTTCTATTAATTATGAATTTATTTTGAAATCTGTTTTTGGTTCTAGCTGTTTTTTTAATAGATGGCGACGAAGCATGGAATTTTGTTGTTGAGATAAATTCACAATCACGATATATAAATATATTTGTCATTCAAGTATCACAAGCATTTCATAATAGAAATAGTGAATATTTTTCTAATTACCAGCATGTTAGTCATGGTGCTAGTTCTTCCCAACCAACTCTTCCAATTTTACAAGAAAATCACTCATCTGATGAATATGACCATAATGATGATGATGATACTGAAGATGACGATGACGATGGAAAATCCCAATTCGTTCAGGCCACCATCGCTCAACAAGACTTAAAATTAGATGCACATCATGTGTTAAAATTTAATCTCATCTAACCCAAAAGAGCGCACCAAAGCCTTCTGTGCACTGTTTTAACTCCCATGTGCTATAGTTTCTCTCAGTCCGCCAATTACCATGTTCCCGCGTTCGTAATTTAAGACTATGATCATATAACTACAAATAAAATATTTAAATTATGTTACAACTACGTTTATGTGAAATATTACTTACTAGCAAATCAAACATTTTCAAATATATCTTTTAATTAAATATTTACCTTTCCATCAAATATCTGTGTAGATATGTGATTTACCCGTTCCTGTCTTATTTTGTCAGTCGTTGTCCACCCGGGATGCGTCCGTCGTTTTGATTAGCCATCTGAAAAAATAATAAAAAATCTACAAATATATCAAACATATTTGTTACAAAATATTAACAAGAACTAAGAGGAGAAGTTGTTTGCTTACAAAAAAAAAATAAGATTTTGCTTGCAAAGAGAAGGAAGGTTGCTAATACAGAGGAGGAGGAGAAATATTTGGGAGGGAAGAACTCGAATGTGCTTGCTGGAGTGAAGTGAGAAAAAGGAGGGAGAAGAAACTTGCATTTTATGATGAGATGGAACAGTCTCCAAAAAAATATGCACAGTTACGAGCAACATGGTCTTCCATGCAAACACGGTCTCCCACCTCTCCTATTTTACTTTCTTCCTCGGTATCCACCACAAGCTATTAACTCTGTCTATAGCCTCTCTTCTCTCCTCCCTCTCTCCTCCCTCTCCCTGACAAATTTCTCTCTCTCCTACTCTCCTCCGAAAAGCCCCCCCCCCCCCCCCCCCCCTCCTCTCGAAAAGCCCCACTCCCCCCTATCCTCCCTCCCCTTTTCTCTGTAAGAGAGCCACCCCCCCCTTCCTCTGGAAAAGAGCCCCCCCCCCCCCCTACCGCGCCAAGTAGGGTGCGGGCCCCCCCCCCACCACCCTACTTGGCGGTCTCCTTCTCTCTCCACACTTCCTTTCTCTCTTCTACTCTTATCTCTCCTATCTCTCTCTCTTCTCTCTCTCTATTCTCTGACGACGCGCCAAGTGGGGTGGCGGCCCCCCCCCCCCACCGCCACCTTACTTGGCGGTCGCCCCCCCCCCCTCTCTCCCGGAACAGCCACGTCGCCACCACCGCCATATAGGTTGGCGCGATGTCCCGTTTTTACAATTTTGCTAAACTTTTCCCTCTCCCGCAAATACTATAAATTAACCCTTAGTATGAAAATTTCTGTTTTTTATTTAAAAATTAATCGTTAATTATTAAAAGTATTAATTGTTAATTATTAATTACTAAACGTTAACTATACTTTATATTATTAATCGTTAATTAAAAATTAAAATTAAAAATAAAAATTAAAAATTAAAATTAAAATTAAAATTAAAATTAAAAATTAAAAATTAAAATTAAAAATTAAAAAAATTAAAAATTAAAAATAAAAATTAACAAAAAAAAAAAAATTAAAAATTAAAAATAAAAATTAAAAATTAAAATTTAAAAATTAAAATTAAAAACTAAAATTAAAAATTAAAAATTATTAATCATTAATTATAATTTATAATTATTAATCTTATTTATTTAAAAATTAACTAATCGTTAATTATTAATTTTATAATTACTAGTCATTAATTATAATTTATAATTATTAGTCGTTAATTAAAATTATTAATCGTTAATTATAATTTATAATTATTATTAATCGTTGTTTATTAGGTCGTTATTTATTTAAAATTAAATAATTTTTAATTATTAATTTTATAATTAATAAAACTATAATTAATCATAATTAATTAATAGCTTAATTATTGATTATGACTATAATTTAGTATTAATCATAAATCCAAATCCTATATTTGGTTGGACTTGGATTTGGACTTGGATTTTGAAATCCCTGATTTGAATTTGAATTTGAATTTTGGATTTCTAAATCCAAATCCATTTACCAAACAAGCCCTCAAAGATATCCATGACCATCTTGCTTGTTAAATAGGTTATTTGTTTCTTTTTTTTGGGTGGGTTGAAAGAAAAACTTTGATATTCGTGTTTGTTCCATGAGTTGCTCACCAGTAATTTACTTGAGCACGAACGTGATAAAATTGGAGTCCATTAAATTTGATTTTAGCAGTGGACAAAACAAATGGAACACACTGTCAATAAAAGCGATCACAAATTTTGGATAAATCCAAAGGCCTAGTCAGGAATAAAGTGGGCCCTTTTTCCCTACCAAAGACCTTAACAGGATAAAGTGGGCCTTTTCTGCTGCTCTCAGTTATATTGGTTTGCCACCGTCAGGCATCATCATGGCTGTACACCTTTGGGTTTCTTCTTCAAGTGAACGGCCTGTTGTCCAACATTTACGTGTATATTATATTTGGCACCAATATAAAAAAAACAAGAGTTTTATAGAACAATGATAAATGCATGACCCGGGTAACTAACCGGAATAATTTTTGTTCGGTTGTCTTAGGAAGTTAAATTTCATCTACATATCATCTGGGCTAATACGGGACAAAATCTGACAATTCTTATAATAAAGTGAAAGCATTCTCGACACCCACTGCAACCATGGCAAACGTGGTGGATCAATCGTGTAAATTTTTTGAGTTATTTGTATTTACCTTCCATTTGTTGTTCACAACTCTCGTATCTTCTATTGTTAATTTACTTAACAACAAAACTCAAATTGTTGTTGATATTATTAAAAAAATTAGATAACAATTTAATTATATTAAATATAATTTTAATATATTTTAATTAAATTTGTTATCAATATATTTCAGAACTTTATATATATTTTAATTATATATATATATCCTCCAAAAATAGTATATAGATTAGTCAGGAAAACTGGCAATTCAGAGAGAGATACAAAACGCAACCCAGGGGCTGCAAAACCTATATATATATAAGGCGATGATGAGCCTGGCCTGTGGATGCGGGGCATCCACAACGTCGGAGGACTGACGAAAATGGCCACGATCTGAGCTGGCATGGAACAGAATGGGACGTCCCGTGCATGAAAACTCATCGGCTAGGACGTCGCGCGGGGGTCGAGGATCGGCACCATTCTACCACGGGTATAAACGACTGCCGACCACGCGGCCCGTCATGCGGCGCCCAATGGGCGTCGGAAAGACGTCGTAAGGACGTCGTGCGCATAGAACGAGTGGCTGGACGGAACCGGCTCGTAGGCGTCGTGAAGTCGTCGGGGGCGCCGGGCTAAGCGAGGCGTTGAGTTGCTGGCGTCGAAAGACGTCGGCCGTCCCGTAAGGCTCTGGAGCGCGGTGTGCGCGAGGCGTACGTGTCGGACAATGATGAAAAGTCAGTGCGGACAGGATCCGCACGAAGAGTCCGAAGCGACATGAAGACCGGCTAAAAATCGGGTCCGGGGAGACGATTTAACTGAGCTCGCACGTGCTGGAAAAAATAAAAATAAAATATATATATATATTATATATATATAATATATATATATATATAACTTAGTTGAAGTATAATTTGAATATTAAATATATTCTAATTTAAATTTGTTATAGCCTTGTAGATATATGTTAATTTAGATTTGTTTATAAAAATTTAGATATATGTTAAGGGCATTTTAAAAAAAAAAATGTGAGGAATATATACGGTCCAACCCGCTCATTTTGAACCATTTTCTAACTTCTTTATAATAGTAAAATTCTTAATCACATGATTATGTACACGCTCTTCCCATATGTAGCATTTATGCTCTGCTATCTATGATTTTACCGGCAATTCCAGATGTCGATTCTCAAACCCTGCAAAAATGGCAGTTACAATGCCATGGGCACTTTGCACAAACTCTTCTACCAACATTGATAATACCACATGGTATCCAAATCCAACCGAGATCTTACAGTAATACATTTTCATAAGCACTTCAGTTACATTCACTAAAATTCAGTGGAGGTCAACAACAAGATATACAGCTTACTAATGCTTATGGTAAGCGAAGCATTACCTCAAAGTGAATACGCCTCACAAGTAGAAAACCTAAGAACATGGGCTAATACTTGATACAAATTATGCAAACTAGAATAACCAAACCCCTATCAATACTGCAACTAACAAGCCGATCAAAATTACTCCACGCATTACGAAACTCCACCTAGTGCTGCTTTTTCGCAGATTTTTTCAAAGGTTTCTTGTTGGGTTTCAACTTGCTCGATGATGACGATGAATCTCGACCATTCTTTGATTTCTTTTTAGGGTTAAACTTGCTTGATTTTGAAGATGAAGCTGCCCCCTGCTCTTTGTCTTTCCTGCGCTTCTTCTCTCCCTTCACGTTGAACATTGTGACAGCCTGTTTCACGAGCATTAT
>JANAVB010020710.1:0-142500 GCA_029216955.1 Iris pallida
GCTCAGGCCATGAAAGTCTCATGCGGCTCGAGCGAGGACTTCTCATGAGGTTCAAGAAGATCATGTCCATGCGGCCCAGGCGGATATATACTTATGCGGCCCACAAGGATTACTCCTCTGTGGTTAGAAGACTCAAGTGAGGGCCACTGCCCACGCAGCCCTGACACGTGGGCTTAACCATATGCGGCTCACATTCATATGCGGCTCGCATTCATATGCGGCTCACTAGTCATGCGGTCCAGATCCCCCCAGCAGCTCTTAGAACACGTGTCCTAAGCCGATTAATTCCTCAGATTTGCTGCCATTAAAGATTGGGTCAAATTCCAATAAATCTGGGACACGTGGCAGAAGAATAGATCTGATTTATTCGCAGATATCAGAAGATCAGTACAAGGAAGATTTGTTCCAATCAGCATTAATTGCTTATGGGATTTGGTGTAATCTACACCTAATGGCCCAGATTCATCATAATCAAGATGAATGGCCAAGATGGACCAATCCCCAAGCCGCCGCCATCTCTAAAAGCTAATCATTGGCAACCCTAATGATTACATCCCACTATTATAAATAGCAAGGTGTCATTCCCTTGTAAATATATACAATATCAAAGAGAAAGGGACATTTTTTTTTCAGAGAGAATACTACGTATATATAGAGAGACCCCCCCATAGTCAGAGAAAAGAATACACAGAGAGAGAGAGAAGCCAGAAGAGCAACAGAGGAGCAAGAAGTGCATTTCTTCGTCAACGCCAACCATCTTTTCATAAGGAGCCAAGGCTGCATACCGATCGTCCAAGGAGTAAGGCAGGGCTGCCGTCGCCTTCCCGAGCCTCTATCGTCACCCCCCAGAATCTAAAATAAACAATTGTACTTAGACTGCTGTACCTAGGTTTTTGTCCCTAGGCTTTCTTTGTACAAGCGAGTTTGTAACGTGAAGTAAAAGTTCGGTCCTCCGATAATTGTTTTGTTCTTTTATATTTCATGGCAAACACGATGGCGACTCTGCTGGGGACAAACTTCTCCACGGCTGAGGAGTTTGTGATGCAGTCGGATGCAGCCAAACTTGGCTCCACGCAACAAAAGATGGTCGTCCGCTTCGACCAACAGGCGTTTGAAGAGATGCTTTCCGAAGGAAGCGCTGGCCCGGTCCAGAAACGCACCCGCAGCACGAAGGCTCGCAAAGAGTGGAGGCCAAAATCATTTGCTCCTCCCCAAGCCCTCGAAGGGATATCCTCTGTTGCTCAAGACGGCGAGAAGGACTCTTCTGCGGCCCCACTTCAGACCGTAGACAACTCTGCTGTCCCCAAGTCCGGCAGAAGAAAACATTATGATGCTGGACTTGCAGGGGCAAAGAGGAACTCTACGCGAACCGAGCCGCATAAGGGTGCTAGCCGCATGGAAAAGCTCATGCGGCCACATCCGCTAGCCGCATGAAGAAAAATCATGCGGTCACATCTGTCAGCCGTATGGCTTATGCGGCTACAGTCGCCAATCATATGGATGAAACATATGCTGCTATGAGAATCAATCGCTTGCAGAAAACCCATGTGGCCACAATTGCGAACCGTATGCGGCCAGCCTGCACGGTCGTGACTCCTAACCGCACAAAAACAATTCATCCGACGGCAGAAGACAACCGCATGCAGACAGCCTGCACGGTGCCCAACTCTAGCCGTATAACATCCGTTCCACGCTTCTCTCGATCAGTCTTCGACCGTCTCTCATGCGGCCCTGATTCTGATGGTTCTCTGGATAATAAGCCAGACTCTGTGGTGTTCAACTTGGACTCCTCCTATTACGCACCCGCAAGTACTAAAAGGAGGAAGTCTAGGGCAGCGCGGGCTCATCAGGCCCAGTCAGCTGTCCTAACCTCTGACTATTGGGGCGTCCCGTTGACTATCACACGGGCCTCGGATGGGAAGTTGTATACAACCGCTCGAGTCCAACCTCCGGCGGCAAACGGACAGAGTGGTTCTTCTGACTTGCGGAAGGCGATCCTCCACAAACGCAAGGAAAGAGGAGGAGTGTCGGCATGCAAAGAATTCTCGCTTGGACATCGCTGCACCCAAATCATCGTCAACTGCTGTTGCAACAACGCAGCAATGACGGAAGATCGGCCATCCGTCTTCCAAAGACTACAGCACCCAAGCTCAGAAGATGAGGCACCTCCGGTAGTCTCCTGCAATTCCGCTCGGAAGGTCCCTGCCGAAAGGAGGGGAAAAAAGACAAGCATCTCCAGTCCCAAGATATCAACCACTACAGCTAAGAAACTGTCTTCTAAACGGTTATCCTCTACCGGTGTATTCCAACACACCCGTTCAAAGAGGAAATCTATCGCGATGGGAAATTCATCATCCACATCGCTAGGAGTTGAGGGAACTGGGGGTAGCACTCCTCCGAACATCCGTAACAATTCGATGTTTCAAGAAGCCGAGCCCGGGGAAACCACTCTCCCATCAGGTACAACAGACGCTGATATCCCCGAGGATATCCATGGCTCTCAAGACGAGGCAAGTTCCGAGGCTGGGGATACCGTTCCCTCCGAGTCCGAACCCGAAGACAACATTCCCACCTATCCCGATGACTTCTCGGTACACGGGTACGACTCGGAGGGCACATCCTCCACCGTTCCTTCTATCACTCCTCACGTAAGGACGGTGTTCATGACGGACAGCAATCAAGGTGGTTCCAGTAATCGCCAGCGCATTGACAGTCTCGAAGCCATATTACTTGCTTTGGTCAAGTCTGTAGATGAGATTAAAGCGGCCCTGCCAACTCTACAAGGAGGAACGCCTGGTCAAACAAGCACAGGCCCCGCGGTCAATATAGATTCAAACTCAGCGGCACCAAACCCGGATAATAATTCTCCCGAAGTAACAGTCCCTACCGCAACAGATGAGACCCGAAAAGTAAGGAGAGAGGTCCAGGAGCTCCGAGCCATGTTCCATGCCCGAGAAAATGCTCAAGATCTCAGAATACGGCAACCATACCCTGCTGAATGGAGGAATGTTCCATTCCCACCAAGATATAAGCCGTTCAATATCAACCCATATGATGGCAAAACCTCAGCAAGTCGGTACATCACTTACTTTGAGGTCACCACCGACCATCTGCCTCATGATGATGTGATCCTCACACGGTTATTCATCGGGGCATTAGAAGGAGTCGCCTTCGATTGGTACCGCAATCTACCGGACAACTGCATCTACTCCTTCGCCGGCTTCAAGCGCCTGTTCTTGGAATGATTCTACGAAGTAGGACAGGACGTCACTATGTCCACTCTCATGGACGCCGTCTAAGGGGAGAAGGAGTTGACAAGAAATTACATCGAGCGGTTCCGCCAGACCGCCATGAAGCTGCCTTCCAGGAAATTCAGATTCCTCTTTGATTGAAATTTGCCAAAAGAGACTGCTTCCAATGATCAGTCTCTGGATGGGCGAAAGTCAATTTAAAGATTGGAAGGCGTTCATCATCAGCGCCACAAGCACCGAAGAACGACTGAAGAAGGCTCGTCAACTGGGATTGCACATCTCAGAAGGAGAAAACAAGGGCAAGTGTCCCAACAACGATAATGGGGGTAACCCCTCCAACAATCGGGACAGCAAGGAAAAGCAGGCTATGGTGGCCGATACGGCCCAGAAGCCCGAGCCACAACCAGCAGACAAACAATGGCCTCAGATCACTTACTCTTTCGAAGACGGCCACGTCAAGCCTATCTTGGACATGCTCATACAAGGAGGAAGAATTCAGCTTCCTCCACCGAGGCGGGAGCCTCGGCCGGCTGATTTGGAGATCCCAAAGTTCTGCCATTACCACCGTTATGTACACCATGCTACACTACGACTGCTACCAACTAAAATGGTACATCCAAAGCCTCATCGATTCGAACGCTCTGGCCATCGACTTCGAAGAAGTAACCGTAGCAGCCAATGTGGTGTCCGTACAATTTGGCAGCTTCCCTCCGACGGAGACTCAAGACGGGGTAATCCCCGTCCCTCTGGCGACGATGGAGATTACCAATCTTCCACCTCCCCGGAAACAGGCGGCTGGTCTAGTACCTCTCACCACCTCACGAGGGGAGGTCATGTGGGTCCATCCAGACTTGGTGTCAGAAGTAACTCGGCCCATACCATCTCCTACTAACAAAAAGAGTGGAAAAATCAGGACCTGCCACACAGTCTCAGCAGACAACGAGGAAGCTACAGTCGTCGTCACGCGGTCCGGAGCGCAATCCCAACCTGTGGTTGACAGCCCAGCTGAAAATCATCAACCTACTACAACTGATGCTCCGGGACCGGTTCGGCCTTCGACGACCGACAAGCCTAGGCCGAAGGAGACTCGCTTCGACAAATCCCTCCGAAAGGACGCAGCCCAAGGGCTAGAGAGGCCCTACAACTTTGACATCTTAGCACAATTGGCTAACACTCTGGCCAAATTGTCACTATACGAACTCCTAAGGCTCTCCAAGGACGTTCGTATTGCATTGAGCGAAGCACTCCAAAATGCCGATGCCTATCTCGCTCAATCCAACCTCACCGGGGAGGACTCACTCGTGGATCTCCAAGTCAGTGCCTGCACGGGAGCAATGCCCAATATCGTCTTCACTCCGCAGGACATGCTCATTAAAACCAACCTACATGATCGCCCGCTATACTACACAGGATACATCGGCGACGTGATGGTGGATCGGATGCACATTGATCCTGGCTCTTCCATAAGCATCATCCCGAAGGGTCTGTTACATCATCTCCGCATCCCAATGCATCGTCTGACACCTACAAGCACCGCCATCAGCGGTTTTAATTCGTGCAGGAGCTACCCTATTGGAAAGATTCGTCTGAAATGTCAAATTGGCGACCTCCAATCCGAAGTCACCTGCTATGTCATAGATGCAGACACTTCTTACAACATCCTCTTGGGGCGCCCATGGATACACGATTATATGATTGTGCCTTCCACACTACACCAGTGCTTCAAATACGTCGACAAACACGGCTTCGTGAAGACAGAATTTGCTGATATCGATCCCTTCAAAGGGGTCGAATCTTACTACTCGGACTCCTGCTTATACGAAAAGTCGAAGAGGCACCTTGATGAAGGAAATGAACAAGCTAGTCCCGAAACGGCTACGGGATCTGAAGGACCCCTGACGATCCACCTCCAAGCTCGCAAACCGGGCAAGTCCGTACCCCTCACCGCCACTCTGCAGAAGGACGCGATTAGCCTCTCGGCACAAGAAGAGCAGATGATAATCCGGCTGCCAAGGTCCGGCCAAGTGCCGAGACCCACAACGGGGCCACTGACAATTAGATTGCCGAGAGTCAGTCAACCCCAAACAGGGAAGCTCAGTCCCTCCGACAAGCCGCTGACGATACGCCTTCCTAGGAAGGGTCGTCACCCCGATGCGAGGTCTGACACTTCTAGCGAACCAGCCACTCCTCGCCCCACATCAAATGCCAAACTGGGGATCGCTAGGCTGCTAACAACTCCACGCTCTGCTCCATCAACCGAACCACTGACAATCAGACTGCCGAGAGTCAGTCAACCCCAAACAGGGAAGCTCAATCCCTCCGATAAGCCGCTAACGATACGCCTTCCCAGGAAGGGTCGTCACCCCGATGCGAGGTCTGACACTTCTAGCGAACCAGCCACTGTACGCCCCACATCAAATGCCAAACTGGGGGTCGCTAGTCTGCCAACAACTCAATGCTCTGCTCCATCAACCGAACCACTGACAATCAAGCTTCCTAGGTCGTCCTCTCAGTCTTCATTTACGCAGGGGGTAGCCGAAGAGGAACCGAAGCTAGCCAAGTATATGGCTACCCACACCAATGTCCCCTCCGCTGATGATGTAATCCCCCTAGAAAAGATACCTTACTTCATCAATAAAGGGTTATCTTCGAACTACACCGAGCTCGATAAGCTATGTACAATGTATGCTATGGAACACGGTATAGGCGCTCACCTACACACACAGGTGACAAATGTGTACACCGCGATCCAGCTTACTCCAGTAGAAGACGCTTACCGAATATTCGAGGGAGGAGATCATCCGATCATCTTCGGCCGGACGAATAACCCGTATCCCCTCACCATAGAAGAAGTCGACCTCGGGTCAGATGCCGGAAGACTGCCTCTGTATCTCTATAGCCCTCAATCTAAATATCTCATGCAGAAACAAGGGTATCATCTAGAGACGACACCAGGATTGAACTACGGTACTGGGCGACGATTACCTTTGAAGCCGCCAGTCCCGGCGGGCAAACCACGGAACTACTATAACAAAACTCGATGCGGGTTAGGGTATGTAACGCCTACTACGACCCCTGAAAGTTCAGATGAAGAATGCGACTGGCAGTCACATTCAACCGGATCACCAACTTTCGACTCAGATACCAGCATCGGAGATGTGTTCAGACAAGTCATGTCAGTCAACATGACATTCGCCGATGCTTACGAGGAAGACGAAGACATCCTCGAAATCCTCGAGCTAGAGCCATAGGCCCAGCAATTAGACGCACAATGGGAAAAGCGATTTGAACTAAGAGAACCTCCTACTGAAGATGAGGTCATACAAGTGGATCTCGGCAGCGAATCTTCTCCAAAACCGATTTTTATCAGTAAAAGCCTAACTGACGAAGAACGGAAGTCGCTGTTAGAACTTGTCAGAGAGTACATTGATGTGTTCGCCTGGAGCTATGAATACATGCTAGGGTTAAATCCTGACATCGCTCTCCACAAACTCAACATTCGACCAGATGCGAAGTCGGTCAAGCAACAACAGCGACGCTTCCATCCAGGCATCATGGACACGATCGAAGCCGAAGTCAACAAACTGATAGCCAGCGGCTTCATCCGTGAGGAGCAACATCCCGATTGGGTCGCCAATATAGTACCCGTCCTCAAGAAGAATGAGAAGATTCGAATCTGCATCGACTTCCGCAACCTGAACGAGGCGTGCCCCAAAGATGAATTCCCCGTTCCTATCACAGACATCATGATAGACAATACCTGCGGCTTCGAACGCATGTCATTCATGGATGGCTTCTCGGGGTACAACTAAATCAAAATGTCTCCTGATGACGAAAAGCATACTTCATTCCGAACACCAATTGGCACGTACTGCTACACAGTCATGCCTTTCGGTTTGAAGAATGCCGGTGCCACATATCAAAGAGCCATGAGCATCATCTTCAGAAACCACTTACGCAAGACAGTGGAGTGCTACGTTGACGATATAGCCGTTAAGAGCTGTAGCAAAGGAGACCATCTGCAGGATCTAAGGACGGTATTCGACCTAATGCGAGCGCACAATTTGAAAATGAACCCTACGAAGTCCTTTCTGGGCGTATCCAGCGGGAAGTTCTTAGGCTTCATCATCACTGCAAAGGGTATCCACGTAGACCCTGAGAAGACAAAAGCAATCATGGAGATGGGTCCCCCGAAAAATCTTCGCGAACTCAGAGGCCTTCAAGGGAGGCTAGCTTACATCAGAAGGTTCATTTCCAACCTCTTCGGACGATGCCGACCATTCACGCACCTCATAAAGAAAGGAGTCTCAATCGTATGGGACGAGGAATGTCAGCGTGCTTTCGACAGCATCAAAGAATATTTGTCAAATCCCCCGGTCTTGGTAGCCCCAGTCCCTGGAAAACCATTCCTGCTCTATGTACGAGCAATGGAACACTCCCTCGGTGCCCTGTTGGCAGAAAACAACGATGCAGGCCACGAACAAGCCATATACTATCTCAGCCGAATGATGGTTGGGCCAGAGAACCGATACACCGCGGTAGAGAAGGAATGCCTCGCCTTGGTGTTCGCCATTCAGAAAACGCGACACTATATTACCGGACAAACGATACATGTGATCTCACGGGTCAACCCTCTCAGAGTCTTCATGACCAAACCAGGGGCACTTAGCTCTCGACTCGCTACATGGGCAATATTGCTGTCCCCTTATCATATGATCTTTGTCCCACAAAAGGCAGTCAAAGGTCAAGCCCTGGCGGACTTTTTAGCAGCCCACCCAGGCTCAGAATCCTCCAGAATATACGAAGAAATTCCAGACGAGGTCGCCGACTCGCATACAACCTCTCACGAGGCTATATGGCGAATGTTCTTTGACGGTGCTTCAAGGACCGGACCTAAAGGCAATATAGTCGTCGGAGTCGGGGTAGTGCTGGTCTCCCCTTCCGGATTGGTGATCAACCGTGCCTATTCTCTCACAGAACCCTGCTCTAACAATGTGGCCGAGTATAACGCTCTGGTCATTGGCCTCCAACTTGCAAGAGAACTGGGGGTAGAATACCTTGAAGCATACGGCGATTCCCAACTAATCGTCAATCAGATCCGAGGTTCGTACGAAGTCTGCCACGAAGACATGATCCCTTATCACCAAATAGCGATTGATATCATCTCGTCATTTGAGGGGTTCTTCATCGAGCACGTCCCCAGACTCCGAAATATTGAAGCCGATGCCCTAGCTGGTCTGGCCGCTTCCCTAGCAGATCTGAATTATGATCGCCAATCAGTGGAAGTGATAGGCTATGAGCTGGTCTGTCCCAAAAACAATGTGCAATTCGTGGCAAGTTATTTCGCACAGACGATCGATGACGCCCCAGATTAGAGACAACCATTCATCGACTTCGTCGTCTACGACATCCTGCCCGAGAACCCAAAGTAAGCCAATTCCATCAGAAGGTGTTCTCTCAGATTCTTCTACGATACAGAGACAAAAATGCTGTATCACCGCTCCTACGACGGATTACTGCTTCGGTGTCTGTCAAATGCAGAAGCCAAAGAAGCCGTACGAGAAGCTCACGACGGTGTCTGCGGGGCCCACCAGCCCGGCCCAAAACTGCAAGACCGCCTTCGCCGAATGGGCTACTATTGGCCCACGATGGTGGCAGAAGCGATAGATTATGCTAGAAAATACAAAGCCTGCCAAGTCCACGCGAACTTCATTCACCAACCATCCGAATTTCTACATCTGATAGTGGCGTCCTGGCTATTCGAAGCATGGGGAATGGATATCATTGGTCCAATCACCCCACCTTCCTCCCGAGGACATCGCTTCATACTTGCGATTACTGATTACTTCTCCAAGTGGGCGGAAGCTGTCCCACTTGTAGGAACGATATAGTAAAGCGTAATACTCTAGAGGGGGGTGAATAGAGTTGGCAGCGGAATAATGCTAATTAAAAAAAATATTAGCAACACAATCACAGTATATAATCACAGTTGAAATAATGTAAAGGCAGAGTTCAGAAAGCAAACGCAAAGATAGCTATGTATACTGGTATCCCTCTGTTGAGGACTAATCCAGTCGGTAGAACTCTTGCTACCAGTTGAATCCACTATTGGAAAAATCGTAAGTTTTCTTATGAAGTCCTTGCAACTTCTACAACGCGAGCTTTGATACGAAGAACTCGTCCAACTTCAAATGTGAAGAGGTATTCTTCAATCAAGCCTTCTGATTACAATCTCTCAGAAACTTCTAGACCGTAGCGCACTGGCAAAATGACTAGAGGATTGTAACTGGCTTGGGATCTGAAATTGTAAGCTCTAGAAAACTCTTTGGAAGGCAGAAAGCTTTAGATAGAGAGAAGATTGAAAGTGAATGAGTGACTTGAAATGATCGAAATCCTTCTTTATTTATAGGAGTTTCAAAGGGAGAACTCTGTCAGAATTCGGGCAGAATTCAGGCAGAACTCTATGAGCAAATCTTGGTCAAATCCGCAACTGCAGGAGGACCAAGTTCCAGAGAATCCAAAAATCAAACGGCCACCAACTGAACTCTGGCCGAATTCTGGCCGAACTCTGGCCGAGTTCTGTCAGGGTTATGTTAGGGTTTTTAAAAATAGGTTTTGGTGATTTTTGAAAACCTTTTTGAAAACTTTTTGAAAACCTTTTTGACAGGTCATTTTGAAAACATTTTGAACTATTTTAGGGATAGCCTATTTGCCAGTACGACTCGGTGTACAACGTATTCCTAGACTCAAATAAAGTAAAAAATACATTGCATAGGAAATATAGACTCAAGTAGGCAAGCAGATCTTCAGTCTTGAACGGAGTGAATATCCAATCTTGCTTATGTCCAAGAAGCTGAGATGTTCCAACTAGCTTTGTATATCCAGACAGAGTTTTGATCAATTATTAAAATCAGGTTGACCATATGACCAATGGGCCAACAATCTCCTCTATTTTGATAATTGACAAACTATGAATGATATAACATTAAGCTTGTTCAAAAATAATCAAAACGTGAATTGTTCATGTCCTGTATTTAACTCAAAAAAATGTTAGATCTTAAATTTTCTCCCCCTTTATCACTTAGCAAAATAATTGCACAAGAGAAGGCTCCCCCGCATTAAATGCAGAAGGCTCCTCCGCAATTAAAGCATAAGGAACAAAAGTGAGAAAACATAACAAATAAAAAGTATAAGAGTAAACATACATCATCACAGGCATGTAAAGTTTCAAAAAACATAAAAAAAATCTCAGGCATACTATTTCATAGGCAGTTTATAATGAAAAAGCAGTATAAAGAGATAGTGCTAAACAAAATGCTAAAATAAACTGAGATGTCATAAATGAAACATCATAAACATGTCCATGAAGATAAAAAGTACTGAAATCAAACTACAAAGTACTGATAAGAACTAAAAAGTAATGATAAAAACTTGGAATGTCGGAGCATTTCCAAGTATACAATAGAATGTCACTAAATAATCAAATCACTATCCTCATTATCATCATCAGCAGCTCGGCCAGCATGACGGGAAGTACCAGCACCAGAAGTACCAGCGCCAGTAGGATGAGTAGGGGCGCCAGCATAGAACTCACCAACGTAATCTCGAGGAGCACGATACCAATCATAGGCGTTACCTGGCTGGAAGTAGGCATGGACAGCCTCATCCTCACAGCGGTAACCCAAAAAAGCTGGATCACGAGGGATGGAAGCAGCAGAATGACCAGTCTGGGCAAAACGCAGATCGGCCAAGGAGTTTGCCATCGCCTGATAATGGGTGACATCGCGGAACTCACGCTCGCGAGCCATGTCCGTTATTGAGACGTGCAAAGCTGATAAGTGCTGATGTATGCCCTCAAAAGTCATGGCATACGGCTGATGTGGTGGAGGAGGTACAGTATGAGGAGCAGGAGGTGGAGCTGAAGCAGTCCGGCTGCGACGAAATAGCTGGAGAAACTTGGGCTCAGAGTCCTGAGTACAAGTCGATAGATCGATCTCGAATCGCTGAAAGATACGAGAGAGAATCATCGCGTAAGAGAGATTTCGATCTCTAGCACGACAACGTCCCATCATCTGAATGATAGTCTTAGGGGCGGAAAAAGGAATCCCCTTAATAAGATGGTACATGGCGGACAGCTCAAGCGAAGTCACATCATCCTTGGAAGTAGATTTTGGAAGTAGAGTAGAGTAGATGATGCGATGCAATTCGTAGTTAAACAAGTTCAGGTTGCTAGCCTTGAACTTTCCAGAACGTACTCTGTCAGGTGCACAGAGTTTCGCTTTGAAACTCGTGAGTGTAGTGCCTTCGGGGAAATCGAATTCCGTGATGTCAACTAGCGGTTCACCTTCATTAGAAATACCAAGAATCTCTGCTAGGAGAACATCATTGAACTCAATGTCTATGCCTCCAATACGTGTGCTCACGTCAAAAGTATTTACTACGAGATTGCAATAGAACAATCTAATGGCATTAGTAGCTATTGGGAAGCACAGTTTAACAAATAAGTGTAACCCTAATGCCTCAAACAAGTGACGATGATCGGGAAATACCGTCCATTTAACCGGAGCGCCGCCGCATATGGATCGGGTGGAAAAGTTACCGTACCATAATAAGGCTTGATCGAGGGTTTGAAAGAAGAACCCATCGAAAGCACCGTCGCTCTTTTGGATCGGCGAAAACAGTGAATCCGTGTGAGGATTCGAAGATGACCCTTCCTCACTAGGAGTGGTCTTCTTCCTCTTAGACAGATTAAATCTAGGTGCCATTGAAATAAAAAGCACTAATTGAAAGGTGGAGAGAGAGGGAGTTATACCTCACGAAAATTAGATATGTTGTAGAGAATGATGATCTCCGCACGATTCCAAATTTTGGAAGGATTTCACCAAGTAGATTGGAAGCAATAGATTGGTGAAGAACTAGGGTTTGGAGGTCGGGGTCGGCTGCTGCTGCTGTTGTAATTAGTTTGGAAGCAATAAAAGAGAAGAAGCTCTCAGATTCTGGATATATACACAGATACCTACAATCGAACTCGGGCCGAATTCGGTCAGAGCTCTGGCCGAAGTCGCCTAGGGTTCTTCAAAGTTGATTTTTGCCACTTCTTTTTTATTGACTCCTTTCAAATATTTAATTCAAAGATTAGTTATTTTAGTCTTCAAATAACATAATTAATAATATTTTATGAATTAGATGTCGTTACACAGTGACTGTCTCAGATTAGCTGTAGGAGTACTGTCCCAGCTGGCAGAGGTTCACCGGGGAACTCTTAAATACCGCTTCGCTTCAACCGTAGTTGTGGTGACAGACAGACTCTTTATTAGCTTGTCTCTAATACAGTTATGCATAATGATATATAATCATAAAAATAAAATTAATTTATATTACTGACGTCCAAAATTCCTAATTCTCGACGTAAATAATTGAAGCGATCTTCCGCTAGAGGTTTAGTGAAGATGTCAGCTAATTGATTTTCAGTGTCTATGTACACAAGGTTTATATCTCCATTTTGATGATGATCTCTAAGAAAATGATGCTGAATCTCGATATGTTTAGTACGAGAGTGACATACAGGATTCTTAGTCAAATTAATAGTGCTCGTGTTATCACAGAAAATAAGAATATGTGTGAAAAATAAATCAAAGTCTTCTAGGGTTTGTTTCATCCACAAAATCTGAGCGCAACAACGTCCTGCGGCGATGTACTCAGCCTCTGTTGTTGATAAGGCTACAGAATTTTGCTTTTTACTAAACCAAGAGACTAGAGCCTTGCCTAAGAAATGACATGTGCCGCTAGTACTTTTTCTATCAACCTTGCATCCAGCAAAATCTGCATCCGAATAACCAATAAGGTCAAAGGATTTAGTTTTGAGATACCACAAGCCGACAGAAGAAGTACCCTTAAGGTACCGGAAGATACGCTTAACTGCGGACAGATGTGATTCCTTTGGGTTAGCTTGAAAATATACACACAGGCAAACACTAAACATTATATCTGGACGACTAGCAGTTAAGTAAAGTAAACTACCAATCATACCTCGATACTTACGTGTGTCGACTGGCTTGCCTTGTTCATCTGAATCAAGCTTTGTTGAAGTTGCCATCGGAGTGCCAATAGGTTTGACATTGTCCAGATCGAACTTCTTTAGTAAATCTTTTGTGTACTTGGCTTGATTAATGAACGTCCCATTGTCGGTTTGTTTGATTTGCAATCCGAGAAAGAATTTCAGCTCTTCCATCATGCTCATCTCAAACTCATTCTGCATACACTTAGAAAATTCTTGACAAAGAGATTCATCAGTGGATCCAAATATGATATCATCAACATAGATTTGAATTAAAAGAAGCTTGCCATTAAAAGATTTAATAAAAAGTGTAGTGTCAACCTTTCCTTTTGAAAAACCGTTGTCAAGTAGAAAAGAGCTTAGACGATCATACCAAGCACGAGGGGCTTGTTTCAAACCGTATAGAGCTTTCTTCAACTTGAAAACATGGTCAGGATTTTTAAAATCCGTGAAACCCGGAGGTTGTGCTACAAAAACTTTTCTTTTATAAATCCATTTAAAAAAGCACTTTTTACATCTATTTGAAAAAGTTCGAAATCATGAAAACATGCAAATGCACATAACATACGAATGGATTCTAATCTCGCAACTGGGGCATAAGTCTCATCGTAGTCGATACCCTCTTCTTGATTGTATCCTTGAGCTACGAGTCGAGCCTTGTTACGGGTTACTAAACCATCCTCATTTAGTTTGTTTCGGAATATCCAACGGGTGCCAATGACCGGATGATCAATAGGCTTGGGAACAAGTTCCCAAACTTGATTCCGTTCGAATTGGTTCAATTCCTCTTGCATGGCATCTATCCAGAAATTATCACTACATGCTTCATCAATAGATTTAGGTTCTAGCTGTGAAATAAATGTAACACTAGAAACAATATCTCTACAGGATGTACGAGTACTTACTCCCTTGGTAATATCACCAATTACCAAATCCTTTGGATGATTTGCTGTAAATTTCAACCTTTTTGCTTCATTCTGAAGGTAGCTGGTTCCTGGATCTTCTCTAGGAGGTTCAGCTAGTGCAGAGCTTGGTTGAGAATCAGCTGGAGTTGAGCTTGATGTAGGCAGATCTTCATCACTGTCATCGAGAGTCATTTGGTTTAATTTATCAAAAGTGACATTGATTGATTCTTCAATGATCATGGAACGTTTGTTGAAGACTCTGTACCCTTTGCTCTTGGCCGCATAACCTAGAAATATACCTTCATCGGCCTTTTCGTCAAACTTTCCCAAGTTGTCTTTAGTATTAAGAATAAAGCACTTACAGCCAAATATCTTAAAGTATGAAACTGAAGGAATTCTATCAAACCATAACTCAAATGGAGTCTTCTTCGATTTGGGTCGAATTAGAACTCTATTGAGCACAAAGCAAGCTGTATTGACAGCTTCAGCCCAGAAGTATTTGGGTAGGCTAAATTGATTTAACATTACTCTGGCCATTTCGGTTAGAGTTCTGTTCTTACGTTCTACAACTCCATTTTGTTGTAGAGTTCTAGGGCAGGAGAACTCATGAATAAAACCGTGTATGTCACAAAATTGCTCAAAGTCAGCATTCTCAAATTTGCCACCATGATCGCTTCTAATTCGAGTGATCATGTAACCTTTTTCATTCTGTACTTTCTTGCAAAAGGCGACAAATTCTGATAATGCGTCATTCTTGCGTGTCAAGAAATATACCCACGTGTATCTAGAGAAATCATCTACAATTACAAATGCATATAATTTATCTCCGAGGCTAGCAACTCTGCTAGGACCGAATAAATCCATATGTAGCAATTGTAGAGGTCTAGTAGTATATACTGCGTTTACAGACTTGAATGTGGATCTGGTAGCCTTGTTCTTTTCACATTGGCTGCATACCGAATCCTTCTTGAATGTTATGTCTGGTAAATCGCGTACTAACTTCTTTGTGGATAATCTTGAAATTGTATCCATGTTTGCATGACCGAGTCTCATGTGCCATAGATGACTCTCATCACTTTTGGCCATTAAGCATCTACCTGAAATGTTAGCTTCTTCCAGCAGATAGAAAACATATATATTGTCTTCCCTGATTCCTTCAAAGATAGTACTACCAGTTGAGCTATCAACTATAGTACATTTGTCTTTACCAAAGTTGATACCATAACCATGATCAGCTAGATGACTTATGCTGAGCAGATTATGTTTCAACTCGGTAACCAGACAGACATCTTTAATCATGGGATAGGGAGACTTACCAATATCACCGATACCAATAATATACCCTTTCAAATTATTACCGAAGAAAACATAACCTTCCTTCTTTTTCTTCGACAGTGTTGCAAATAGAGTAGCGTCACCGGTCATATGCCGTGAGCAACCGCTGTCAAGGATCCATTTGCTTCTAGCATGTGAAGGGTGTTCCACCTACAAAATAGTTTGCAGATGAAACCTTTGGTACCCATTTCTTGTAGGGTCCTAAATTGTTAGCTTTAGGTATCCAAGCATAAACATTTAAATCTACAAGCTCTCTTATTCTACATGCAGATGATATATGACCAATGAGGCCACAATAATGACATTGTGCATGTCGAGTGTTGAAAGCTGAGTGGTGTGCATGGTTGGTAGGTTTGGGTTTTCTAGTATAGAAGAATGCATACCTATGATCATGTTTGGGCTTAACCTTTTGGGGTAAAGGTTTTATATGGTTTGGTCTGACAGTGTTTGGCTTGGGAATGTTTCGATTTCTCGGTAAGTGACACGTGTTAGGGTAGGAAGCAGCAAGCTCAGGCTGTTTTCCTAACCTAATTTTCAACCTTTTGGAAGTGTCATATAACTTAGTATGTGATTCCATTCTGATTTGTGCAGATTGAAGACTTTTCTTTTCTTTAGAAAGATCTTCTCTCAATTGGTCTATAATCTTGTCTTTCTTTTCGGATGACTGTTTAGTCTCGTGTAATAAGAGCTTTATAGAGGAAAGCTCACCAGACTCACTAACATTAGCTCTAACCTCAGCTAGTAGGTCGGTAAGTCTTCCTATTTCTCTTTTGAACTCTTTGAGTACCTTCTTAGCGGTCTGATATTTATTATGCAGTTTCCTGTAGTCAAGCATCAGGTCACTGAAGGTATCTCCTAATTGCTCAAAGGTAAAGTCATCATATGTTTCTACAGGTTCAGTAGGTACCTGATCGATTGCCATGAAGCAGATGTTTGCAGCGTCCTCTGAATGTTCATCTTTTGAGTCGCTAGCTTCACTCTCATGCCATATGCTGGTGTTGGCATATTTCCGAGAAGTTGATCTTTTCAGGTTTCCTTTATCATACCTGTTGTTCTTCTTGCTCGATGATGAGTTGATGGGACAGTCCTTCTTCATATGTCCCTTCTTCTTACAGCCATAGCAGACAGCATCTTCTTGGTACCAGTTGTTGCTGTTGTTCTCTTTGACTCTCTTCTCATGTCTCATGAATCTTTTGAACTTCCTTGCTAGGAGAGCTTGATCTTCAGCGTCAGATCCACTGCTGTCTGAGTCATCTTCAGCAGCTTTTCTGTGCTGAGCCTTGAGGGCGATAGTCTTCTCCTTTGGTGCAGGTTCTTCAAAATCTTGCAGCTCCAGTTCATGAGTGAGTAGCTTACCCATGAGTACTTCAAGTGACATTGTGGTGAGGTCGTTTCCTTCAATGATAGCTGTAGCCTTCGGAATCCAGTTCTTGGTGAGAGCTCGCAGGAGTTTGCGAATCTTTTCGTGGTTACTGTAATCTTTGCCTAAGGAGGACAAAGGGTTTACAATATCCAAGAACCTCTCGAACATTTGTGTGACTGTTTCATTTGGCTTCATTTTGAATGCCTCGTACTCTTGAGTAAGTCTGCTGACTTTTGACTCCTTGACTTGAGTCGTGCCTTCATGTATAACTTTGAGAAGCTTCCACACACCATTTGCCGTTGTGCATGTAGATACCCTGTTAAATTTTGTTCTGTCTAAGGCACAAAAAAGAGCATTAATAGCACGTGCGTCAAGACTGGCCTTTTTCTTTTCCTCCTCTGTATAACTGCTTTGGGGTTTTTCAACCAAAACTCCCTCGACAGTTATACGAGGTGGCTTCTGATAGCCATCAAGAACAATAGCCCATAAGTCAAAATCAAGAGATTTCAAGAAGAAACTCATCCGTGTTTTCCAATAAGTGTAGTTAGTACCATCAAACAGTGGGGGTCTGTTTGTGGCCTGACCTTCACTTATGAATTTCATAGTAGCCATGTGATGTGCTGTGATCTAATAAATAATGAATAAATAATAGCACTGTTACCTCGCTTCACCTGTAACACCCGCTATGATACCAATTGTAGGAACGATATAGTAAAGCGTAATACTCTAGAGGGGGGTGAATAGAGTTGGCAGCGAAATAATGCTAATTAAAAAAAATATTAGCAACACAATCACAGTATATAATCACAGTTGAAATAAAGTAAAGGCAGAGTTCAGAAAGCAAACGCAAAGACAGCGATGTATACTGGTATTCCTCTGTTGAGGACTAATCCAGTCGGTAGAACTCTTGCTACCAGTTGAATCCACTATTGGAAAAACCGCAAGTTTTCTTATGAAGTCCTTGCAACTTCTACAACGCGAGCTTTGATACGAAGAACTCGTCTAACTTCAAATGTGAAGAGGTATTCTTCAATCAAGCCTTCTGATTACAATCTCTCAGAAACTTCTAGACCGTAGCGCACTGGCAAAATGACTAGAGGATTGTAACTGGCTTGGGATCTGAAATTGTAAGCTCTAGAAAACTCTTTGGAAAGCAGAAAGCTTTAGATAGAGAGAAGATTGAAAGTGAATGAGTGACTTAAAATGATCGAAATCCTTATAGGAGTTCCAAAGGGAGAACTCTGTCAGAATTCGGGCAGAATTCGGGCAGAACTCTATGAGCAAATCTCGGTCAAATCCGCAACTGCAGGAGGACCAAGTTCCAGAGAATTCAAAAATCAAACGGCCACCAACCGAACTCTGGCCGAACTCTGGCCGAGTTCTGTCAGGGTTAGGTTAGGGTTTTTAAAAATAGGTTTTGGTGATTTTTGAAAACTTTTTGAAAACCTTTTTGAAAACCTTTTTGACAGGTCATTTTGAAAACATTTTGAACTATTTTGGGGATAGCCTATTTGCCAGTACGACTCGGTATACAACGTATTCCTAGACTCAAATAAAGTGAAAAATATATTGCATAGGAAATACAGACTCAAGTAGGCAAACAGATCTTCAGTCTTGAACGGAGTGAATATCCAATCTTGCTTATGTCCAAGAAGCTGAGATGTCCCAACTAGCTTTGTATATCCAGACAGAGTTTTGATCAATTATTAAAATCAGGTTGACCATATGACCAATGGGCCAACACCACTCGCAGAAATTAAGACTTCAAACGTGATTAGCTTCCTTAAACATCACGTCGTCAACCGCTTTGGACTGCCGTGAAGGATCATCCATGATAATGGTCCGCAGTTTGCAAGCCACGCATTCTATCGATTTTGCGATAAACACCGTATTCAGAATATCGCTTCGACGCTGTACAACCCGGCAGCAAACGGGTTAGCAGAGGCATTCAACAAAACGATCATCAAACTCCTCAAGAAGTTCGTCTCCTCCAACAAGCGCGACTGAAACGAGAAGCTCGACGAATGCTTATGGGCTTATCGCACCATAATTCGAACAGCCACCGGGAATACGCCATTATCCCTAGTGTACGGGAGTGAGGCAGTTCTCCCATTAGAGACTCAAATACCCTCACTCCGCGTTGCCCTCACTTATCAATTGACAACAGATGATAACTACCGACGTCGACTGCAAGAGTTAGAGGCCTTAGATGAAAAGCGCCTCCTAGCTCAGCAAAGGATCGAGCTATACCAAGCACGCATCTCAGGAGCCTTCAACAAGAAGGTCAAAATTAGAACTTTCCAAGTGGGTGATCTTGTTCTGGCAGTCCGGAGGCCGATGGTCATGACTCACAAGACCGCCGGCAAGTTCCAGCCAAAATGGAAAGGCCTATTTATCATAGAGACAGTATTCTCCAACGGCGCTTACCACCTCGCTAAGCAAAACGGAGACTTGCTCATGTTGCCCGTCAACAGCAAGTTTCTGAAGAAATACTATGTTTAAACAACATTTCCAGATTTTTGAGTCACGTACCCGCTGGTACCACTGAACTCGCTCCATAAATTTCCAGATCGTTGAGTCATGTATCCGCTGATACCACTGAACTCACCCTCATAGTTTTCTAGATTCTCGAGTCACGTACCCACTGGTACCGCTGAACTCACACTCACCATTCTCCAGATTTTCGAGTCACGTACCCACTGGTACCGCTGAACTCACACTCACCATTCTCCAGATTTTTGAGTCACGTACCCGCTGGTACCGCTGAACTCATACTAACCATTCTCTAAATTCCCGAGTCACGTACCCGCTGGTACCGCTGAGCTCGCACGCACAATATTCCAGATTTTCGAGTCATGTACCCGCGTGTACCGCTGAACTTATGCCCTTCTTCCACAAAGATATCCCAAATTTCCAAGTCATGTACCTGCTGGTACCTCTGAACTTACACTTTGATTTCAACATTCATGGATTGTCGAGTTATGTACCCATCGGTACCCCTAAACTTACATCCCGGTCACTCTTTTGAAAGAAAGTCATGTATAATTATACCGCTGAACTTTCTTCCTACAAGAGATCCTCCCTCATGATCTAATACCTGCACTTCCAGTACACAACAAAGGTAACGGGTCCACAAACTTCCAAGACGGCCATGTCCTCATTACCTCTGAGCCGTTCCACTTCCGCCAAAAACAAATCACCCACTACGTAGAACTTCCATGTCCTCATTACCTCTGAGTCGTTCTATGTGCCCTCCTTCATTGAGCCCACTCCTGTTATGTCCTCATTACCTCTGAATGGGAAGGCTCCGTCAAAGAAACCCTCATGCTCGCCATATCCTCAGTACCTCTGAGTCAGTATGATTGGTTCCTTTCTTTTAAACTCGTTGTCCGTATCCAGAACCAGGGTACGTTAGGGACAATGGGTCCACGCAAAATGTCCCAATAAGAGGATTATTACAAAGCAAAAGAGTGAAGCACATATATATTCCATTCATTCAGAAATTGGTTACATCCACACGATTGCAAGCAAGTCAAAAGAGTTTTTCATGAAGACAAGAAGAAAGGCGAAACAAAACAAAGACTACAGACAGACAACCACGAGAAGCCCCTACATCCTAGTTACAGGAGCGTATATACCACTCCCTCAACCATCTCACATATGAAGGATGCAAGTGAAGAGCATCCTCGTCCAGAATAGGAGAAACAGGGGTCCCAGCACTGCCACCCTCAGCAGTCTCGATATTTGGAGGACTGCCGTCCCCTTCAGGCACAGGTTCTTCTTTCTTCACTTCCTTTCTAACAGAGGGAGATCCCTGGCTGATGACAGGAGGCCGCGGCTCCTCTAACGCCGCAGTCTCAGCATTCGGTGGAGATACTGTGAGAACCAAAGATGAAGAAAACGAAAACAGTCAGAAATAGTCATGCGGCTCGTTTTAGACAAGTCTCATGCGGCTCAGATAGGGGGTATATCCTAATGCGGCTCAGTCATGGGACGTGTATGCGGACCATGTAGTTTGAGAAGTTCACGTCAAAGTCTGGAGTATGCAGTGAAGCAGGCTCTGTTAGGGTTTTAAATCGACTACCTAATCCTTACCTTCGATGGCAACATGAACGTCAAGATGAATGGGGGGCATGGCAGTCGAAGACGAAGCCGATTTCTTACTCTTTGCCACAGCCTTCTTCGCAGCCTTGGAAGCCCTAGGTGCCATTGTTGTCTGTCGGTCAGAGGAAGAAAACAAAGACAGGAATCTTAGTCAAGAAGAGTCTAAGAGAGAAGTCCATCCAAATGCCCTTCTATTTATAGAGAAAGGAGGACCACAGACCGACGCCTCGTACAACGTAGTCGACTCTTCGGCTATCGAGACAAACTAGCTAATTAAAGACTAGAAACTCTTGGGATCCTGCCCCGAAAAGATTTACACGCATGGCGTAATGACGTGACAAAGAGCTCATGCGGTTCAAATGGCCATGCGGCTGAAAAAACTCTGCGGCTTACAAGTTCATGCGGCTGAAAACTTCCATGCGGCCAAGACGTCTATGCGGTCAGGACTTTATATGCGGCTAGAGGAACACGGCCATGCTTCTTATTCAAAGTATTTCAATTTTACAAATTGAAAACTTTGAAGGGGGTCCTGTAGATGCATGGAAAATACTAAAGGAAATGATTCATGCGGCCAGGAAAGACCCATGCGGTTCAGAGGACTCATGCGACTCAGGGAATCATGTGGCATAAGGAGCTATGCGGCCCAAAAAATTCCATGCGGTCCAGAGGACACGTGGCCTGATAGTGCTCCCCTCCGACCCATGCTGCATTAATTGCTATGACGGCTGACCCCTCTGAAAAGTTGACAGCCCTGACACCAAAGCAGGTAATTATGGCTCTGCCATAATGATGAATCTCTAGGGAAGAGGAAAGAAATCTCTGACACAAATCTCCCGAGAGCCATAAAAATGCCACGTGGCCTTGCCACGTGGGCATTCTTATGCGGCTCGCTTCTCATGCGGCTCAAAATAAATTTATGCGGCTCGGGCCATAGGAGCCTCATGCGGTTCGGGCAAAGGACTTCCCATGCGGCTCAGAGTGAATCCATCCTATACGGCTCAGGCCATAAAAGTCTCATGCGGCTCGAGCGAGGACTTCTCATGAGGTTCAAGAAGATCACGTCCATGCGGCCCAGGCAGATATATACTTATGCGGCCCACAAGGATTACTCCTCTGTGGTTAGAAGACTCAAGTGAGGGCTACTGCCCACGCAGCCCTGACACGTGGGCTTAACCATATGCGGCTCACATTCATATGCGGCTCACATTTATATGCGGCTCACTAGTCATGCGGTCCAGATCCCCCCAGCAGCTCTTAGGACACGTGTCCTAAGCCGATTAATTCCTCAGATTTGCTGCCATTAAAGATTGGGTCAAATTCCGATAAATCTGGCACACGTGGCAGAAGAATAGATCTGATTTATTCGCAGATATCAGAAGATCAGTACAAGGAAGATTTGTTCCAATCAGCATTAATTGCTCATGGGATTTGGTGTAATCTACACCTAATGGCCCAGATTCATCATAATCAAGATGAATGGCCAAGATGGACCAATCCCCAAGCCGCCGCCATCTCTAAAAGCTAATCATTGGCAACCCTAATGATCACATCCCACTATTATAAATAGCAAGGTGCCATTCCCTTGTAAATATATACAATATCAAAGAGAAAGGGACATTTTTTTTTCCAGAGAGAACACTACGTATATACAGAGAGACCCCCCCCCCATAGTCAGAGAAAAGAATACACAGAGAAAGAGAGAGAAGCCAGAAGAGTAACAGAGGAGCAAGAAGAGCATTTCTTCGTCAACGCCAACCATCTTTTCACAAGGAGCCAAGACTGCATACCGATCGTCCAAGGAGTAAGGCAGGGCTGTCGTCGCCTTCCCGAGCCTCTATCGTCACCCTCCAGAATCTAAAATAAACAATTGTACTTAGACTGTTGTACCTAGGTTTTCATCCCTAGGCTTTCTTTGTACAAGCGAGTTTGTAACGTGAAGTAAAAGTTCGATCCTCCGATAATTGTTCTGTTCTTTTATATTTCATGGTAAACAAGGAGAATCTCTACAAAAAAAAAGACCCTAAGTCTACAGCCAGGCGCAGCAACTACCATGCGCTCTCAAACAGGCGCATCTCGCCATGCGCTCTTAGTCAGGCGCATCTCTTCGGCGTCTCAGTCAGGCACATCTCTTCGGCGTCTCAGTCAGGCGCATCTCTTTAAGAGTCTCAGTTATATGCATCATGAAGTCTCACCATCTGCGCTACTTCGACCCGATCAAAAGCTTCGACTAATGAAGCCATTATTGAGCAAACGAGGGTGGGCAATCAACCCCCTAGCTGGAGGAAGAGCTCTCCAAATCCCAAAGAAGAGGAGAGCACCGCAATCGACCTAAGGTAAAAGGAGGCTTTCAACACAACTAGAATGGGCAACACCCACTCTAGCAGGAGGATGAGCTCTTCCAAAGCCCAAGGAAGATGATCGGAGCACCGCAATTCCGATCTACGGCTCTTCCAGCATAACGGAGTCGAGGCTCGAGCATCCCGATCTTTGGATGCAACAGGCACCTTCCGCCTGCCTCAGAATCCCTCGACCCCGACTTTTGGATGTAACAGTCACCTTCAAGTTCATGAACGAAGACAAGTCGTCGCATCTTCACCCTCGGGAGCATCTCATCAACAGAATGTGCTCGAGCAAAAAAGTTTATTTCGGAAGGAGGTGAGAGAACGAGAAGTAAACTCTCTCATTGCCACTATTTATAGGCCGGGCAAATCAAACCCATGCGCCAAGTGGCGGGCTCTCCGAATCCCGTGCAATGAATTTTTATTAATGGTGATGAATCTGACGCTTCGAATTCAGCCAAGTCAAAAACGGCTATTTAAAGCACTCGAAGAACGTAACAGTCGGGCCAATAAAGACGTATCATGCAAACGGATGCGTCGGTCAGACCGCACATCATACTGACGTACCCATCAGTACCAAGCGCCTTATAAGGATGCACCCATACGTCCCCATGCGCCTAGTGGAATGCAGATCGATGCGCCCACTCAATAGCCCATCACCGGTCAAAGAACATTAAATGTTGAAGTCTGACACGACAGCAGCCAGTCCCCGAGGACTGAACAGTTGACAGCTTTTTCAGAAGACAAAGCGTCGCCGACGTCAGCATCATCATTACTTTCCTCCGGTGGTTATAAGCCACGTGACCGTCCAACCATTTCGTATGCGCCTCCGCAGCCATGCGCCCAAATCTCTGTATATGCCTCAAAAGCTATGTGCCTCAGACTTTTCTCTGATCCCAAAAGACAGAAGTCAAAGTCACTACTGAAGCCTCGCATGCGCCTGAAAAGCCGTACGCCCAGACTGGTTCGTGACTCCTAAAGGTTACAAGCTAAAGTCTCCTCATGCGCCCAATCCCAGGCGCATCCTATCAGATCACTCTCCACCAAATCTGAGATCTTTGAGCCATGGACCTACGACATGTGTCCTTTGACTCGATTCAGCCTATGAAAGGGTGCTAATCACCCAAGATCTCAGCAACTGAAAGATCCTCGCTATTGCTACATGTCAGCTCGACCGCAGCCCACAAAGGCAATAGGAAGAGTTTAACTCCTCAATCAGAGCGCATCGCCCATACGCCTCCATCAGCAATCACAACGTGTATCCCCATAAACAGGTGCATACTACATATGTGTACATGAGCAGCCAGCCTGCAAACTATAAATAGAGGGATCATTTCCTTCTTCCAGAAGGACGAACCGAGGAACACACAGAGAGAGGCAGATACAGACACTCAACGTCTCCTTCCTCTCCGCAAGCTCAAACACCCAGAGCAACTCAGACCTTCAGAGAACCGATAACTGTCGTCAGATCGTCAACAGAGTCAACGCATTACCACTTGCTCCATCGACACAAGGGACCCAGATAAACAAAAGTGTACTCCTAGGACTACATCTAAGTCCTACATTGTAATATTATTCTGTTTGCAATTAAAATTGTAATCAAAAGATTTTAATGGCAAACAAGTTGGCGACTCTGCTGGGGACCTCTTTCTCCTCCACCGAGAAAGCTGTGTCACAATTCGACGACGTGAATGTGGGCTCCTCCCACAAGATGCTGGTCATACGCCTCAATCAACAGGCGTATGAGGAGTTCATCTTTGAAGACAGCGCAAGTCCTTCGAAGCGGCTGCCGAAGCCGAAGAAGACTCGCCAAGTTTGGGTACGCAAGGTCGACGCCTCTGGCACCACCACCGAATGAGATACGCCAATGCAGCCTACCCTTCCTACTGACGTCCTCAGCAACCAAGATGCGCCCACCGATACAGCGCATCTCTTGGGGAAACGTGCGGCTGACCACATTCCCCAGCCATCTCCCTCTCAGACGAGGAAGATGCATCGACGGAGCAGGGGCACAGCTAATGCCCTGGGCATCACCTCTGATGCGCCACAGAAGGCCTCTGTCTTTGACAGACTCACTCGCTGTCGTGGCAAGAAGAATTTGGACTCTGAGTACTATGCACCCCAGCGGGCTGGTACGAAGAAGTCCAAGACAGCACGGGCCATGCACCTCACTTGGGCGCATCTGCTGCGTTCGCAACCAAGTCGAGCAAGGCAAACCCGGTGGTCTTGAACACCCACGCCTCCATTGGTTGTGCATCTGAGGTTCGTTCAAGTCACTGTAAATGTTGTTCCCCCACCACTGATCTGAGCGCATGTTTTACGTTGGATCAGAGGACGCAGCATTCACTTGACAACCCCGATGCTTGGCCTTGCCATGCGCCTTACGGGGGTGCAAAGGTGGCACTCTCCTCCAATGATTTGTGTAATATGATCAGTCACAAGCGCCGATCAGGAGAGTCGACTGACAAGCACAATGCGCCCCTCACAGGGCACACCTGTGCTGTAGTCACCATCAACTGTTGTTGCAAAATAGCAGTCCCACCACCAAGAAAGTTAGTGTTCCAGCGGCTGCAATCATCAACACCCCTCCGACGTCGCCTCGGGAAGAAGTTGTCAATTGAAGAGGAGCCAGAATTAAAGGTTGCTTCATGCAATGTAATCTCTAACTCCTCGTCAATCCAAAAGGCGACTGGCAATTCCTCGTCCTCGTCCAAAAGCTAGTCGAGGAAAACCAAGACAACTGTCTCGTCCTCTGGAGTGTTTGAAGATACTCGGGGGAGAAAGAAGATCTTGGAGGAAGCTGGGGGTAGTCAAGCCCTTATTGATCCTCCTTCTGAAGATGAAGATGTCCTACAGAGCATAGCTGGGGGTAGCCAAATTCTTGCTGATCGTCCTCCTGAAGATGAAGATGTCCTCCAGAGCACAGCTGGGGGTAGCCAAGTCCTTCCCGAGGACGAAGATATCCCCCAGGACATAGCTGGGGGTAGCCAAGACGAAGCTCCAGGAGAAGCAACTCCTCTACAGGAGAGTGAGGCCGAAAGTGAAGCCTCGACCAATCCCTCCACTTCCAGCCATGTCATGACAGTATACATGACTGGGGGTGATACCGAGTCAGATGCGCCGCCAGCAGACCTCGTCCAGCGCATGGATACCTTGGAAGGAGGACTCAAAACCCTCACTGCCTCCATGTAAATACTGACTCAAGCAGTGTTTGAGATACGGTCAGCTTTGGCCAGGGCACCGTCTACTGGTCCTGACCCGGGGGCCAATGGAGAATCAAGTGTACCCCTTCAACGGGTATCCTTGGATACAGATCACCGTGAGGCACCTCGGACGTCGGAGCCATCAAATGCTCAACTCCAGGCTGTACCACCTTCCTCGACTCCCAGCTCCACGGAAGACGTAGTTGAGATGATCAGGGACTTGCGCGAGCGCTTTGAGTCCAAGAACTGACAAGAGGAGCGCCAAAAGATGGGGATCCCACAACCATATCCCCTCGAATGGAACAAAGTGGTTTATCCTTCCAAGTATAAACCACAGACATTGACGCCATACGACGGGAAGGAATCTCCGTACCGCTATCTGACGTACTTCTAGTCTCAAACGGGACATCTCCCGAAGGAAGATGCGCTACTCACCAGCATATTCGTCGGGGCGTTAAAAGGAGTAGCTTACGACTGGTACTGCAGTCTTCCCGACAACTCTATATCTTCCTTCGACGACTTGACACGTCTCTTCCTCGATCGTTTCTACGACGGAGGGAAGGACATGACAATGGCGTCCCTCATAGAGGTGCGTCAGAAGGAGAAGGAGACGATTCGAGTATTCATCAAACGTTTCCGACAAGCCTGTTACAGACTACCCCCGGGTATGCCCGAACATGCACTCCTCTCCTCCTGCAGCATGAACATGCTGGCTGCAATGAAACTTTGGCTCAACTCCACTCCTCCTCCCGACTGGAGTTCCTTGATCATCGAGGCCGAAGCAGCTGAAAAGAAGACGTCCAATGCTCGTCTTCTGGGTGTTAGTTTTCCTGCCTTTGAGGACAAGGGAAAACGGCCTACAGCCAACAACCCTGGACGAGAGACGAATGGAAAGCAGACGTTGACTGTCAATGCCTCCAAAGGTGTATCAGCACCCACTCAGAAGCCTCCACTTGCACCAAGGCCAAAGGAGGTTTATTCTTTCAACGATGAAGACATCCTACAACTCTTCGAGATATTGAAGCAGGGTGACAAGATCAAGTTGCCGGACCCGAAGCGTCCCGACGAGGTTGGGAAAGTGGACAATCCGAGGTACTGTTACTACTATCGATTTGTCGGACATCCAACTAAGGACTGCTACGTCCTCAAGAACTACATCCAGCGCATGATCAATGCGGACGTTATCTCCGTCGACTACGAGGAGAAAACGGTCTCGGCCAACCTGGTATTACACTAATTTGGCACCTTGCCTCCAACCACAACACAAGATGGCGTTGTCCCCATCCTAAAGGCGACAATAGAGGTGGTCAATCTGCCACCTACTCGTGACATCGTGAGTGGACTCATCCCACTCACCATATCTCGGGAAGAGGTCTTATGGGTTCACCCTGACCTTGTCTCCGAAGGTATTCAACCGGAGGTACGCTCTGCCTCTAAAACCAAGGACAGGAAGATCAAGTCTTGCCACATGGTCTCTTCCTCCATAAAAGAGGCACTTCCTGTGCAGACGCGTTCATATCAGAACGCCCAACCTGACGAAGCTGCCGTCGAGGTGGTTTCTCCTTGCACCGTCCCTGCTGTCCAGGAAGAGGGCCCATCCAGGCCTCTAGCAGCCAATAAACAGAAGCATGTAGAGGCTTGTTTCGACAAGCCTTTGCGAAAAGAGAATGCTTCGGGGCTAGCCAAGCCCCATAACTTCGACATACTGGCACAACTTGCCTGTACTCCTGCCCGTCTATCCCTATTTGAGCTTCTTCGTCTTTCAAAGGACACTCGTGAAGCTCTTTGTGAAGCCCTGAAGGATGTCGAATCCTTCATCAGTCAGGTCAAGCAGCCTGAGGATACCCCAACCACATGTGCACGCTGCCATTGTGCGGATAAAGTTATCCCCAATATAACTTTTACCCAACAAGACATGCTGTTCAAGCACAACCGACACAACAGGCCACTGTATTATACAGGGTATGTCGGTTCCGTCAAGGTGAAACGGATTCAGATCGATTCAGGGTCTTCCCTCAACATCATCCCGAACATGCTACTCTCAACACTGGGAATCCTAATGTACCGTCTGGTGCCTTCCAACACCACAATCAGCGGCTTCAATGCTAGCAAAAGCGAGCCGCTGGGCAAAATACGGCTGAAGTGTCATATCGGTAACCTCCGAACTGAGGTGACTTGCTATGTCGTGGACGCCGATGTCAACTACAACCTTCTACTGGGTCGTTCGTGGCTGCATGAGTACATGGTGGTGCCATCTACACTCCACCAATGTATAAAGTACGTGTCCACCAAAGACATCATCCGGACGGAGTTCGCGGACATTGGCCCTTTCAAGGGGGTCGAAGCCTACTTCACTTATTCTACCCTGTACAAGTCGCCCGACGAAGGGGAAGCCAATGATGCTGACGATGAAGCAGAAACGACATCAGAGCCGGACATGGAGCCAGAGATGATGCCCGACGCTCTTTTAAAAATTTGACTCAAAGGAAAACTGCCTCAGATGCTGCCTCCCATGACCATCAAGCTACCTGGAAAAGCACCAACTGCTCTAGGTAGGACACCTACTGAAGCTCCCTTGAAGATACGGCTCAAGGGAAAGCCGCCTCAAACATTGGCTCCCCTTGTGACAAAACTACAGGGGAAGGCAGCAATCACTGAAGGCGCAGTTGAGGCACCCCTGAAGGTGCGTCTTAAAGGCAAGCCTCCGCAATCATCCGTCTCATCCAAGCTGCCGAAGAAGGCCCACATAGCCCTCTCAGACCCCAAGGTCAAAGCTACGGTGGACTCTCCCGAACCAACCCTAGTACTCACAGATGAAGAGCTAGGAGAATACATATCTGCTGATGTAGATGCACCTTCCATGGAGAATGTAATCCCGTGGGACAAAATCTCGTGTTTCATCAATAACAGAGTGTCTTTTAATTATTCTAGTCTTCCACATTGGAATGCCATGTATACATTAGATAACGCTCTACGATCGTTGCAAACACAAATAACGACCGTCAATCATGTAAATCGAGTAGTCCCATCCCAAGGGGTCTGTTTCGTAGTCCCACCGCGGAATCAAGAGAAAGAATCCATCATCTTCGGCAAAGTCGAGCGTCATCAAGACCTTCTGCCACTCGAGCAAGAACCAGATACCGGCAGAATACAAGTCTACCGGTACACAGACAAGGCAAAGTACCTCATCCAAAAGATGGGTTATAATCTAAAAAGCAACAAAGGCCTGAACTACGGCAAGGGTCGACGTCTTCCTCTTCGGCTCCCAACACCTAAAGGAAAGCCGCAGGACTACTATCATCGAACTCGACGGGGGGTAGGCTATGTCACGCCGCCGGCAACTCCAGAGAGTTCGAAGGCAGAAGAAGTAGAATATTCTCATTCGTCCGAAGCATCAACTTGGGATTTCGATACCAGTATCGGCTCAGTCTTTAAGAAGGTGCTATCAGCCAACATGGCATCTGCACAATCTCAAGAAGATGAAGGCAAAGACCAAACATCAGAATTCTTCGAGGAAGAACCTTGGGCTCAACGCCTAGGAGCACAATGGGAGTCTCGTTTTGAATTACGCGAACCCCCTACCGAAGACGAAGTCGAACAGATCGACCTTGGGGATGGATCTTCTTCCAAACCCATCTTCATCAGCAAAAGCCTAAAAGGAGAAGACCAGGAATCTTTGGTCCAATTGGCTAAAGAATATATCGACGTCTTCGCCTGGAGCTACGAAGATATGTCGGGACTTGATCGTCAGATCGCGATGCATAGGCTTAACATATTACCTGATGCCAAGCCTATAAAGCAGCAACAGCGACGTTTTTGTCCTGACATCATAAACGCTATCGATCAAAAGGTGGATAAACTCCTGACCAGCGGGTTTATCCATGAAGAGCAACACCCAGATTGGGTGGCCAACGTCGTCCCTGTCACCAAGAAGAATGGAAAGATACGAGTCTGTATCGACTTCAGGGATCTCAACACTGCTTGCCCAAAGGACGAATTCTGTCTTCCAATTACTGACGTGATGATCGACAATACATGTGGTTTCTAACACATGTTTTTCATGGACGGGTATTCGGGCCACAATCAGATCAAGATGTTCTCCGATGACGTAAAACATACGTCATTCAGGACTCCGAAGGGGGTTTTCTGCTACACAGTGATGCCCTTCGGATTAAAAAATGCTGGTGCTACATACCAACGAGCTATGAGTACCATCTTCCGTCAACATCTTCGTAAAACAGTTGAATGCTATATTGATGATATTGCTGTCAAGAGCCGTCTCAAGGGTGATCACCTACAGGACCTAAAGACAGTATTCGATCTCATGAGAGCACATCAACTCAAGATGAACCCCGCTAAATCCTTCCTTGGGGTTTCTAGCAGAAAGTTTTTAGGCTTCATTATCACGACGAAAGGCATTCATGTCGATCCCGAGGAGACCAAGGCCATCCTTGACATGGACCCTCCAAAGAACCTCCGAGAACTTCGAGGCCTGCAGGGGCGTCTGGCATACATCCGAAGGTTTATAGCAAACCTTTTCGGAAAATGCCAACCCTTCACCCAGCTCATGAAGAAGGGAGTCTCCTACGTCTGGACAGAAGAATGCCAGAAAGCTTTCGATGATATCAAGGCGTACTTGACGAGCCCGCCAGTCCTGGTGGCACCCGTCGCTGGCAAACCCTTTCTCCTCTACGTCCGTGCCGTGGATCATTTCCTCGGCGCTCTGTTAGCTCAGAACAGCGATGCAGGCTACGAGCAAGTTATCTACTACCTTAGTAGAACACTGATCGGGGCCGAACACCGGTACAACCTCATCGAAAAAGAGTGTTTGGCTTTGGTGTTTGCCATCTAGAAGACTCGCCATTATGTCTCGGGCCAGACAATTCATGTCATCTCCTGAGTCAACCCGCTCAGGGTTCTCATAACGAAGCCAGGATCATTGAACTCCTGGCTAGCTACATGGGCGATCCTGTTGACGCCATATAACATGGTGTTTGTTCCACAAAAAGCCGTCAAGGGCCAAGCTCTAGCCGACTTTTTAGCCGTACACCCCATCCCAGAGTCCTCCAGACTCTATAAAGACATACCGAATGAGGTCCAAAAATTAAATGTCACCGAAGAAAGCTCCGTCTGGCGGATGTTTTTCGATGGTGCTTCAAGAACAGGCCCCAAAGGCCAAATCATCGTCGGAGTGGGGGTAGTCTTAGTCTCCCCCGATCAGCTGGTAATCCAGCGTGCTTACTCCCTTTCGAATTCGTGCTTCAACAATGTTGCTGAGTACAACGCTCTCATCATGGATCTCCAGCTGGCGCAACAGCTGGGGGTGGATCATTTGGAAGCCTACGACAACTCTGTAACGCCCCAGTCCCAAAATACGTAGGACTAGGAACGTAATCATGCCAGCTGTATACATACAAAGTATATGGACCCTCGTATATATACATAAGCTGTAAAATGCAGTAACCAAGGTACTAAATCTCATCCACAAAGATAAATAATGATATAAAAGCAACTTTGAATTTGTCATGTATACAATCGTTGGACGGAGACAAATCCACTACCAATAAGTAAGGAAAAATACATGGAAAATAAAAATGAGTTTGGCGGGCGAAGCGAAGACGATCAAAGCGCAATCATCCTCGAAGAATAGTGACAATCATGGCCACGACTAGAACACCTGCGAAAGATAAGAACACACGCACCTGGCGAGATAACCAGGTCCTCAGAGGGATGTAACAAGATACAATAAACATGCCATATAAATACTGAATATATAATATGCCACAATCAAAGAGAGTGACGAGACATAAATAAGGTAAACTAACCGTACTAAAGTGAAAATGCAGTTGAGAACAAACCTTCCGTCGTATGAGCCCTGGCTGTAAATGGGATCTGGTATAGTCTCCACTTGGGCACCAGTGACCTAAGCGCATGACGTTCAAAAACGACAGTGGCCAACCTGAGAGGCTCAACATACCCGTATCTCCAGCGGAGCTTCCGGGTTACAAGGGAAGTGCAATCGAAGCCCATACGACAAGGAAATGTTCTCCCTACCTAATGTATCTATCATATCGCATCTACGACCATGTAACACTACTAACTGCTAAGTCTCCTAACACGCCTCTAATAGCAGTTAGCCCTAACGCAAGCACATGGGGGATCAGCCCACACGCAAGAACCTCTACATGCTACTCATCTCACACATCCTCGTAGTACAACTGTGTCAAGGTATATGCAATACACTACAACGGTAGTCCCTTAACTCTAGGTCCATATGTAATCAAAGCATAATAACAAAGTACATCTAATATCACTGAGCAGGCAGTAAATCAAGAACTGTAAGAACTGAAATATAAATGAACAGTAATATTTAATAAAATGCAAACTGAATATAAACAGTATAATAGCAAGGTATCTTGCCTGGTGTATCTTCTGGAGTGGTAGGATAATCCGACAAGTCATGTCTGTCCAGTAGCCATGTTCGATGTGCAAGAGTTCGAACTTCACGAAAATTAGAAGTTCTTGATTAGTCAAGATCAATGGGTTATTCGAGGGAAATTTGTAGATTACGTATAATATGCTTTAGAAAATATCTATAATATTTTAAAGCTAGAATTTTATTTGTCAAAAAAAATTTGGTAAATATTCGTAAAAACTAGAAAATCATCATATGAATTTTGGGAACTACTTTTCGTAAAATATTTCTACGTTAAATATTTGAAATACTTTATATGTATAAAATTTGAAAAATATATTATTAGCATGATATATGTCTAGATAAATAGTTTGAAGGATAAAAACCATTTTTTTAGGCTAGGTCCTAAGTTTGTAAAATATACAAATAAATATATTTAATATGGAAACAGTACTCTTGATATAATACAGAAAATAAACTAATAATAATAATAACACATATAATAATAATAATAATAGATAATAGATAATAACAATAATAATAACCTTAATAATAATACTAATAACAATAATGGTAATAATAGTGATAATAATAATAGTAATAATAATAATGATAATAATCATGATAATAGATAATAATAATAATAAATAATAATAATAAATACTAATATTGCTACTAAAACAGCACTTGCTGTTCGCTGGAAAGAGAAACATACGAGAAATTAGGGAGAGAGAGAGAGAGTCGAGAAATCGAGAGAGAGAGAGGGAGGAAGAGAGGAGTGAGAGTAGAGGGTTTTTACTAGCAGCGGCTCGGCGATCAACATGGAGGCGGCGGCTCCGGCGTAGAGGGAGCGCCGGCGGAAGGCGGATGGGAGCGACGACGCAGGTGGTTTTTTGGCGCGTCGACGGAGGGCGAAGGAGCTGGGTCTCTCGTCGGCGGGTGGGCGGAGTCCCGTGTGCGCGGGTACGACGGCGCGGATCCGCGGTGGACGGTTGAGCGCGTTGGGGGTGGCATGGAGAGCTCGGTCAGGTTAGGGTTTCCCACCCTTCTCTTATTTTCCAATTGTGTGGTGTTGGCGACGAGTTGACGGAGATGGTGGTGGTGGTTGCGTGATGATGGTGACGGGAGATCGGGGATGGGCACGGTGAAGGCGGGGCTGCCGCGGGTTTTGGTGATGGTGTTGGCCCTGGCGATGGAGGACGATGACAATGGGGTGGTGGTCAGGAGATGGCGACGGGGATGATGAAGGGTTTTGTGGTGTTGTGGCGACGGATGGGTGGTTGTCGGTAAAGGAACGGCGATGGCGGTGGGGTTCGGTTTTGGTGATGGTGTTGGCCGTGATGTAGGCGGAGTTGCAGTGGCCGGGGACGGAGATTGGGGTGGCAGTAGGTTAGGTTTGGAATAGAACGAGTCCGTGTCGGGGGTGTCCGACACTGCTGGGTGGACGTCCGGGATTATCGGACGGGACAGAATTTGTATGTGTAAAAATAAAATATAGTGGATGGAGAATGGCGACACCGACACGATGCACGGATTGGTTATGGATGGAAAATTGCTGGAGGAGTACCTCTCCTTTTATAGGAGGTGGGAATTCCAAGTTGGATAGGGATTGGGAGAATTTTAAATTCTCCCTAAATCATATCATATTATATTTAAATTCGATTTAAACTAATTCAATCCAAATCAAATCCAATCTAAATAAATTCTATACTTTATTTAAAATATTTTAAATAAAGTCAATAAAATCTTTTCCAGTTTAAATTACCATATTTAATCAAATATTAAAATTAACAAAATTCCAAATATCATTTTCATAATTAAATAAATATAGTAGTAATTAATTTCAAAAATCATGATAAATACTTAAATATTAATTACGAGCTAGCTTTTATAATAACAAAATATATTAATAAGCAAATTCACATTTCGGAAACATTTGAAAACATTTCATATAACCAAAATTTTCAAATTACTATTTGTCTTTAACGACGAATAAAAAATACAAAATAAAAATATTTATCACCTTTATTTGAACATGTACTTTCCTATTAAAATAAATTTATAATAAAAATATTTTTCGAACATATGTACCTCGACACATATTCGCACTCGTCGAGTATTTACGAAACGCAAATTCCGTATGCTACGCAAATACCACAATAAGAACTCGTATGCGACGTGCAGATACGAAATAAAAATAAATACAAAATTATAATTAAAAAAAATCGTAGTAGAAATTTAGAGGGTTTACATCCTACCCAACTTAAAAGAATTTCGTCCTCGAAATTTAGGAAAAATTAGGGTAGGTAAGGCGAAGGGGATGGAAAGAGTTTATTCGAATAGATGTACGAGATCACGAGAATGCAAACGAAATATTCGTCGAGGAGGCGAGTGACATTTCAATGGCAATGTGTCATTCGATCGACTAAACAAAATTCTGATGGTTTTAGATTACGATCATGCACATGACAATCGATCAATGACTAAGCTCAATCAACCTTAACATTAACCTTAAAAAGGGACAACCTCATAAGTAGGTAATAATATCCTTAATCCTTTGATATCATAAATATTCATGTAATCTCTCTTATCATAAATCGTTCCTTCCAAAAATTACTTCCGTTCCACGTCCCGTTACCAAAAACCAATATAATTATAATTGTATTCTAACTTCTTCTATCTTGTCATAAAATTTCAAATAGTCTCAAATTTGAATTCCATAATCTCCATTATACTAGCTCACTTTATATATATCTTCCCAAGTTAAAATTTTCCTCTAAAATTATAATTCCAAAACCTTCAACCACTTGGCCCAAATAAAAGTTAAAATCTCCTTACAACGATTTGTATTTGTTGGTCAATATACAATGCATCCTTAGGTACCAAGATAAAGTTCGTCTTCAATGTTTGATAAATATCGAAAATATACTTTCGTAACTCAATCACAATTGAAAATTTTCTAAAATATTTATTAGTCTCTCTCTCGAAAATTTGAATTTAACAATCTCATCTTTTTGATGGTAGAAATGAAACTCATCTTAACTTTATATTCATAATCATCTTAGAACTTGATTCTCCATGCATCAAAATGTAAAGGTTTCTTTCTTCAACAATTGGTTATCCTTGAAAAATATCGCCATAACACTATATGTTATCAAAGGCAACGCCAACATTGTCTTTATCAAAAATTGCATCCATAAATTTAATATATAACTTTGGTTCTTAAGCCACCAACACTTTTAGAAAATTCTTCATTCGATATTTAGTTACCTCAAACAAGCCTTTGAAATTCGAGAAGTCTATTTACTCTTGAGTGTTTCATCAAAACACCGTATATCATTCCTTATTTCATATATTTGGATTTATCGCACACTTATTTACTTATGTCCAATCTATACCTTGTAGTCTCGTAATTATGTTAACCAACTGTGTTATTTATGCTGTGGGGTTCTCTAATCTACCACTACTAACCTGAGATTGTCATGATCAAATTTTATTTCGCATAAGGGAATCATACAAGGAACAAGGTTGCATAAACAATGGGGAAATCATAAGGAAATATGAGTAAGCAATTTAATTGGTCGGGAGAAAAGTGTTGCTAATATTGCATGGAGAGAAAAAGGTGGTATGGGACTAAGTAAACGAGATAAGGCATGAAATAAAAGGACAAGGGTTAAGCAATTGAGATAAAACACAAATTAAGCATTTAGAAATTTTAGTAGGTCACAATCGGGCCGAAGATTTGAGTCAAGATTGAGTCCAAATATATAGTCAAAAGTATATCGGTACCATGGTATAGGTTATAATTAGTCTTTATGACCCGAAAGTTGTACCATAAAAATTAGAGTACAAGGGAACGTGTTTTAGTGGGACATGATATACCTACATGAAGGTGAGCTCGTTTAGGTCTTGTATGTGAAATTTGCTGGAAGGAAAAGTCTAGTGTTGTGCTCCAAATATCAAAGTCATGATAGGGAACGCCGAGTGATCAGAATAGAAAGTGGGTTTTCATAAGGTATTAATTAATGCAAAAAAATAAAAGGTTAAAGCACAAAATAATGATAATTAGGAATCTCGTAGGTCAAGGTAAAATAAGTTAGAGACACAGTTTCTAGAGGGAAGATAGTCTCATAGATAAGGGTATGGTCAAGGGAATGATTCCAATCATTTTGAAGTTTCAAACAATTAGATGGTCACGAATAAGGTCGAGAAAGTCAAAGATACGTTCATCAGTTTGGTCGATGACTAACTTGAGTATATGCAATATCATAATCATAGGTGGCATGGCATTCTAATGTAGAATACTTCTATCTCACTAGGGTGACCTTTCTTGCTTCTTGGTTTTCTACCAATATATGGTATAATCTAAAATTTCAAGTTCCTCAAAATTTACTCAATAAAATTTCCAAGATATTTCACCAAATTTTCTATTCATCTTAGGCTGTCAAGTTTAATCCAAATTTAAATTTCTACTCAATCTCAAAGTAACCCTTGTATATCGCAAATCGAATAATAAAATTTATTTATTTATTTATTTCCAAAATCTTAAACTCGACATTTAAATAAGTTTATCAGCCGAAATTCATACTACAAAATAGAATTTTTAAATAACTCCCAAATTTAATTATATATCCTTCAAATGTGTATATCTAGCTTCCAATAAGTCACAACTACTCCTCAAAAGTAATTCTCCCTTTTTCTAAAAATTTAAATATCCAAAATCAAGGTTTTAAACTCGAAATCTAAATAACTTTATAATTCATAGATCATATGACGTAATTTAATTCAAAAAATATTTTACCAAAATTTATCATTCATCATCAAATTTTGGTCAATCGTAAATCATACTTTCACATTTTAAAATTTTATGATCATTTTCAAATCAAATTTATATCCCTCCAAAAGATGTATAGCTATAACTCAATAAATTAACCATCTTTGTAATAATAATAATAATAATAATAATAATAGGTAATAGATAATAACAATAATAATAACCTTAATAATAATACTAATAACAATAATGGTAATAATAGTAATAATAATAATAATGATAATAATCATGATAATAGATAATAGATAATAATAATAATAATAAATAATAACAATAAATACTAATATTGCTACTAAAATAGCACTTGCTGTTCGCTGGAAAGAGAAACATACGAGAAATTAGGGAGAGAGAGAGAGTCGAGAAATCGAGAGAGGGAGGGAGGAAGAGAGGAGTGAGAGTATAGGGTTTTTACCAGCAGCGGCTCGGAGATCAACGTGGAGGCGGCAGCTCCGGCGGTGGAGGGAGCGCCGGCGGAAAGCGGATGGGAGCGACGACGCTGGTGGTTTTCCGGCGCGTCGGCGGAGGACGAAGGAGCTGGGTCTCTCGTCGGCGGGTGGGCGGAGTCCCGTGCGCGCGGGTACGGCGGTGCGGATCCGCGGTTGACGGTTGAGCGCGTTGGGAGTGTCGTGGAGAGCTCGGTCAGGTTAGGGTTTCCCACCCTTCTCTTATTTCCCAATTGTGTGGTGTTGGCGACGAGTTGACAGAGATGGTGGTGGTGGTTGCGTAATAATGGCGACGGGAGATCGGGGATGGGAACGGTGAAGGCAGGGCTGCCGTGGGTTTTGGTGATGGTGTTGGCCCTGGCGATGGAGGACGATGAAAATGGGGTGGTGGTCAGGAGATGGCGACGGGGATAATGAAGGGTTTTGTCGTATTGTGGCGGCGGATGGGTGGTTGCCGGTGAAAGAACGACGATGGCGGTGGGGTTCGGTTTTGGAGATGGTGTTGGCCATGATGTAGACAGAGTTGCAGTGGCCGGGGACGAAGATTGGGGTGGCAGTAGGTTAGGTTTGGAATAGAACGAGTCCGTGTCGGGGGTGTCCGACACGGCTGGGTGGACGTCCGGGATTGTCGGACGGGACGGAATTTGTATGTGTAAAAATAAAATATAGTGGATGGAGAATGGCAACACCGACACGATGCACGGATTGGTTGTGGATGGAAAATTCTGGAGGAGTACCTCTCCTTTTATAGGAGGTGGAAATTCCAAGTTGGATAGGGATTGGGAGAATTTTAAATTCTCCCTAGATAATATCATATTATATTTAAATTCGATTTAAACTAATTCAATCCAAATCAAATCCAATCTAAATAAATTCTATACTTTATTTAAAATATTTTAAATAAAGTCAATAAAATTTTTTCCAGTTTAAATTACCATATTTAATCAAATATTAAAATTAACAAAATTCCAAATATCATTTTTATAATTAAATAAATATAGTAATAATTAATTTTGAAAATCATGATAAATACTTAAATATTAATTACGAGCTAGCTTTTATAATAATAAAATATATTAATAAGCAAATTCACATTTTGCAAACATTTGGAAACATTTTATATAACCAAAATTTTCAAATTACTATTTGTCTTTAAACGACGAATAAAAAATACAAAATAAAAATATTTATTACCTTTATTTGAACGTGTACTTTCCTATTAAAATAAATTTATAATAAAAATATTTTTCGAACATATGTACCTCGACACATATTCGCACTCGTTGAGTATTTACGAAACGCAAATACCACAATAAGAACTCGTATGCGACGTGCAGATACGAAATAAAAATAAATACAAAATTATAATTAAAAAAATCGTAGTAGAAATTTAGGGGGTTTACAGACTCAAAACTCGCCGTTAACCAGATCAGAGGGCAATACGAAGTTCTCCATGAAGATCTGGTTCCTTACCATGAAGTTGCATTGAACATTATTTCAACCTTCACCAAGTTCTTCATCGAACATGTACCTCGTTTACAGAACCTGGAGGCTGACGCTCTGGCTGGCCTCGCAGCCTCATTGGCAGCACCCCTCGGGACTCAACACTACATCACGGTAGTCGGTCGAGACTTGGTCTGTCCTAAAAACAACCTATGCTCGCAAATGGCCCATGCCATGTCAACAAGTGCTGGTGTTAACGTTCGAGACTGTAGGTTCCCATTCATCGACTTCACTGTCTACGGAATTCTCCCAGAATACCCGAAAGAAGCCGTCTCAGTCAGAAGGCGTTTCCTTCGATTCTATTACGATACAGCTACTAAAATATTGTACCGACGCTCCTATGATGGACTTCTCCTTCGATGTTTATCCAACGAAGAAGCAGCCGAAGCCCTTCGAGAAGCTCATGATGGAACTTGCTGTTGACACAAAGTCACAGTCAACTAAATATTGACTACATTGACTAAATAATATCTGTATAAATTCAATACGACACACGACGTCTGCATTCAGTTCAGGACAGACAACAGCTCAGTTTCCGACTCTCAGTATATTTTCGAGTCTGTACTTTTACATTTTATTGAGTCTAGAAGTATGTACTCTGAGTTATGCTGAGCTCTTGGAACTTAGTCTATAAGCCTACCCAAAATCTCAAGCTCCACCAAAACAAAAATTGCCCACAAGTCCCACTTAGGACCACTCTGTGCTCTGGAGACAGAGTTCGGGCCGAACTCTGCCTCCACACAGAGTTCGGGCCGAACTCTGTCCCCTAGAAATCAGGAACCCTAATTTTAGGGTTAGCTGGTTGCTAGCTGTCCAACGGCCAAATTTTTGAATTTTCCTACCCGAATTCTGGCCGAATTCTGCCTCTAAAAATACTATAAATAGGGCATGAATTCTCTCATTTCAATTCACTCAATCTTCTCTTCTCTTCTCTCCTACAAGCTCAATAAGCCATACCCTTCCTATCTACTAGCCACAAGCCTCCTAAGTCTCGAGTGCTCAGCATCTCTCAGTTAGGATTCTTGTGCAAGAGTGAAGAAGTCGCTTGGACAATTCCAAGCAATCGCCACTGCGATTCTCTGTAAGAAGTTGACGTGCTCTTCTGAAGAAAAGGCATGGGTTGTAAGCTACTATTTCACAAATAGTGGATTTAATCCTGAGCTAGAGTTCTCAGGCCTGGACTAGTCCTCCACGAGGGAAACCAGGTTAAAATTGCTGTGTTTGCGTATGCTCTTCTGCTCTTCATTTATTTTCCGCACTTTACTCTGATTATTTATTGTTGGTGAAAGAGTTATTTTTAATTGGCTATTTTTCTATATAAACTCTATTCACCCCCCTCTAGAGTTGCCAAACTGTTCTTCAATTGGTATCAGAGCTCTGTTCTCTTTACAAGGACTAACATCCTAAGAGCTGATCCATGGCAACCACACAATCCTTGATTTCCAATCATGGTGAAGGTCAGTCCACTCATAGGCCTCCCCTATTTGATGGGACTAACTACACATATTGGAAAACAAGGATGAGCTTCTATCTTAAGTCTCTAGACTTTGACCTGTGGACTGTCGTCACTGACGGTTACAAAAAGCCCGCCAGGATAGTTGTCGATGGTGACCTCATTGAGAAACCACACGACAAATATTCTGTCGAGGAGAAGAAACAGGCAAGTCTAGATGCTAGGGCTATTAATGCTTTATTCTGTGCTATAGACAGGAATGAGTTCAACAGGGTCTCTACATGCACCACTGCTCATGAAGTATGGAGACTTCTAGAAGTGACGCATGAAGGAACTACACAGGTCAAGGAATCTAAAATAAGCCGTCTCACTCAAGAATACGAAGCCTTCAAGATGAAGCCAAGTGAGACGATCACTCAAATGATCACAAGATTCCTCGACATCATCAATCCTCTATCTTCGCTTGGAAAGCAGTACTCAAACCACGAGAAGATTCGTAAGCTGCTCAGAGGGCTACCAAAGATTTGGAACCCTAAGGTGACAGCCATCATAGAAGGAAACGATCTCACAACAATGTCAATAGAGACCTTGATGGGTAAGCTTATGACTCACGAGCTTGACCTCAAGGACTTCGAAGAACCTGCTCCGAAGACCAGGGAGATCGCACTCAAAGCTCATCAACGAAGAGCTAATCATGATGAGACCGAAGAAGATAATTCGGATGATGAAGACCAAGCTCTCATGGTTCGCAACTTCAGGAAATTCCTTCGCTTCAATCGAAGGAAGAAGGAATCTCAAGAAGACGATGAAGAAGAACCAACTTGTTACGGTTGCAAGAAAACTGGACATGTCCGAAAAGACTGCCCATTCCTGAAGAAGAGCAACCGCTATGAGAAGCCATACAAAAAGAACTCATCAAAGAAATATGCCAACACAGGTATCTGGCATGAAAGTGAAGCGAGTGACTCTGAGGAAGAAAAGGACTCTCCTCAAGATACAGCAAATGTGTGCCTGATGGCAACTTCCAACAAGGTATCTAACGAAACTCTGGATGACTTCTCTTTTGATGAACTTGGCGATGCTTTCACTAATTTACTCGATGATCATAAAAAGGTCATCGGTAAATATAAACATGCCAAGGACAAAATCAAAAGTCTAGAAGATGAGATACAAAGAATTTCTTTACTTCTTGATAATGTTAGAAACACATCACCCACTAATGACACTGATGAAGTATCCAAGCTTAAATTAAGCTTACATGATGCTGAAGCACGTATTGAGCAACAAACTCAAGAAATCACTACTCTCAACACGTTGCTTGCTGAAGAAAAGAGTAGACACAAGATTTCCATGACTAAGATTTATGGCTTAAATATTAAGGTTGATGAACTGCAAGCTGTTTCTAAAAGATTAGAAACCAAATTGGGTAAACAGGTTGTTTAACCTCAAACCCAATCACATGGGCACAATACCACTCATGCTAGTCAACCACGTCATTCTCATGCAGCACATAACCATGCATTTATATACACAAACTTTCACAAACCACGTGCACGTAAGAACAATTCTCACTCAGTACACACTCATCATGCACAAAGACACAATCAACATCACTCCACACATAAAAATCATCATGCAATGCCATATAGACAAGGTCCTCATAAACCATATAGACAAAATCATCATGCCATGCCCTCTAGACAATATCAGCATGTCACACATCATAGACAATACCATCATTCTATGCCTCATAGACACCATCAACATGCCACTTATTCCATGCATAATCATCTTCACCATGCTAACTCTTCACATCATGTCCATCCTCATCCTGTTGCTTATAGATATTATTCTCATGCTCCTAGTATAAATAAGAATGCTATCTGTACTTATTGTGGATTACATGGACACATCTCACCACAGTGCAGAGTTAGAAGACTTGTAGATAAAAGGATATATGCTTGGTTCCCAAAGACTAACTTTTCAGGACCCTCAAGAACTCGGGTACCAAAGGTCACATCTACTCTTGATGTAGGTGGACCTTCCCTCCTCAACTGAAAGTAAGTGGATTCTCGATAGTGGATGCTCGCGACATATGACGGGAGACGCAAATCTTTTTGCATCACTATCGATGAAGAGAGAAGGATACGTATCCTTCGGTAACAATCTCAAAGGGCACATTATAGGTAATGGTATCATTGGTCATCCTCCTTCTCCTGTAATAAAGGATGTCTGCCTAGTGACCGAGTTAAAGCATAACCTGCTCAGCATTAGTCATCTTGCTGATCATGGATATGATATTAACTTTGGACAAAACAGTTGCTACATCTATGATAGTTCAACAGGAGACATTGCTTTTGAAGGGAAAAGAGAGGACAACATCTACATTTTCTATCTTTCTATAAATACTAACAATGCAGGTAGATGTCTATATGCCCACAAAGACGAACGACTACTTTGGCACCAGCGTCTTGGTCATGCCAACATGGATGCTATATCCAGGCTTTCCACCAAGAAGCTAGTGAGAGGATTGCCTGACATCACGTTCAAAAAGGACACGATATGTGCCGAATGTGAACTAAACAAGGCAACTAAATCCTTATTTCATTCTATCAACTCTGTAAGTACTACTAGACCCTTGCAACTACTTCATATGGATTTATTTGGTCCTAGTAGAATAGCTAGCCTTGGAGGCAAACTTTATGCATTTGTTATTGTTGATGATTTTTCGAGATTTACATGGGTTTTCTTTCTCGCTAATAAGAGCGATGCTATTTCTGCTTTCAAAATTTTTGTAAAGAAAGTTCAAAACGAAAAAGGCTACATGATTACTCGAATCCGAAGTGATCATGGAGGCGAATTCGTAAATTATGATTTTGAAAGTTTTTGTAATGCAAATGGTTTTGATCATAAATTTTCTTGTCCTAGAACTCCTCAACAAAATGGTGTTGTGGAGCGGAAGAATAGGACTCTTGGCGATATGGCTAGAGTCATGTTGAATAAATTTTCTCTTCCGAAATATTTTTGGGCAGAGGCTGTAAGTACAGCATGCCACATTTTGAATAGGGTACTTATTCGTCCCATTACGAAGAAAATACCCTATGAGCTTTGGTTTGGGAGAACCCCCAATGTTTCTTATTTTAAAGTTTTTGGCTGTAGATGTTTTATCCTTAACACCAAAGACAACTTAGGCAAATTTGAGGCCAAAGCTGACGATGGTATCTTTCTTGGTTATGCCGCCAAGAGTAAGGGATATAGAGTTTTCAATAAACGCTCACTTATTGTGGAAGAGTCAACAAATGTGACTTTTGATGAAGACAATAGTGCAGCAAGTACTCTTGATGATGACGTTGAGCCATCAACTTCTACTCCAATGAATACTGCAACCGAAACTAATTCTCTGGAGGGTTTGCCTAAGAAATTCTCTTTCAAACCTTCTCATCCAGAAAATTTAGTTATAGGAGAAGTTTCACGTGGAGTAACTACTAGATCATCACTAAGAGACTCCGTTGCTAGCACTGCCTTCATTTCACAAGTAGAGCCTAAAAACATTTCTGAAGCTTTTAATGATGAATTTTGGATTTCTGCTATGCAAGAAGAACTCAACCAATTTGAGAGGAGCCAAGTATGGGAACTAGTTCCTAGACCGGCTAATCACTCAATAATTGGTACCAAATGGGTGTTTAGAAACAAAGTAAATAAAGATGGTTCAGTCACACGTAACAAAGCTCGTCTAGTAGCTCAAGGATACAACCAAGAGGAAGGTATCGACTACGATGAGACGTATGCTCCTGTTGCTAGACTAGAATCCATTCGGATGCTTTGTGCTTTTGCTAATTTTCAAAACTTTAAATTATTTCAAATGGATGTTAAAAGTGCTTTCTTGAATGGCTTTATTAAGGAGGAAGTTTATGTCAAACAACCCCCTGGCTTTGAAAATTACAAATTTCCCGACCACGTGTTCAAGCTGAAGAAAGCGCTTTATGGCCTTAAACAAGCCCCCAGAGCTTGGTATGAAAGGCTAAGCAGTTTCTTGCTTGAGAAAGGTTTTTCAAAAGGGAAAATTGACACTACACTGTTTATCAAATCTTTCAAAGACACCATTCTATTAATTCAGATTTATGTTGATGATATTATTTTTGGGTCTACTGATGAAACTCTTTGTCAAGAATTTGCCAAGTGTATGCAGACGAAATTTGAGATGAGCATGATGGGAGACCTCAACTACTTTCTTGGTCTGCAAGTAAAACAACTGGCTAATGGAACTTTCATCTGTCAATCGAAGTATACCAAGGACATGCTGAAGAAGTTCGATCTTGACAACATCAAACCAATCAGCACTCCAATGGCTACTTCAACCAAACTCGAACCAGATGAGAGCGGCAAACCCGTTGATCAACGTAAGTATCGAGGTATGATAGGCAGCTTACTTTATTTAACTGCTAGTCGCCCCGATATCATGTTTAGTGTTTGCCTATGTGCTAGATATCAAGCAAATCCTAAGGAATCTCACATGACCGCGGTTAAGCGTATCTTTCGATACCTTAAGGGTACGGTTACAGTGGGCCTATGGTATCCCAAGTCAACATCATTTGACCTCATCGGTTACTCTGATGCTGACTTTGCTGGATGCAAGGTCGACCGTAAAAGTACGAGCGGCACGTGTCATTTATTAGGAAAGGCTTTAGTCTCATGGTTTAGCAAGAAGCAGAACTCTGTCGCACTATCCACAACAGAAGCTGAATACATAGCAGCTGGGCGTTGTTGTGCACAAATTCTGTGGATGAAGCAAACCCTTGAAGACTATAAGTTATCTTTCATGCATATTCCTATATTCTGCGACAATACTAGTGCAATCAATTTGACTAAGAACCCTGTCTGCCACTCACGCACTAAACACATTGAGATCAGACACCACTTTTTGCGTGATCATCAGCAAAATGGCACGATTAACTTAGAATTTATTGACACTGATCATCAGCTGGCAGATTTCTTTACTAAGCCACTATCCGAAGAGCGCTTCAATTTTCTTTGTCGTGAACTTGGAATCTTAGATGAAGCAGTTATAAATTGAAACTCACCTACGTATATATCGAGTATATTGTGATTCTTTTTCGAAGAATTTGGTATGGGTACAAGCCGAAAGGGTCCTTCTGACAACAAGGCGTAAAAGCCTAAGCAACACGGTGCACTAGTCCTCAGGACTACCGCTAGCTGGGATCCGGCCCCTGCAGCTAACCCATGGCAAATTTGGACTATTGAACCACAGTATATGTCCTTATTTATTATATGGCTCGTTTTTGATTTAATATTGCCTAATTGAGATTTTCTAAAGTTCATTCTGTTTTCTGAGTACCTCTCTATCTATTTTTTTTTACACTCTTTGTTGTCCTCAACTATCTTTTGTTTAACTCTTAAACATTTTCTTCATGTTCTTTGCCTGTTTTCAGTTCTGGACCATTGATCCAGAACTCGGGCCGAACTCTGCCCCTATCAGAGTTCGGGCCGAGTTCGGTTCTTAGGTTCCAGGGTCGGGATCTGGCTCTGCCGTTGGATCAATTCTAATCCAATGGTCAATATTTCACCCGACCAAAGACCAAGCCCTACTTTATTTCGGGATTCCCTCTCTTTCCTCCCATATTTCCTTCTTCTCCACCTCTTTCATCTTCTTCCTTCCAAACCCTAACCCTAGTTCTTGATATAGAGGGCTCTATTTCTTCTCAAAATCAAGGGAAAGGGGTTTTTCAGCATTCTCTTCAACTGTTTGGTATTCTTTTCAGGTATATCTCTCTTTTTCTATCATTTCTAAGTTCTCCTCTTTTATTTCAAATGGCATCTCGCTTGTCCAAACGAGGGAGAAGGACTCGACATGAGGGTGCTTCCTTTTCGGTTCCTCCTCCTCCGAATGAACAAGTAGTTGAACAACACCCCATTCATCCGTTGTTCAATCTGCCGCGTCCCGATGACCCTAACACTTACGACGACCGTTTATTTGTATCGCTAGAAGCCTCTAATGAATGGTTTAGCGATTTTAGAACTCGTCCGGTGTTTGGGGGCCATCCCATAAATTTTACTATATTTTCACAATATGAGTCTTTATTTCGTGATCTTTGTTTGGATGAACTTGTTTCTTCAAATTCTGTCATCTACCATAGTGCAATTCAAATGTTTTACTGCAATTTGACTCACGATGCAACCCACATCTATTCTCGGGTTGCTGGCATTACCATTGCCTTTAATGATTCTGAGTTGGGAGACTTTCTTGCTCTCCCGGATCTTGATGTGTGGGACAAGCTTGTGGAAGCACGTCAACTTCAATTTGTTGGCAATACTTCCCTTGAAGGATTCAAGGAGGATTTATGTGCTCCTAACGTAAGTCCTCGCAAGCTAAAGGCCAAGCATCTCACCCCCTACTTTTATAAACTTCATCGTATCGTGTTCAATACTATCTTGCCCAAGGCTGGCTCAACAGATGAAGTCACTTATCTTGAGATCTTCGCCTTATATCATCTCCACTATCGTATTCCATTCAACTTTCCACGGACTATGATGGATTGGATGATCAACTGTCGGAAGAAACCAAGAGCTTTGGTTTATCCTCTCTATCTTCCTTTAGTTTTTCGTGCTTTCATCATTCCTATCCATGATTGTCCGTTCCTGCCTGCACCTGCCTTTCTATCCAAAGCACGACGCCTTCAGCCTGTCGCTGCTTCTGAGTCATCTGAGCATTCTGCTGATGAGGAGCCTGACGCCCCTCCTCTTGGTCAGGATGCACCTCCTCCTCCTGCCACTCTTGAGTCTCTTCAGACTATGCTTCGCGATCGCTTTGCTATTGAGGATGATCGCTGGACGCAGCAGGATTACCGTACCACCTTACAGATCAGTGCCCTTGGGAACTCTCTGCATGATATACGGTATTCACTTGCTCGTCATCCTGATCTGCATGTGCCTATTGAGCGGGACCAAGATCGCGCGGGTCATCGTATAGACGATCCGTGGGTCATGAGGTATATGGATCCTGATGATGCTTTTGTGGACCCTCGTCGCTCATTCCCTGGTCCTTCAGATGTTCCAGGACCTTCTCGTGCTCCATGATGGAGATTGGCTTGATATGCTGCTGACACTGCTGATGGTCTTAGTTGCTTTTTTTTTATTTTAGTTATTTTAGTTTGTTATGGATTTATGTACTGGATTTATGTCTTCAAACCCTGATGATGTGCTGGTTGGTGGATAACATTTTATGCTATTTTTCGTAGTTCTACTTTATGTCAGTGACTTGTTTTATTAGTATTATACTGTTTCTTCTCTGCTTGGTGTGGTTGGATTACTTTTCATTGTCTATACTGCTATTCCCATGTTTTTCCTTATGCAGTCTATATGATCCTTTATATTGCTAACTGCCAAAAGGGGGAGAAATATGTATATTTGTTTGTGCTTGTGTTTGCTTTTGGGAAAATATTTTTATCAGGCCACAGGTTCTATGCATTATTTACGGGGGAGAGCTATTGATTCTAGCTCGGCACCGTTCACTGATTACGGGGGAGCTATCTTATTCTAGCTCGGCATTGTTTATGGGGGAGCTGTGTTTTAACCAACTGTGTCCAGGTATGAATATTGAAATATACATTTATTATTTTGTCAATTATCAATATGGGGGAGATTGTTGACACAAAGTCACAGTCAACCAAATATTGACTACATTGACTAAATAATATCTGTATAAATTCAATACGACACACGACGTCTGCATTCAGTTCAGGACAGACAACAGCTCAGTTTCCGACTCTCAGTGTATTTTCGAGTCTGTACTTTTACATTTTATTGAGTCTAGAAGTATGTACTCTGAGTTATGCTGAGCTCTTGGAACTTAGTCTATAAGCCTACCCAAAATCCCAAGCTCCACCAAAACAAAAATTGCCCACAAGTCCCACTTAGGACCATTCTGTGCTCTGGAGACAAAGTTCGGGCCGAACTCTGCCTCCACACAGAGTTCGGGCCGAACTCTGTCCCCTAGAAATCAGGAACCCTAATTTTAGGGTTAGCTGGTTGCTAGCTGTCCAACGGCCAAATTTTTGAATTTTCCTACCCGAATTCTGGCCGAATTCTGCCTCTAAAAACACTATAAATAGGGCATGAATTCTCTCATTTCAATTCACTCAATCTTCTCTTCTCTTCTCTCCTACAAGCTCAATAAGCCATACCCTTCCTATCTACTAACCACAAGCCTCCTAAGTCTCGAGTGCTCAGCATCTCTCAGTTAGGATTCTTGTGCAAGAGTGAAGAAGTCGCTTGGACAATTCCAAGCAATCGCCACTGCGATTCTCTGTAAGAAGTTGACGTGCTCTTCTGAAGAAAAGGCACGGGTTGTAAGCTACTATTTCACAAATAGTGGATTTAATCCTGAGCTAGAGTTCTCAGGCCTGGACTAGTCCTCCACGAGGGAAACCAGGTTAAAATCGCTGTGTTTGCGTATGCTCTTCTGCTCTTCATTTATTTTCCGCACTTTACTCTGATTATTTATTGTTGGTGAAAGAGTTATTTTTAATTGGCTATTTTTCTATATAAACTCTATTCACCCCCCTCTAGAGTTGCCAAACTGTTCTTCACTTGCGGGGCCCATCAACCTGGCCCTAAGCTGCAGGATCGACTGTGACGTATGGGCTACTATTGGCCAACCATGGCAGCCGACGCTGTCGACTATACTAAGAAGTTCCATGCTTGCCAGCTTCATGCCGACTTCATTCATACACCGTCAGAACCACTACATCCTACGGTCGCCTCTTGGCCCTTCGAAGCTTGGGGCATGGACATTGTAGGACCGATCACCCCTCCTTCATTGAGGGGATACCGCTTCATCCTAGCCATCACCGACTACTTCTCCAAATGGGCAGAAACAGTTCTACTGGCAGAAGTGAAGAGCTCTAGGGTGGTCAGCTTCATTAAGCACCATGTCATCTACCGTTTCAGGGTACCTCGGAGGATTATCCATGATAACGGTCCTTAATTCATCAGCCATGTTTTCAGCAGATTATGTGACAAGAACCGCATTCAGGACGTGGCATCAACCGCCTACAATCTTGCAGCAAACGGATTGGCCGAGGCGTTCAACAAGACTATCGTCAGGCTACTCAAAAAAGTCGTGTCATCCAACAAATGAGACTGGGACGAAAAGCTCGGCAAATGCCTTTGGGCCTACCGTACAATGGTACGGACCCCGACGGGCAACACATCATTCTTCTTAGTCTATGGGAGCGAAGCGGTACTGCCTCTCGAGATCCAGATACCCTTACTCCGTGTAGCGATCACTAATCAACTCACAGAGGAAGACAATCAACGTCGCCGTCTGCGAGAATTGGAGGCACTTGACGAAAAACGTCTCCTAGCTCAACAGCGCATCGAACTCTATCAAGCCCGTATATCACAAGCTTTCAACAAGAAGGTCAAGCAGAGGACTTTCCAAGTAGGCAACCTGGTTCTGGCAGTCAGGAGGCCGATGGTGTTGACTCACAAGACACCAGGAAAGTTCGAGCCCAAGTAGGAGGGACCTTTCATCATAGAGACGGTATACTCAAACGGTGCTTACCGCCTCGCCAAACCCAATGGGGACTTGTTCATGATGCCCATCAACGTTAAGTTCCTAAAGAAGTACTACTCTTGACATCCTTCAGACATGTACTTCTATCTCCACCCAACAAGGGAGTCTGTGGACCCAATCATCGGGGCTCACATACAACTCCCTTCCATAAAATCTTACGCTTCCGGAACCCAGCTGTTCCGTGGCGTTCTATCCTCAGTAGAAGAACAACTACGTCCATATTACCTCTGAGTTGCTCTTCTACGCCCTGCAAAACATAATCTGACACCATGTAGGATTATGCTGCTTATCATGTTTACCACGTCCACATTACCTCTGAGTAAACATCCCGTACAGAACTTCTGCGTTGCCGTACATTGATCGCAGAACTTTCATGTCCACATTACCTCTGAGTAGTTCTGCGTATCCCCCAGAGTCATTCCTACCACGTCCATAACACCTCTGAGTATGAAGATTCCATCATTTGAACCCCATATTTGCCACGTCCATATTATCTGAACAAACATGTCAGTTCTTCCAAACTTATTATCTGTACCTAAAAACTAAGGTGCACAAAAGATAATAGGTCCACACAAATTATCAAGTTCATGACAGCAAGAATGAACACACTACAAAACTCTTCATTCTTTATTTAAAAGTAAAGAATTACATCCCTAGCAGGAGTTGCAAATTACACAAAATAACAAAAAAATGATTGACTACAATCCCTAAGCATCACCAGGATTGGCTGAAAGCTCTTCGATCCGACGCTTCAAGTCTGCCGCCCGAGTCTCTGCGGTCGCCAGGACTCGACGTTTGGCTTCTTGACGCATCATTTCTATGGCCTCAGGAGAAGTGTCATCCTCATGCTTCTCGTCCAACTGTTGCCGCTGCTTGGCCAGGAAAAGATCCTGGCAGGTGAAAGCCGCTTCGTCCTTCTTAGATGCTACATGTTCAGCTTGGACTCTCTCAGCATCTAACAAAAGTTGGGCCCGCTGGTCTTCAAGGAGACGAATCTTAGCAATAACCTCTGCCATACTAGCGTCCAACGCAACTCGCAACTCCACCTTCTCCTGCGTGAACTGAGATAGCTTCTCCACCGCAGCCTCAATTTCGGCCACCTAGCGTTTCCAGACAGCCACAGTGGCCTGATAAGATGACTCAGTTTCAACGATCAACTTCTCATTTTCTGCTTCTATCAGGGCGGAGAGTTCATTTCGCTGGATACGTTGAAACTTGAAAAGCAGCTGGCCGAGCTCGGCCAACGAGGCCTCCAGAATCTCGGCCATATGATCATGGCCCTGGTGGGAACGTATCAGACCAATGTGAGGGAGCACCATGGTTTTTGCCGTCGCGAAACTCCCATTAGCATTCATTACTGCCGATACGCCCCTCTACAGCATCTTGTACACCACCTCAACGATAAACTTCACGTACTCATCCGCATCCGCCAGTATTTGCGGTGTCATAGCAGGAGTTGGAGGAGCTGCTCTAGACGACAGACCGGAAGAAGACCCGTCGGCTTCAATCTGCGAGCCTGAAACCTCGGCATCAACGGACTCTCCCTCAACGGGGGCTTGAACTTCGCCACTGTCCCGAGGAGCCAGAAGAGCGAAAGGAGCCGAGAGGGGCGTCGATATCGTACCCTAAGTAGAAGGAGCAACAGGGAGTTCCATCAAACCCTTACCCTTCTCAAGCTCGGAGGGACCTCCGACGTCAGGGGCTATCTCCTCCGTATCCAACACACTATCAGCAGGCTGCACGGGACCTTCCCCCTCTGGCAAGGCAGCGAGATCAGCACTTGTTTCCTTACTCGGCTCCCCTGGAGTCAGGCTCGGCGGACGAGTCTCGTTTTCATCATCGAATCCCTCTACGGGGATAGAATCTGTTGCTACCTTCCGGTCGGCAGCCACCTCAGCCTCCGCTGCTGAGTCTGGCGTAGGGCTCGGCAACGCTGCAGCCGACCTTCCCTCATCATGACAAGGAGGGGAATCAACCCTCTCCTCTGTTTCAATCATGTCTGTTGCTCCCGCAACAGGCTCACTCATCTCTGGAGGAACGTCATCTGAAGACGACGAACTCCACTCCACTTCCTTATCTGGAAGCCCCGTATCGGCTGGGTCCTCAATGTTAGAGGCCCCCACGGCAGCTTGAACCCTCCCGGGAACTGCTCCAACCTCAGCTTCCCCTCCAACATAATCTGGAGATACTAAAATCTCCGCAGGAACGACATCGTCCGGAATCTCCTCCACGGGAGACATTACAATCGGAGGAATGTGCTCATCAGAAGAGCTCGCCACCTCCTTCGGTTTACTGACGCCCGATTTTAAAACCCGGGTTTTCTTCTTCAACGGTTCCTACAAAAGGAAAGCATATGTCACAAAAATGACAGAAGGAGCCAGATTATGGAGAACGCCTTTACCTCAGCAGGAACTGATTCCATTGGCGTTACAGGCGGCACTCCCGTAGCCTTTGGAGTCATCATTTTTTTTGGCCTTTTTGGTGCAGACGAACCGGCTTCTGCGTCAGCCCGCCTCTTTCCAGTTGGGGGATCTTCCCGAGTACCTTCCGTTGACGCTGCAGCAGCAGCCCGATATCCCGCCACCTCTGGTGGACGATATGAACGGGCCGCCGCCAATATGTTCTTCGTAGCCTCTAGCTAAGTTCCAACGATGAAACTAGTCTCCCTATCATAATCAGGAGGCACAGTATTCGTGGCACAAAATAGCTTAACGGCCGAATACAGGATCTGTGGCTGAGGGTTGTGAACTGGTGTATTGAAACGAACCCCAGTGCACCCGGCATTGTAATATTGCCAACCCCGGGCTCCATCCAATAAACTTCCAGTAAACCCCAGACTGTTACTGGGGTTCCGTAACATTAGTTGGGTGTAACCAAACTGGCGAGCAAACCGGCTCGGCAGATATGGCTCCAGAGAACACTTATTCTGGTTGCGGTAGACCAAGTAGGAAGGTCGAATACTCTGCAACCAACGAAATCTCCATTTCGGCAGAGTGATCGCATTCTCACCAGAGACTTCCAAATCTTGGTCATCCTCGAAATCTTTGAAGATGGGATTGACCTTGACGATCTCCCACCCCTGAAGATAAGACAAGACTCTCCTACAGACGGGGACGCCAGTGTGCAGCCACTTCCTCTTGTAGAAGCGGCAGATAAAGGCGTCACCTTCAACGTGATCGTCTTCGGGACCCGGACTCATCACGTTCGGATGATGCAGAATCAACCATCCCATCAGATAATGGAATGGTAGCCCAGTGCGGGAAAAGTGGTCTTTCCTGTCCCTCTCATGGACCATGTCATCCGCGAAATCCCTCAAACCCCGCAGCAGATTACACACCATCGTAGGGAGGAGAGCCAAAGGGCAACCAAAAACCAGTTTCACTGCTGGCAAAATGAGGTTCCGGGTCACCCTCTCCACAGAGCCTGACCCACCTGAAAACACACAGTCCCGGGGCCATATCATCAAGTATGCAGTCAACACTGCCTTGGATGACATCCGGTGTACGCAATACCAGAAATATCTGTATACATCCTCGCCACTCTCATTTGAACGAGGAGCCTTCTCGCCTAGTCAACTCATTTTGGAGGTTACTTCCGCGGACTTCAGTCCCCGTGGAGTCGTAAATCGAACCTTCGTAGAGTCCGCCAGGTCCTGCTTGAAGACATAATCCCTCAAAGTAGTCACATGAGGCTGTGACTTGCCTTTGTCCTTCCGTTGCAGCAGATAATGATGGCTCGCCACCTCTTTGAAAATAGCCATCATCTCCGGGTCCTTCTTTTCCAGAACCAGGATCTCTTTATTTGTCGAGAAATATTCCTCGTACGGTTCCGAGCCCCAGGGAAGCTTGGACACCTCGTACATCTCATGGAGAGCCAATCCCAACTCCCCCACTAGAGTAAAGAAAGTGCCAGTCTGGGTATTGAACATTTCTAAGAGTGCAAGAAACATATACTTGTTGAGATCCACGCCGGCCTGTGTGGCACGGATAGCGGTCGTCATCCCAATCTCTTTAAGCTCAGCCTTGAACTTCGACAACACCCAAAGGGTCAACTCGTCCCACTTCGGCACGTGGTGACACCAACATTCAACCCTAAAGCCACCTTTCAGATACATAACCTTCGATGTTAACATCCGATTTGCAAAGGTCGAAGCACCAAAGGCAAAGGTGTCATTAGGGACCTCACTATAAAGGCTCCCAGGGCGCAAAGTTCGGCAACGGAACGAGGGCCCGGCTCGCGAGACGGCTAAGGTATCCATTTGATTCGAAGTAACATCAATCGAAAGGGTACCCCCCACTGCCCCTCCTTGAGAAGGAGTAAGTTCCCATGGCATCCTTCTCTTGGAAGCCAAACGGTAGAAGGCCATCAGCGACAATTGGCGTTCAAGTTGCCGCATGTACAAAACTATGCCCCTCGCAGAGAAGAACCAGTCTTCCTTGATCTTCAGTACCTTCGCCTCGGTGGAGGTCAAGCGTTCACCAAATAGAAAGGCAGATTTCAAGAAAGTCGCATCCTCGGACTCGGTAGATTTTAGTTTGCCGCTCTCCATCATACCCTGGAGGAAAACAGGCGACTGATCCTGGATTTACAGCAGTCTCTCGGAAAGCTGATTCAGTAGGATAGCAGCCTTCACGGGGTTAATAACCTCCTCGTCGAAATCAACTCCCATTTGGCAAAGAGAAGCATCCAGAAGGACTTCATTCAGCAAAGGGATATCCATCGACACTGATACTGCAAAAATAAAAGTCAGGCAATATAGAAGCCTTAAAAAGGCAAAATATTGGGTGTATCAAGCAGCCTGGCGCATCATCAGGGTTTAAACCCATGCACGTCAGCAGTGAAGCTTCGGTGCATCATCAGGGTTTAAATTCATACGAGTCAGCAGTAAAACCTCGGCACATAATCAGGGCCTAAACCCATGCACGTCGACAGAATAACCTCAGCGCATCATCAGGACAGAAGTCCATACGCGTCGGCGATAAAGAGTTAGGGCACAACAACATGATGCAACTCATCCATGTACTCCAGACTCGAAGTTGAGGGATCACACCCACCCGTCACCGCAGGCCGAACGTCGGTCGGAGTCACGATGGTGACTGGAGCGTCCTCCTCGACGAACTCCGCAGGCTCCTTCCCCTTGCCAGCACCACCGCGAGGAGTCTTGGGGGCCATCTCGTGAAAGAAGAAGTTAGGGTTTTTCGAAAGAAGAACTCTAGAGAAGAAGAAAGCAAAGTGGAGAAGAACCCTCTCTCTCCATCAGACGCCTATTTATAGGCTTATGCATACGCGAAAACCGATGAGGAGTGACATCAGCCGCCGCCTCGGGTTCTATGAAGTGATAACTGCAAATAAATCCAAAAAGATCATCATTAATCCTTTTGGTTACTTCGAAGCGTTATCATTTACATTAACTGAGAGGAGCATGCGCCCCATCACTGATGCGCGGAGTATCCATGCGCCCGAACAGTCATACGCCCCGTTGAAGACACCACCATGCTTCTTATTCAAAGTATTCCAAAACTTGACAAAAAGTTTTAAAAACTTTGAAGGGGGTCTTATAGAAGCATGGAATTTCAGGAACAGAAATCCTATGCGCCTAACATTATATGCGCCAGGAAGCTCAGATGAAGTACTTGGCACAGCAAATAGCAAAAGCTTAGACATTAAAAGAAGATTTTTATTTTCATATAAAAGTCTATTACATGTCTAAAAAAGGTTGTACAAAGGAGAACCTCTACATAAAGAAATCACCCTAAGTCTATAGCCAGGCGCAGCAACCACCATGCGCTCTCAAACAGGTGCATCTCGCCATGCGCTCTCAGTCAGGCGCATCTCTTCGGCGTCTCAGTCAGGCGCATCTCTTCGGCGTCTCAGTCAAGCGCATATCTTCAAGAGTCTCAATTATATGCATTATAAAGTCTCAACATATGTGCCACTTCGACCCGATCAAATGCTTCGACTAATGAAGCATTTATTGAGCAAAATGAGGGTGGGCAATCAACCCCCTAGCTGGAGGAAGAGCTCTCCAAAGCCCAAGGAAGAGGAGAGCACCGCAATCGACCTGCGGCAAAAGGAGGCTTTCAACACAAACAGAATGGGCAACACCCACTCTAGCAGAAGGAGGAGCTCTTCCAAAGCCCAAGGAAGATGATCGGAGCACCGCAATTCCAATCTGCGGCTCTTCCAGCATAACGGAGACGAGGCTCGAGCATCCCGATCTTTGGATGCAACAGGCACCTTCCGCCTGCCTCAGAAGCCCTCGACCCCGACTTTTGGATGTAACAGTCACCTTCAAGTGCATGAACGAAGACAAGTCGTCGCATCTTCACCCTCGGGAGCATCTCGTCAACAGAATGTGCTCGAGCAAACAAGTTCATTTCAGGAGGACGTGAGAGAACGAGAAGCAAACTCTCTCTTTGCCACTATTTATAGGTCGGGCAAATCAAACCCATGCGCCAAGTGGCGGGCTCTCCGAATCTCGTACAATAAATTTGCATTAATGGTGATGAACCTGACTCTTTGAATTTGGCCAAGTTAAAAACGGCTATTTAAAGCACTCGAAAAACGTAACAGTCGGACCAATAAAGACGTGTCATGCAAACGGATGCGCCGGTCAGACCGCGTATCATACTGACACACCCATCAGCACTAAGTGCCTTATAAGAATGCGCCCATGCGTCCCCATGTGCCTAGTGGAACGCAGATCGACGCACCCACTCAACAGCCCATCACCCGTAAAAGAACATTAAATGATGAAGTCTGACACGACAGCAGCCAGTCCCCGAGGACTGAACAGTTGACAGCTTTTTCAGAAGACGAAGCATCGCCGACGTCAGCATCATCATTACTTTCCTCCGACGGTTACAAGCCACGTGGCCGCCCAACCATTTTGTATGCACCTTCGCAGCCATGCACCCAAATCTCTACATGTGCCTCAAAAGTCATGTGTCTCAGACTTTTCTATGATCCCTAAAGACAGAAGTCAAAGTCACTACTGAAGCCTCGCATGCACCTCAAAAGCCGTACGCCCAGACTGGTTCGTGACTCCTAAAGGTTACAAGCCAAAGTCTCCTCATGTGCCCAATCCCAGGCGCATCCTATCAGATCACTCTCCACCAAATCCGAGATCTTTGAGCCATGGACCTATGACACATGTCCTTTGACTCGATTCAGCCTATGAAAGAGTGCTAATCCCCCAAGATCTCGACAACTGAAAGATCCTTCCCATTGCTACGTGTCAGCTCGGCCGCAGCCCACAAAGGCAACAGGAAGAGTTCAACTCCTCAGTCAGAGCGCATCGCCCATGCGCCTCCATCAGCAATCACCACGTGGCATCCCCACAAACAGATGCATCCTACATATGCGCGCATGAGCAGCCCCTGCAAACTATAAATAGAGGGAATATTTTCTTCTTCCAGAGGGACGAACCGAGGAACACACACACAGACAGGCAGATACAGACACTCAACATCTCATTCCTCTCCGCAAGCTCCAGCACCCAGAGCAACTCAGACCTTCAGAGAACTGATAACCGTCGTCAGATCGTCAACGGAGTCAACACATTACCACTCGCTCCATCGGCACAAGGGACCCAGATAAACAAAAGTGTACTCCTAGGACTACATCTAAGTCCTACATATATTGTAACACTGTTCTGTTTGTAATTGAAATTGCAATCAAAAAATTTTAATGGCAAACACATGTTTGATTAGAAAAACCGTAGGAATATAGCACACCATAGAGACAATTTAGAACCATTGACATTTTTTCCTTTACCCTAGTGAGTGATTTTAATTTCGAAGACGAAATTCTTTTAAGGAGGGTAGAATGTAACACCCATAAATTTTTGAAATTATTATTTTTATAATTTATTTGACTTAAATAAGGATTTATTGAATTTTGTAAATATTTTTAATTAATTTATAGATGACCTTAGCCATGGTTAAGTTCTGGAGTACAAGATGACTAGGAACCATGGCACAGATAGTGTACTTGTGTGCCTTGACTAGTGTATTAGCCATGCTAGAAGAGGCCTAGCCATAAGTGTGTCCCAATTAGAAAAATCAGACCAAGTGGTGACTCGACCCCTATAAATGAATTAATTAATCATTTATTAGATTATTGACTATTTATGAGACCCAACTATGCTAAACTAAGTCAAACTTGACCCGAACCCACCCATACTCGACCATACATGGTAGATCCATGCATAGCTTATTTACCTCCCTAAATTCTTGAAGTATTTATTTATTTAAAATTTATTAAATTCTTTAGATATTTTTATCTATTTATTTAAACAATTTTGTTATAAAGTTTTGGAATAAAAACAAACAAAGAGTTTGTAATATAAAATATATGAATAAAAAATATTTCAACAAATATGTATTGAATACTTGTTGTGTATAGAGATTGTGTGCATATATTTATATATATGGCTATTGTATATATGTATATGGATTGTGTGTGTATATACATATATATAGAGTTATATTTTATATATATATAACAAAACAAAAACAAATGAAGAGTAAAACCCTAGCCCAAATGAACATCAACCCAGCCAAACCCCATAGAATAGAAGCCCAGCTCGGCCAAACTGAGCGGAGCCGACCATACACAACTTCACGTATATATATATATATATATAGATCGAGAGGAGGATTTCTCATCAAAACCCTAAACCACTTGTCATCCTCTGGACCCCTGACCTCGGGCGAACCCCTGTCACCTGCGTGCACCACCATGAGCCACTGCCAGCACCGCCAGTGGTCGTCAGAACCGCCACAAAGCTCTGTCCATGCACACAACACAGTCGCGAGCCCCTAAATTCACGGTACGATTACTCTGTCTACGTTTGTTCCTTTTTTGATCCGTAAATTGTTTTAGGAAGCCAGTATAACCAAGTTTCAATCCGAGTAGATAGATTTCGTGGTAGACAAGCACCCCGCCCAAAAAATAGATGAAAATATCATCGAAATCCTGTTCGAAAATATGACGTAAAGCAGTCGATGTACCCTTGTTTACGAATAGATCATCGTCAACCTATTAACAGTTTTGAAAATCCATTTCAACAGACCTGTAGACAACCTATACGAGATCGAACCCCTTTTTGTAGAATTGTTTTTAAGGTATTATACAGAAAATTATTGATGGTTAAAAATTGAGAAACAACTATTTTGAAAATCATAAAAATATCCGATATGTCATGCGTCCTGTCAAGCCGGGCGATATGGTCGTGAACCAAAAGCATCAAAAGGTGCGTATCGACTTTGCGAACATGTGGGCTTTTACGGAACTTGAATTCGTTGTGTGTGCGCGACGAATTTGATGCGTATCCGTCAAAACTCACGTATCGACCTTTTTTCAAAATTCTTCAATTACTTTGTGAACATTCGTCAAATTGAGATGAAACTTACGCCAGAAGGACTGTATTATTTTTTGGTCTTGTATGCCAAGTTTGGTTCGATTCTGAGATAGTTGACCGGAACACCGTTTTACGGGCCCCACGATCCGACTCAACGAGCGTATTTGTGCACGGCCCACCGGAATCCAACTTTGGGCATATGGTTGGGTTCGTCTCATCAAACCGGACCCGTAGACATATAGTTTGATGACTTTAGAGATCATAGATGTGGCACATATTTTGGTACAAAGTGGGTCAAACAGCGGACACTATATTGACTCGAAATTACTGATTTGTCCCTGTGTCCAGAATTGAACTTATGGGTTGTCTATAATTACTTTTTTCTTATTCTGGGAATGTTGGCAATATCTGTTTCAGTATCTAGGCACAGTTGCATGAGTTCAGTTTTTACAGGCATTTGATCTAACAAGTTATTTAGACGTGGTTGATTCTACACCAGGCAAGTATACCTTGCCTACTTGTACAGTTTATTTTCATGCATTTCTATACTTTTATTTTTTCCAATTATATTTCATTATCTGCTATTCATGTTTATGTTACTTCTACTTTCTTGTTTTACGTGCACGTATCTTGTTCTCCTTATGTCACTGTTTATTTCTTATGAGTGTCCTGACGATATTTGCTAGTCCTTAGTCTCTTTTCCATCGAGTTGACTTTACCTGTAGCCAAGATCGATTGCTAGTCATTGACCTATGTTACCTCTAGATCGGGAGCGTCCTATGGCGTTACGGTATAGAGACTCATTACCGACTTGTTACTCCATCTCTAGATCGGGAGCGTCCCATGGCGTTACGGTATAGAGACTCTCTATAAACTTGTTATTCCATATCTAGGACTGGGAGTGTCCCATGGCGTTACCGTATTATAGACTTCTTATAGACCTATTATTCCGTCTCTAGGACCGGGAGTGTCCCTGGCATTACGGTAGTAGAGACTTATCTTTTGTCTTGAGGTCGGGAACGTACCATGGCGTTACGATATTGAGACGTCATATTGAGCATTGCCTATTTTACATTTCTCTACTTCTTTCTGTATGTTATTTACTGTACAGTAGGTATGTATATTATATGTCTTGCTAGTCCCCTGAGGACCTGGTTATCTCTCCAGGTTATAGCCGAGCTGGTAGAATTGATGGATGGTTATGATTTGCGTCTGCAGGATTCAGGTATCGTTTGTGCATGGTTTCATTTTATTATTCTCTCGTGCTGTATATTCTTATCTTAATATATTCTGCTTATTAGCCTACCTTATTAGACTCATATTTCCTTTCGAGTCTATTCGGACATGTAAGCTAGTGGGCTGCGGACCACGAACCATATTGTTCATTCTCGATATTTTATTACTTTATGTGGATTGAGATTAGTTTTGACTTGCTATGATTTGACCTAATGCCATAGTCCATACAACTTATACGTATTCGAGCGGGGCTGGAGTCCTCTCGATGCGTAGCTGGTATGTATACGTATCCTGGTCCTATTCATATTTTGGGACTAGGGCGTTACAGGGTCGACCCAGGATATAACACGGATTCTTTGGCCAATAACATAATGTTGTATCTTCTATATCACGAAAATTAGGGCACGATATTACTTCTCCTTTGGGTTATATCAGTGTTCAGTCCCAATTATTATTCTGCTGATATAATAAATGGCATATTTATGACCTTTACTATTCTTCTGGGCTAACAGTGCTCCCAAAGAATGGTCCATAGATCAAACATATAACAGAAAGGGTTGGGGTAACCAAGATCGGAGGTCTTGTTAGGTATTTCTTTATATCCTCAAATGCTTGTTGGTAAGCCTTATCCCATATGAAGGATACTCCTTTCTTCATGAGCTTGGTGAATGGCTGACAACGACCATATAAATTAGCGATAAACCTATGAAGGAAGGCTTGCCTTCGTAGGAATGAAATGTAAAGCAATATACTCTAGAGAGGGGGTGAATAGAGTAGGCAGTAGAATATTAGCTATTAAAAATGTTAGTAGCCAGATCACAAAAATATATCACAGATAAGAAAATGTAAAAGTAAAGATTAGAGAGCAAATGTAAACACAGCGATGTATACTTGTGTCCCTCTTATGAGGACTAATCCAGTCGAGAGAAATCTAGCTCCCGATTGAATCCACTATGGAAAATCGTAAGTTTTCATACGAAGTTCTTGCAACTTATACAAATGTGAGCTTTAATCCAAAGTACTCGACCAACTTCAATTGTGAAGTGTCACTACTAAAATCTGCTCAATTGGCAACATAAATTTAGCGACGTTGGATTAACGTCGCTAAATTGTGTTCATTAGCGACGTTTTATTGAAACGTCGCTAATATTCGCTACTAGCGATGAAATAAGTGACCTAACAACGACGTATATTAATTACATGAGCTAGTCGTCGCGAAATGTCGCTCAGACGTCGCTAATAGCGACTAATTTAGCGACGGTAGTATTAGCGTCGCTAAATTCTAATTATATTCCACCCCAACGATTCATTTCCCCCCATTTTACTCTCTCCCTCTCTCTCCTTGTAGTGCCCCGTCCCACTCAGTCAATCGGAGGAATCAAAACGCCGACGGCGTTCGGACTTAGCCTTGCAACGACTGCTTGAAGACATCGCTCGATCGAGGCGACCGCTCGCTCAGGTGGGGTAGTTTCGATGAACTTGCCTCATCCTTGCCTTCACATAATAAAACGCATGTTTTCAACTTGCACAAGTAGGCTTAATAATAAAAGAGACGAATCCACATAGCTAAGGGAATAATCCCGACGGGTCAAAATAAGTTAGAACATGGAAAACATCCCACGGTCGGCGTAGAGTTGGTGCACGTCGTGCTTTAAAAATGACACTCGGTCCTTCATCCCGTGGCTTGGGAGAAGGAAGTTGGTCTTCGGTGCAAAAGCTAAGAGTTAGCCTAGGTCATAGGCGTCGCCCGCATAAATGCTCAATAAAGCATGCACGTTTCCACTGCGCAAGGATTGGCACAGCCTTTGCTCGTCCCTCGGGTTGAGTTGTAGGCTTGAGTAAGTTAGGCAAAAGTTATGCCGGTCGATCTAAGTCATTCCAAGTGCAGTCCCGCTCATTCTGCGGTTGTCAAGTTAAATAGTCCCACGATCCCAAGGTCCGTCATATAAGGTATGACTTGGGCGATAGCATTGCATAGAACACGAGTCGGTTTAAGACACGGACCACGGTTAGTTTAGTAGAAAGTTAGCCACGGTCTGTCGATACTTAAGGAAACATGTTATGTTCAAGTTAAGTTGGAAGGCTATGTAGTAGCCGTTTCCTGAGTTCAAAGAATGTTAAGTCTAAGCGATGGTTAGTCGTCGAGAAAAAATATGTCGGGACTGTGGTTCAGTCGCCGAGGCAACCCTGGTTTGGGCTCTGCGAAGGAAGTATGAAAAGTGGAAGAAGTAAATCAAAGGAACTAAGTGATGATGATAAGACCATGCATTACGTTAAATCTAGAAGTTAGCATAGGCGCGTGGTCATGGACAACTTGTCGACAAGGGCGATGTTTCTTCGAGCGGCAACCCAGGGCCAAGGGACCGACTCGGCCTAGGAGGAAACAGGGTATAGCCGAGCTGGGTAATAGGCAATCGATAGGTCGGGAACTTGCATCGGAGATCGCCACCTGCGGTACAAGGGTCCCGAATGCCAGGCTATGTCCACCTTAGCTAGTTAATACCAGTAACCTTTCATATAGATGTGTCGGCACGGGCGGCAATCCGCGTGTATGCCTTTGGATTGAGTTGAGTTGAATGTGTATGCAGTTAGAAGACATAATGTTTGGGCCTAAGATTTGGCTACAACGAAGACGACGTGCTTCGGTACGGGATATGGCATCCTGTATAAAGTTTGGCATAGAGTTTGCATGAGTTAGGATTGAAATGTTACGAGTTAAGTCCAGAAGGGCCGTAGGGCAAGTTGTGTGAAGCTAGAATGAGTTGCTGGGCACGACCTCGAAATATGAGGCACGGGCGCATTGTCACAACACAAGTGTAGGCGAGACTAAGCGAGGAGGCGCTGCCTCAGAGATATTGAAGCACAAAATGAGTTCATGGCACGACCGAGTCGTTACGTCACAGTGTATGGTAAGAAGGATAAGGATGAGTCGGTGCATTGACAATGCAAGCACGAAAAAGGTCTAGAGGCAAGGAAATGGAGTCTATCGTGTAGTTGCGTCCCTGATTATGGCCGTAAGGCAAACACGACTTGATAGGTTAACATTGTTGGCACGAGAAGGGTCTAAGGCAATGTATGAGTTAACGTCGTTGTGCAAGCACGGAATGGTCCTCAGACACAAGTATGCCATGACGTCGGTCCTAAAACTGATCCTAAGGCAAGACTAGAAAGGCAATTGATAAGAAGGGACTATGATGCACAAAGTAAATCAAACGTGTTAGTTTTGTATGGGTGGACGAGGAGCTCACTCCACCAGTACAGTTGAGTACTGACACCCATACAGTTTCCACGTACAGGCACAGGTAGAAGCTCGTGGCACGGAGCTCGCTTGGATGCGTCGAGGTATGAAGTTCCTTGGCAATTCGAAGCGTGCGGCCGCATGGAGTAAAGACTTATACGGGACATAATGTATGGACGTCGCCTTCTGAAGCTTCTGCTGGCTCAACCAAATGTACTTTGAGAGATGAGAGAGAGCTGAGTGATTGTAATGTGAGACGAGTGTATTTGAATAGATTGTAATCTTGGCCTTGTGCCCCGTTGTAACCTTGTTCAATATCAAATAAAGTGTTTTTTGTTGAATAACTTGTGTTTTGTTCTAAATTTCTGTTGCATGTTCAATGTCTCTGCAAGGGACTTCTGTACGACGACCCCGTCGCAGCCGCTGAAATCGGCCGTTATGGAACCCGCCTTGTACGAGCACAATCTAGGCTCGTGCGGCATCACGCCTTAGCGAGAACGATCGCTCCTACGGGAGCGGAGCATGACATAATGGTATCAGAGCACGGCTTTACGTCCTTGGACTGTCAATTGAATTCTTTAACTCCGTTGTTTCCGCAAACTCTGAATTGTTGCTTCCGCATGTTGATATCGTTGGTGCGCTCTCTCTCAAATATCCCACGGGATGTCCATACAATAAGTCTATCTATTTTGCAAAATGTAGGGAAAATAATTTTTGACAAGAAACAAAAAGATGGTTCGCGTAAGCGCGATTGGCTAAGTCGGGCTGGACATATACACCAAAGTTGCGTCGACCTTAGAAAAATCGAGTCCAGGAATTGAATAGTATCGAGCAAGAATGAGTTGAACTCGATTGAGTAAGTGAGATGACTATCGATAGGGGTGCTATCGAGCGACGATATCGTCGATGCGATATAGATGAGCGTGCTTAGAAATTGAGGAATAGTTCGAACAGGATTCGAAAAGTCGATTTTGATTCGAATGACGGTCTTGAGGATTTGTTGAATGACTTCATCCCTGAGTGGTGTATGCGATAGCCTCAAGGATGTCGATCGATTGAGAATTCGGGGGTGTCGATGAGTCTATCAGCAAGCGTTGCGCGTATGCAAGGCTTAGATTGAGCGTCGTTGAACAAGTGTAGTCTTGAAGATTTGATGAATTGATTCGAACAACCTAGAATTTACGTGCACGAAACGTGCACGGGATCGAAGATTATGCGAGTATGAAATACAAAATGACCGAGTAGATGAAATCGAATCGAGGAAAGTTAAGGTATAGTGAATGGATGACTTGATAAAGGAAATCGATAGGTGGATTCACTACCAAAATTTATCGTTTTAGCGACGGCCACATCCGTCGCTAAGACGACAGTAAATACAATTAGCGACCGAGTACCGACGGATATTGGCCAAAAACATCCGTCGGCAATCAGCTCGTCGCTAATAACCTTCCGTCGCTAAGTTGTCGTCACATGACGGACTAGCGACGGATATTCGACGTTACAATACGAAGCCTTAGCGACGGATGTCCGACGGACTTTCGTCCACTTCAGCTTTTAAGTACTGAACTGTGTAGGCTATAGCGACGTATATTTCCGTCGGAAACCCGTCGTAACAGCGTATCACATTGTTTCATTCCGTCGCTAATGCGTCGCAAGGCGTCGGTAATTAATCACCGCTTTCCGACGGATTACTGATGGACTATCCGTCGAACAGGTTCTGGAAAAGCTTGGCATTTCCAGCACCATGGCGACAGAATCGTAGTCGCTAACCCGTCGCTACTGCGACGCGACAGCTACGAATTTTTGACTGATTATCCGTCGCCATGGTTCTGAAATTGTCATGCATTTCCAGAACCATGTCGACGGATTTGCCATCGCTACGCCGTCACTATTTAGAGCAACTGATTAGCGGCTGTCTACCAGTCGCCCTGGCGACGGCGGTTCCGTCGCTAGTCCGTCGAAGCTTATACCACCAGAACGTTACCGACGAATAATCCGTCGATAACCCGTCGCTGCCTGGAAACATTTTAAAAACTCCAGATAGCGACGGATTACCCGTCGACAACCCGTCGGAAACTGGGATTATCCGCCGCTACACGGTCACTAGTCCGTCGCTAACTGGGTTTATTGGAAAAAAAAAATTGCAGCACTTTCCCTGTTCACAAATATATGCATAAACCAAACCAATATATAATGCACACCAATTATCCAACAATCACACAGACCAAATATATAATGCAGTCACATTATCCAAGAATCACATAGACCAAGTAATGCACATACGAATTTAATGCACACCAATTACCAAGAATCATATAGACCAAACCAAATTAATATAAAATAGACATCAATTATCCGGAAGAGTAACCTAATATCCATCGTTATAATCCGATCATTGCATAAATATTCCAAATTTTTCACAAATATTCCAAAACACATAGGAAAGAGTTGGCCAGTTACAGTAACCTAATATCCAATCCTGGCGACCGATCATAACACAAATATTCCAAAATTTTCATAAATATTCCAAAACACATAGGAAAATTGACTTTCGCCTCAACAATAACCACAAGTCAGACGATGAATTCTCACAGCCAGGGATGATAGTTGCGTTGAGGCATGTACCATTCTATCAGCCACTTTGCATACGAAGGCTCAATCTGGTTGAGGTTTTCTGTAGGGACAGGAGGGTCGGTCCCGATGCTACTACTCTCTGACAGTGGCTCCTCCTTAGCTTCAAACTTGGGAGCAATCTCTTCCCTGATGGTCATCGGTTCTTCCTTGACCTCGACCTTTGGTAACACCTTCTCCTTAACAGTCACCGGCTCTTGTTTGACGACGGAGACTTCCTCCGTGTCGACCTCCAAGGGTTTCTTGCCTCGACCCCTTCCTCGACTAGCAGCACCACCTTGACGAGTCCTAGGAGCCATCTTTCTGACAACAGAAATTTTCATGGGTAAAGAAATTTACTCAAGTTATAAAAGTTGTGACGTTGGTTTTTTGCGTTCATCATCATTAGAGGGAGCAGCACTGGAAAAGTTGTGACGTTGGTAGCATGAGTAAAAATCTGTATCACAAGACTAACAGAATTACTATGTAATCATGTACTCACCAATAACCGGATGTAACTGGAGTCGTTGGGCCTATCGTGCAGTAATTTGTGGATCCGCTGGTATAGGCCAGATGTACTTAGTATCTAGTGTATCAAGCCTGTATCGGTCTATCGGATTGGTATAGGACGTATCATATTGGTATTGGCCTTAACAAATTGGCATCGTCCTATATCCGATATGTACATTTATCAGCCGTATAGCTAGGATTCATATTGGCCTTATCGATTTGGTATCGGTCATATCCGATATGTATCGTCCGTGTTGGATTATTATATACCATTTCGGATTAGTTTCATGGAAGGTTTAGTAACAACTGTACTTGGATTTCTCTCTTCTCGAGCTAGAATACCATTGCAAGAGAATCACCAGATCGTGATTGGCCAGTTACAGCAACATACATACTTCCTTTTCCATCAGGAAAAGCGAGATTGAAAAGGAAGTATGTATGTTCTGTAACTGACCATTTACGCTCTCGTGACTCTTTTGCAATGGTAATCTAGCTCTAGAAGAGAGAAATCCAAGTACAGTTGTTACTAAACCTTCTACGAAACTAATCGGAAATGGTATATAATAATCCAATACGGCCGATACCTATCGGATATGACAGATACCAAATCGATAAGGCCAATATAAATCCTAGCTATACGGCCGATACATATCGGATAGGACGATACCAATTCGCTAAGACCAATACCAACCGATATGGCCCATACCAAAATGATAGATCGATACTAATCCGATACGGTCAAAACTTATAAGTACCTACGGCCCAGGAGGTTGATCCGCTATAGTACACCCATGTACGATCAACAAAGTAATGATCCATTTTAATTTGGATGTGAAAATCTGTATCGTAAGACAAACTAAACATAATCAGTTCTATTTCACATGCTTAATTGCCAAGTATGGGAACGAATGGCTCAGAACACAACCCAAAATTCATTCTAGCATACATTAGTGTGAATCATCTACGTTCTGTACATATAGTGTAGTATATGTTCTTATCGTATCTAGTATCTGAAAGATGTAACAGAATCAAGATAAACTCACATAGATTACAGGTGCCCCACATTTGAGTGCTACACCAAGACTCACCGTGATGAGGTTAGTGATTTATTTAACCTAATATAGTAATCTTGTAATTTAAAGTTGGAAGAACGTGCAAGTAGCCTTATAGTTTCTGCCTCGCCAGTCGAATGGCTTAATTGCCAAGTATCGGAACGAATGGCTCAGAACACAACCCGAGATTCATTCTAGCATACATTAGTGAGTTCATCTTGATTCTGTTACGTCCTTCAGATACTAGATACGATAAGAACATATACTACACCATATGTACAGAACATAGATGATTCACACTAATGTATGCTAGAATGAATCTTGGCTTGTGTTCTGAGTCATCCGTTCTGATCAGGCATCTTCCTTCTCCTCTCCTCCACCATGGCTCTGAACAAATCTGCTCCTCCCTCTACTTCCCTTCTTCTTATTTGACTCTTTCAGCAACATATGACATCCAGCTCAAGTGTAGAGTCGGAGGAAAAGAAGTGGGCAGAAAGAGGAGGGGGAAGCAGCACAGCCGGCGGCATGACCCGGAGGAAGTACAGAGGTTTTCTTCAACAGCCGTAGGAGAACTATAAGGATATATCTTTTTAGCGACATATCACATTGTCAAAGACCCTTAATGTGACAATCATGTTACCGCGGTGTCGGAAGACTAACATGTTAGTCTTCCGACACCGCGGTAACATGATATTCACATGAAGGGTCTTTGACAAGATGACATGTCGCTAAAAAGATATATCCTTATAGTTCTCCTACGGCTGTTGAAAAAAACCTCTGTACTTCCTCCGGGTTATGCCGTCGGCTGTGCTGCTTCCCCTCCTCTTCTTGTCCACTTCTTCTCCCCCGACTCTATACTTGAGGTGGATGTCGTATGTTGCTGAGAGAGTCAAATAAGAAGAAGGGAAGTAGAGGGAGGAGCAAATTTGTTCAGAGCCATGGTGGAGGACGAGGAGAAGGAAGATGCTTGATCAGAACGGACGGCTCAGAACAAAAGCCAAGATTCATTCTAGCATACAATAGTGTGAATCATCTATGTTCTGTACATATGGTGTAGTATATGTTCTTATCGTATCTAGTATCTGAAGGACGTAACAGAATCAAGATGAACTCACTAATGTAATACTAAGACATCATCTACTACTATATAAGATATAGTGATAGGTTGTCGTATCATCATTACCGAGGGATGAGGGTCGGAGGACAGTCAACTTTATCTAAGGCTATTTGCATAGTTTCTGCCTCGTCAGTCGAATGGCTGCAGGAACTATGTCCTGATCACCATTAGTGTGAATCATCTATGTTCTGTACATATTTTTTTCTGACAGCATGGTGGATGTGCTCCGTCAATAGAATCTGACTCCAAGCCAAAACTTTGCCCCGGAGCTCAAGTGGACATCCTTCGTGTAGAGGTCGAGTGAGAGGTTCCTGACAGCATGGTGGTCTCCTTTGTCAAAGTATCCGTGCTCGTCCCACAACCAATGTGGAATGAGCACGGATACTTTGACAAATGAGACCACCAAGCTGTCAGGAACCTCTCACTCGAGCTCTACACGAAGGATGTCCACTTGAGCTCCGGGACAAAGTTTTGGCTCGGAGCAAGAATCTGTTGACGGAGCACATCTACTATGCTGTCAGAAAAAATTAGTAACGGTGGGAGACCCATCTGAGTAGGACGTATTCTCTGATAATATCTCCTCCAACACTCAATCCCACTACTGATATCATTCTTGTAATTGTGATCTATCAGAGTATACGTCATACTGAGATGGATCTAGTATTCTCTCTTGTTGGTTGTCGTATCATCATTGCCGAGGGATGAGGGTCGGAGGACAGTACAAATAGTCTAATACAAAAACAACTCAATATGTAGTCCAATACAAATAGTCTAATACAAAAACAACCCAATACAAATAGTCCAATACAAATAAGTACTAATAGCTAATGAGAACCACGCTGCTCACGCAAACGCTCAGTGATACGTTCACGCAACCACCTCGAAAAAGCGAGATTTTTGGCGCGAGGAGAGCTGTCGTCCCTTGCAAGGACTGCATGAAGAGTCCTCTCGGTCTCACTAGCTACCGGTGTTGGATGAATAGAACTCCCGGTCTCACTAGCAACCGGTGCCACTTCCTCCTTAACTGTAGGAGGAGCCACCTCAGCATTCACTGTTTTCCTCAAACGACGTGCCGCTCCTCGGGTCATGGGTGCCATCTGGTAAGATCGATAGTCACAAATAATATAATTGTAACAGAAGCAAGCTAACTAAAGAAACCATCATGTAATTTGAGTATATTTTCGAAAGCCGATAAAGTATAAAAAATTTGATTTTTTGCCAAGTGTGAGAACGGATGGCTCAGAAGACAACCCAAGATTCATTCAAGCATACATTAGTGTGAATCATCTATGTTCTGTACATATGGTGTAGTATATGTTCTTATCGTATCTAGTATCTGAAGGACGTACGTAACAGAATCAAGATGAACTCACATAATGTAATACTAAGACATCATCTACTACTATATAAGATATAGTGATAGGTTGTCGTATCATCATTGTCGAGGGATGAGGGTCGGAAGACAGTCAACTTTATCTACGGCTACATAGTCTCTACCTCGCCAGTCGAATGGCTGCAGGTACTATGTCCTGATCACCATGTCGTACCGTAGATCAAATAGAGCTGGAACTGGAGCCAAAATACAGTACTACTTCACCATGTCGTACCATTTTACTCTCTCCTCCTCCCCCCCTCCGGCGCTCTCACTCTCTCTGGCGCTCTCACACTACTAATCCCTATGTGTTTTAAGTGCGAGAACGGATGGCTCAGAACACAACCCTAGATTATTCTAGCATACATTAGTGTGAATCATCTATATTCTGTATACATATCATGTAGTATATGTTAACCTTATCGTATCTAGTATTTGAAGGACGTACGTAACAGAATCAAGATGAACTCACTAATATAATACTAAGACATCATCTACCACTATATAAGATATAGTGATAGGTCGTCGTATCATTATTGCCGAGGGATGAGGGTCGGAGGACAGGCAACTTTATCTACGGCAACATAGTTTCTGCCTCGCCAGTCGAATGGCTGCAGGGAATATCCGTCACCATGTCGTACCGTAGATTAATGCAATTAATGGAGCTAGAAATATCCGTCGCTAACCGGTAACTAGTCCGTCGCTATCTGAGATTGTCACATACACATATGTATATCACAGCTAGATGTATATATATATACATCTATACAGAAGCACACAACTGATAGAACTCGTACTGTCCTTGAGACAGTGAATATATACACCATGAATCCAAACCCCATATATATTCACATTTACTAATCCAAACACCACCAAACTAATGGAACACCCAATATGGATAACACATTATTTAGCCAATATATAAACTCAGATGAATTTGAGAAGCAAAGCCACCCGCCGCCCCCGACCAAAGCCCGCCGCCCCAAGCCCGCCGCCCAGTAGTTCGGTTGCATATATATAAGAAGAGTGCTTATGGGTGTATGTCGGTTGTAAATAGCCCCGACGCACCCGTCCCAAGCCAGCCGCCCAGCCCCCGACGTCGCCGCCCCAAGCCAGCCGCCCAGCCCCCAACCCAAGCCAGCCGCCCAGCCCCCGCCCCAAGCCAGCCGCCCAGCCCCCGACGCCGCCGCCCCAAGCCAGCCGCCCAGCCCCCAACCCAAGCCAGCCGCCCAGCCCCCGATGCCCCCGCCCCAAGCCAGCCGCCCAGCCCCCGACGCCCCCGTCCCAAGCCAGCCGCCCAGCCCCCGACCCAAGCCAGCCGCCCAGCCTCCGATGCCCCAACCCTAAGCCCACCGCCCAGCCCGCCGCTCCAAGCCCACCCGCCTCCCAGACCGCGACGCCCCCGCCCCAAGCCCACCGACCAGACCCCGACCCAAGCCAGCCGCCCAGCCCCCGACGCCCCAACCCCAAGCCAGCCTCCCAGACCCCGACGCCCCCGCCCAGCCCCCGACGCCCCAACCCCAAGCCCGCCTCCCAGACCCCGACGCCTCCGCCCCATGCCCACCGCCCAGCCCCCGACCCAAGCCAGCCGCCAAGCCACGGACGGCCCAGCCCCAATCGTGCCGCCCAGACCCTATAACCGAGAAGAGAGAGAGAGAGAGAGAGAGGGGGGTTACCTTCGGGAGAGAGAGAGGAGAGGACGTCGACGCCGATAACCTTCCCGACGCCGATCACCGAAGCCGACACCGGCGAGAGAGAGAGAGAGAGAGGAGAGAGAGTGAATTTGGGGGGAATGCGAAAAGTTCCCTCCGCCGTTCCATTTAAAGTCTGGAACGTTTATTTAGCGACGGACGAGTGACTGGTAAAAGACCGTCACCAATCGGTCACCTTTTTGGATAAGTGTCGACTGCACATCCGTCGCTAAGGCGTCGAAATATGTCCCGCCAATTTTCTACACAATTCCCGCCAAACTAATCGACTGTGTAGCGACGACCAAAACTCCGTCGCTAAACACCGACACTCTAGCGACGGATGTGCGACCTTTCCTCTCCCTAAAATTAAAATAAAATTGACAAAGGATTGTAGTCGGTAAGCAGTCGCTGAGCGGCCATGAAACTGTCGCTAATACCGACGGAATAAGTTCGTCGCTAATACTCCGTCGCTAAATAAGCGTATTTTGGTAGTGATTGTATACGAAAAGTTAGCACGACGGGAAGATAGCGTGCATGAAAAAGATTGATTCGAATGTTTGAATGACTCTGAGGATTGGAATGGATGTCGTTCGATGATGGAGTTAGCAAGGAATGATGCGACTTGAGGAATACGTTGGTCGATAACTTAAGATAGACAGATGAACGATACGTGAATTTGGGTTTGAGGAAATTGATGTTGTGAACGATTCGAGGGGTAATGATCGAAATTGAATTTGAATGTCGAGGAGACTATCCAGTCGGACGATAGCATCGTTCATACGACTTGAAATTCGTTGCAAAGGAAGATCGTCAGGTTACGCATATCATCGATGGTATTGAGGCGTATCAAAGATCGATATGAGATAACTCGGGGGTACTCTAATTCGACGAAAGACGATCGTGTAAGTGTTATTATTCGGTTGGATGCTATACTTAGAATTTTGATTGAGATGAATGTTGGGTGAAAATGATCGTGTCTTGATGGTTACATTGATAACCATAACGTCGACGATCATGTCTTGTGCGAGTGCAACTCCTGCCTCATACATGTGTCGCGTCGAATTTGGGGCGATTGTTTTGCGTGAGCGCTGACATGGTGATTCATGTCACAGGAATGATCGAACTCGAAAAATCAGGATGCGATAACTTTGATTGTCTCGACTTGTCGGTTTGATGCGAAGAAAAATGTGAAGATGTTAGGACTTGCGATTGATGAATGAAATAAACTTGAGGATTGAGTAGGTCCAATTATCCGCACATCGAAAATGAATTAGTCTAGACGCAAAACAAGAGTTACATCCCGATGAGGATAATTATCCCACGGGAGCGTGCATGGTGATTCATGCCCACCATGGATAATCTGACTCGCATGAGATCGGAGCGCAACATATTGTTAAGCTAGACGACCTTATGATCGATTACGTGAATTGGAATAGGTGACTTAGGAAATATGGAATATAAAATTTTGGTTAGAAATGAATTACGTCATAGCGTGCTTGAATTGAAAAAAATTGATAGGCGATCTACGTCGAACGTGTTCAAAGAGATAGACTATACGAAATGGCTTGATGAATGAGCAATTTTGATACGTCGTAAAATTGGTTGAACGTGAGTTGTCGTAGGATGGCTTTGTTGAATGGCTCAGACCCCGTGCGACGAAATATAGGGATGCGTGTAGGAAATCGATGTTCGATGTTTAGAAATCAGAGTGATGCGAGATTGGGTAGAAAACCCCCATACGATCAACTTGGTTTGACCTTAGGATGGGGTCAGTATTGATATTATTGTTTGGGAACTATGATTCCAATACTGGCAATTGACTTTAACCTAAAGAGATTGCCTAGCGGCTAGGCGAGATATCCATGTTGCGAGAGTTAGCATCGGTAGGATTGATTTTCAGGATTGAGTGGATGGATCGATAGGTGGAATTGGATTCGCTATCACAAGGCTTGGTTGAAATACATGTATTTCGGGGACGCCTGGAATGTGTGCACGATCCAAACTAAGTGATACGTTGAATCAAGTGAGACTTGAGGAATAAAAAGTGTCAAAGATTTTGAGATCATGAGTTTTTGAAGTAAAGATGGAGGGTAGCACGAGCGTGGCTCGGATTTGAGGAATGCATAGAGAAAATGTGCGCGAGAGTCGTTGAACATTCGAGTGATAAGTCGATGAGTAAGTGTACTCAGTTAGTTTCGAGGACAAAACTTTTTCTGAGTAGTGTATGATGTAGTGCCCCGTCCCGCTCAGTCAATCGGAGGAATCAAAACGCCTACGGCATTCGGACCTAGCCTTGCAATGGCTGTTCGAAGACATTGCTCGGTCGAGGCGACCGCTCGCTCAGATGGGATAGTTTCGGTGAACTTGCCTCATCCTTGCCTTCACATAATAAAATGCATGTTTTCAACTTGCACAAGTAGGCTTAATAATAAAAGAGAAGAATCCACATAGCTGAGGGAATAATCCCGACGGGTCGAAATGAGTTAGAACATGGAAAACGTTCTACGGTCGACTTAGAGTTGGTGCATGGCGTGCTTTAAAAATAACACTCGGTCCTTCATCCCATGGCTTGGGAGAAGGAAGTTGGTCTTCGGTGCAAAAGCTAAGAGTTAGTCTAGGTCATAGGCGTCGCCCGCGTAAATGCTCAATAAAGCGTGCACGTTTCCACTGTGCAAGGCTTGGCATAGCCTTTGCTCGTCCCTCGGGTTGAGTTGTAGGCTTGAGTAAGTTAGGCAAAAGTTATGTCGGTCGACCTAAGTCATTCCAAGTGCTGTCCCGCTCATTCTACGATTGTCAAGTTAAATAGTCCCACGATCCCAAGGCCCGTCATATGAGGTATGACTTGGGCGATAGCGTTGCATAGAACACGAGTCGGTTTAAGACACGAGCCACGGTTAGTTCAGTGGAAAGTTAGCCACGGTCTGTCGATACTTAAGGAAACACGTTATGTTCAAGTTAAGTTGGAAGGCTATGTAGTAGCCGTTCCCTGAGTTCGAAGAATGTTAAGTCTAAGCGATGGTTAGTCACCGAGAAGAAATATGTCGGGACTGTGGTTCAGTCGTCGAGGCAACCCTGGTTTGGGCTCTGCGAAGGAAGTGTGAAAAGTGGAAGAAGTAAAGCAAAGGAACTAAGTGATGATGATAAGACCATGCATTACGTTAAGTCTAGAAGTTAGCGTAGGCGCGTGGTCATGGACAACTTATCGACAAGGGCGATGTTTCTTCGAGCGGCAACCCAGGGCCAAGGGACCGACTCGGCCTAGGAGAAAACAGGGTATAGCCGAGCTGGGTAATAGGCAATCGGTAGGTCGGGGACTTGCATCGGGGATCGCCACCTGCGATGCAAGGGTCCCGAATGCCAGGCTATATCCACGATGGCTAGTTAATGCCAGTGACCTTTCATATAGATGTGTCGGCACGGGCGGCAATCCGCGTGTGTGCCTTTGGATTGAGTTGAGTTGAATGTGTATGCAGTTAGAAGACATAATATTTGGGTCTAAGATTTGGCTACAACGAAGGCGACGTGCTTCGACACGGGATATGGCATCGTGTGTTAAGTTTGGCATAGAGTTTGCATGAGTTAGGCTTGAAATATTGCGAGTTAAGTCCAGAAGGGCCGTAGGACAAGTTGTGTGAAGCTAAAATGAGTTGCTGGGACGATCTCAATATATTAGGCACGGTCGCGTTGTCACAACACAAGTGTAGGCGAGACTAAGCGAGGAGGCGCTGCCTCAGAGATATTGAAGCACGAAATGAGTTCATGGCACGACCGAGTCGTTATGTCACAGTATATGGTACGAAGGATAAGGATGAGTCGGTGCGTTGACAATGTAAGCACAAGAAAGGTCTAGAGGCAAGGAAATGGAGTCTATCTTATAGTTGCATCCCTGATTATGGCCGTAAGGCAAACACGACTTGATAGGTTAACGTTGTTGGCACGAGAATGGTCTAAGGCAAAGTATGAGTTAACGTCGTTGTGCAAGCACGGGATGGTCCTCAGACACAAGTATGCCATGACGTCGGTCCTAAAACTGATCATAAGGCAAGACTAGAAAGACAATTGATAAGAAGGGACTATGATGCACAAAGTAAATCAAACGTGTTGGTTTTGTATGGGTGGGCGAGGAGCTCACTCTACCAGTACATTTGAGTACTGACACCTATACAGTTTCCATGTGCAGGCACAGGTAGAAGCTCGTGGCGCGGAGCTCGCTTGGATGCGTCGATGCACGAAGTTCCTTGGCGATTCGAAGCATGCGGCCGCATGGAGTAAAGACTTATACAGGACATAATGTATGGACGTCGCCTTTCGAAGCTTTCGCTGGCTCAACCAAATGTACTTTGAGAGATGAGAGAGCTGAGTGATTGTAATGTGAGACGAGTATATTTGAGTGATTGTAATCTTGGCCTTGCGCCCCATTGTAACCTTGTTCAATATCAAATAAAGTGCTTTTTGTTGAATAAATTGTGTTTTGTTCTAAATTTCTGCTGCATGTTCAATGTCTCTGCATAGGACTTCTGTGCGACGACCCCGTCGCAGCCGCTGAAATCGGCCGTTATGGAACCCGCCTTGCACGAGCGCAATCTAGGCTCGTGCGGCATCACGCCTTAGCGAGGACGATCGCTCCTACGGGAGCGGGGCGTGACACTCCTCCCCCCCTCCGGCGCTCTCACTCTCTCTAGCGCTCTCACTCTCTCCGACGACTCTCACTCTTTCCGGCGACACTTCTCCCTCTCTGATACGTGACTCTCCTCCTCCCTCTCTCTCTCTCTCTCCGGCTGTTTTGGTTGTTGGTGGTTGGGGGGTGCGGGTGGCTCGGGAGGAAGGGCAGGGGGGATGCGGGTGGTTGGGGGTGAGTGGGGGGTGGCTGGGGGTAGGGCAGGGGAGACGAGGGAGGCTGGGGGAGGGAAGCTAGGGTTAGGGTTCGGGTTAGGGGTGGGTATGTGTTGGTAGGGGGGAGGGGAGCAGGGGGGTGGGACGATAGTGGTGGAATCAATTGCAAAATTATTGTAATACAAAATTAGGAGCCGAGTCGATGTTCTAGAAAGGTGGGACGAGAGTGGTGGAATCAGTACATGATTTCTCTACTCCATTGACGATCTGACAAAGCTTTTAGGAATTAGGGAAAGTGAAAGAACAAGATCTGCTACGATCATGTGGCTAAGATATGTGGATTCCTTTGTCACCTATACCCTCGGTTTGTCATCCTTATATTTGCAAAGAGCCATGTATTTATAGAAGAATAATTTGAGGTAGATGTCAGTTCTTCCAAGGAGATGCATTGTCCAGCACAAAAAAAAGAATGCAGCTAGGGTCACTGCCTAGCAGGAACAATCTCAGAGTAGGAGCAACATGTCCTACGTCCATCAACAACTTACTTCTCATGCACAAAACGAGGCATGTTCTCTTGGAAGCGATGAGGAAACAACACGTGGATAGGGAAGTTGCAACTATATGACCCAAAGATCAATTATTGAGGGAAATATGAGTTTAACAATTATACACGTCTTTCCTCATTGGCACCAAACTAGGGGCATCATGTGGGAACATGGCTTGACAACTGTACACATCCTCTCCATATTGGCAGCAAACTAGGGTTATCATATGGGAAATTAGGGCTTGATGAATGCGCATGTCTCCTCCATATTGACAACAAACTAAGGCTATCATGCGGTAAATAGGGGCTTAACGACTGTATATGTCTCCTTTATATTGGCTACAAACTAGGGTATTATGACGGAAATTGGGGAAACAACTGTACACGTCTCCTCCATGTTGGTCACAGATTATGAACATCATACAAGAAATAGGGGTCCTGACGATTGTACACGTTTCCTCCATGTTAGTCGCATAGTGGTGCTGGGGTACAAAAATGACCTCTATTGAAGAGCACGACTTGTTGCGCTGAGGTGTAAGGGCACAATCTTCTGTTGGTAGATGATCAACGGAAGTCCTTCCTTACAAAAAAACAACTTTTCGTTCTCTAAAGTGGATTTGGCAGATACTCTTTTAAGGCTGTCCAATGTCATGACCGGTTCCTGTGGAGTGATAGCCATTAACTGTACTAACACAATTGTCAACTCAAGTTGCTAAGGGCGATGTCTGTAGGTGCAATATCTTCAGTTAGAGGTTCATCCACGGATCAAACATTAAACCTCTTTGAAGTAATGCCTAACAACGTTGTCTTATAAGGATGTAGGCTGGATGAAAAGAGGTTGATGTCTTGTTCAAGTATGCAGTCCGTGTTAGAGTGGGTGGGGTTCCCAACCTATGTGGAGAAGATCCCGGAGTGCGACGAGCGCCGTCCGATGTCGGAGAAGCTCGGGAGTAGTTGTTACTGCTGCTGCTGCCCCAAAGGGGGTTCTGGACCAAGTCTGCCGAGTTCGGGCCGAACTCGGTCCCAGGCCGAGTTCTGGCCGAACTCGGTCTGGCCGTTCCAGGGTTTGGCCATCCAGTGCTGGTTGCCCCACACAAAGTTCTGGCCGAACTCTGTGTGTCGGGGGGCTGAAGCGGATTTCAGGATGAGTTTTTATCATTGGATTTAATCCAACGGTCCAGGTTGGTTGCGGGATTAGGGAGATATATTGAGTTTTCTCAACCCTAATTCATTATCGTATTATCGCATTGGACAACACAAGTTTGAGAGAGAAGGAGGCAAGAGTGCCATTGCAACTTCGGAGAAGAAGACGGAGGATTGAAGGTCGTTTTCGAAGGAGATCGTGTTTCGGGTAATCTCTACTCGTCGTTCTCGCTCTTCGTAGCCTTGTAATCATTGTTCTTATTTCTGAGTGTTGTGGGGATCCGATTTGGATCGGGAGAAGTTTGTAGAGGGTGTAATTCTTCTATTCCTTTAGTGGAGGCTTCTCAGGGTTGGACTCCGATCGTCCCGTGGTTTTTCCCGCAAGGGTTTCCACGTCAAAAATTCTCTGTGTCTGCGTGGTTGTTTTTGTGTGCTTGTTTTTGGGTTCGTGCGTTGTTTGCTCGGTCCTCTCGCAGGTACTCTCCGGTTTGGGGAAAGGTTTCCGCGCTTCTTTCCCAACAGAGTGGTATCAGAGCATAGGTTTTGTTCTGGCTGATACCAACAGAGTGGTATCAGAGCTTTGGGTTCAAAGGGTGTCAGGAGTTGACAGAGGAACCAGAGAGGAGAGATGGACGCGAAGCCGGTGCGCATGGTGAACCTTAATGGTACAAACTATCATTATTGGCGAAGCAAGATGAAGGATTTGCTATTTGTCAAGAAGCTGCATCTACCCGTGTTTGCATCCGAGAGGCCCAGTGATAAATCCGAGGAGGACTGGACGTTCGAGCATATACAGGTGTGTGGGTACATACGGCAGTTTGTTGATGAGAACGTGTACAATCATGTTGCCAATATTGAGCACGCGAAGACGTTGTGGGATAAGCTGGAATCCTTGTATGCGAAGAAGACCGGGGTAAACAAGTTGTTCTTGATCCGAACGATGATGGGTCTGCGGTACAAGGATGGGGCGTCTATTACGGATCACTTGAGTGATTTCCAGGGCGTGGTTGACCAGCTATCTTCTATGGGAGTCAAGTTCGACGACGAAGTTCAGGGACTGTGGCTGCTGTGTACTTTGCTAGACTCGTGGGAGACCGTACGAGTATCTATGATCGCTTCTGCTCCAGAGGGCGTGGTCAGTCTGGAGTTTGCCAAGAGTGGGGTGTTGAATGAAGAGATGCGGAGACGTTCTCAGGGCACTTCATCCACATCCCACCACTCAGAGGCACTTGTTTTAGAGAGCCGCAGAAGGGGCAAAAGCAGGGGTCCAGGTGGTGGCAGAGACAAGAGCAGGGGGAAGTCCAAGGGTCGGTACGAGGACTCAGAGTGTTATCATTGCGGTAAGAAGGGCCATATCAAGCAGAATTGTTTCGCTTGGAAGAAGGAGAAGAAGGGCGACAAGGGGAAGCAAGAAGAGAATACTACAGCGGTGGCCTCGGTACATGGAGGCGATGTGATCGTCGTAGGTGATGAGGTCATTACTAACCTCGCCTGCGATGACAATTCTTGGCTGGTGGACTCAGGGGCTTCAGCACATGTATCTCACAATAGGGCACTGTTTGCCACTTACACGACAGGCGACTGTGGCGTGTTGAAGATGGGCAACGGAGATGTGTCGAAGGCGGTTGCCGTTGGAGATGTGCATTTGAGAACGAAGACGGGTGCGGTTCTTGTTCTCAAGGATGTTCGTCATGTCCCTGATATCCGTTTCAACCTGGTGTCGGTTGGAAGGTTGGATGAGGAAGGATTCTTCAGTCTCTTCGGAAATAGTCAGTGGAAGCTTTCCAGAGGTTCGATGGTGATTGCCAGAGGAAGCAAGAAGTCCGGTCTCTACTATATGGAGGGGAGCGCAGAGGGGGCACAGGAGGTGAACGCAGTCAGTGATACGTCTACCGAGTTGTGGCACAGGCGGCTCGGCCATATCAGCGAGAAGGGGATGAGCTACTTGGTGAACAGAAAAGTGATTCCGGGGCTCAAGTCAACAAAGTTGGAGAAGTGCACGCACTGTTTAGCTGGAAAGCAGAATAGGGTGTCTTTCCAGAGTCACCCAAGTTCGAGGAAGCCGGCGTTGCTCGAGTTGATTCACTCGGATGTCTGCGGTCCTATGAAGGTAAAATCTCTTGGTGGTGCTTCTTACTTTGTGACTTTCATTGATGACTGTTCCAGGAAGGTTTGGGTCTATGCCTTAAAGACCAAGGATCAGGTGCTGCCTACTTTCAAGGAGTTTCAGGCCTCCGTTGAAAGGAAGACGGGCAAGAAGTTGTTGTGTGTTCGGTCCGACAATGGCGGCGAATACATCGGTCCCTTTGATGCGTATTGCAGAGAGCAAGGGATACGACACCAGAAGACTCCGCCAAAGACACCTCAGCTCAATGGTGTAGCGGAGCGCATGAACAGGACACTGATGGAGAGGGTGCGGTATTTGCTGTCAGAAGCAAATTTGCCGGGCAGTTATTGGGGTGAGGCTCTTCTCACAGCTGCTTATATTATTAATTTGTCTCCTAGTGCTCCTTTGCAGGATGATGTGCCTGACAAAGTATGGTACGGCAAAGAGCCGTCATACAATCACCTGCGGGCGTTTGGTTGTAAAGCCTTCGTGCATGTACCGAAGGACGAGAGGACCAAACTTGAGCCGAAGACGAGGCGATGCGTCTTTGTCGGCTACGGTCGGGATGAGTTTGGCTATAGACTCTACGACCCAGTGGAAGGAAAGCTCTACAGAAGCAGGGACGTGGTGTTCGTCGAGGATCAGACCATGACCAACACTCAGGATTCCGAGACGCCTTCTGAGGCTGAGGAATTGCCTAAGTTAGAGTCATTTCGCTTCGAGCAGTTTCCAGAGGACATCGCAGAGGATCCAGTTATGGGGGAGCCGGTACATGGAGTTGCTCCCAACCTTGATCATCAGCCTGCTGATGGTAGTCAGGATGTCCCTCAGGAGGATGAACATGCCGGGGAGGCAGTTCCTGAAGAGGAGGAGGCTGTCGGTATACAGCCAGCACCAGTGGCTCCACTGAGAAGGAGCAACAGGGATCGTCGACCATCTACGAGATACTCGCCGGATGAGTATGTGCTACTGACTGACGGGAGAGAGCCCGAAAGTTTCGCAGAGGCTATGGAAGACGAACACAGGCAGGAGTGGATGGTGGCTATGCAGGAGGAGATGAGTTCCTTGCACACCAATTCTACTTATGATCTGGTGCGGTTGCCAAAGGGCAAGAAGGCTTTGAAGAATCGATGGGTGTTCAGAGTGAAGCAGACGGATGATGCTACTCGCCCTCGATACAAAGCGAGGCTGGTAGTCAAGGGCTACGGTCAGCGAAAAGGCGTGGATTATGATGAAATCTTTTCGCCTGTCGTCAAGCATTCGTCTATTCGGGTGGTGCTAGCATTAGCAGCCAGTTTCGACTTGGAGGTCGAGCAGATGGACGTGAAGACGGCGTTCCTCCACGGTGATCTTGAGGAGGAGTTGTACATGGAGCAGCCGGAGGGATTCTGTGAGAAGGGCAAGTCACATTTGGTCTGCCGGTTGAGGAAGAGCTTGTATGGTCTGAAGCAGGCTCCGAGGCAGTGGTACAGAAAGTTCGAGTCGTTTATGGGGGAGCATGGTTATGCACGGACGACGTCGGACCATTGTGCATTTGTGAGGTATTTTGCCGATGATGATTTCATCATCTTATTGCTCTATGTTGATGATAGCTATTAGTGGGTCGGAATGCCACTAGGATAGCGGAGTTGAAGCGCCAACTGGGTGCGGCCTTCTCTATGAAGGATTTGGGCGCAGCGAAGACTATTCTTGGGATGGAGATCAGCCGAGAGAGAGAGTCCAAGCTGCTATACTTGTCCCAAAAGAAGTACATTCACCGGGTACTTCAGCGTTTCGGGATGGACGGGTCGAAGAAAGTGAGTTCCTCCCTCGCGGCTCACTTTAAGTTCACTGAGGAGCAGTGTCCATCTACCGAGGACGAAAAGGAAGATATGGAGCGGGTTCCATATGCTTCAGCTGTGGGAAGCCTTATGTATGCCATGGTGTGTACGAGGCCAGATATTGCTCATGCAGTTGGTACGGTTAGCAGGTATCTTTCAAATCCTGGAAGGGTACATTGGAGTGCGGTCAAGTGGATTCTACGATACCTTCAGGACACTGCCGGTTGGAGACTTTCCTTTGGTGGTGACAAGCCGAAGCTGGTTGGGTATACCGACGCTGATATGGCTGGAGATGTAGACACGAGGCGATCGACTTCAGGCTACGTGATGATGTTTGCGGGAGGAGCAGTGTCGTGGCAGTCGCGGTTGCAGAAGTGTGTTGCCTTGTCGACGACGGAGGCGGAATACATTGCGGCGACGGAGGCTTGCAAGGAGCTGTTGTGGATGAAGAAGCTGTTGCAGGAAATGGGACTGAAGCAAGAGCAGTATACTTTGCTTTGCGACAGTCAGAGTGCTATCCATCTTGTGAAGAATCAGACGTTTCATAGCCGGTCCAAGCACATCGAGACCCGGTATCATTGGATACGGGATGTGGTTGAGAAGAAGGACGCGGAGCTTGAGAAGGTGCATACAGATGACAACGGAGCTGATATGTTCACGAAGATTCTACCAAGGGAGAAGTTTGAGTACTGCAGGCAGATCGTCGGGATGACGACGTCCTCCCCATAGTTGTGAAGGAGGAGATTTGTTGGAGTGGGTGGGGTTCCCAACCTATGTGGAGAAGATCCCGGAGTACGACGAGCGCCGTCCGATGTCGGAGAAGCTCGGGAGTAGTTGTTACTGCTGCTGCTGCCCCAAAGGGGGTTCTGGACCAAGTCTGCCGAGTTCGGGCCGAACTCGGTCCCAGGCCGAGTTCTGGCCGAACTCGGTCTGGCCGTTCCAGGGTTTGGCCATCCAGTGCTGGTTGCCCCACACAGAGTTCTGGCCGAACTCTGTGTGTCGGGGGGCTGAAGCGGATTTCAGGATGAGTTTTCATCATTGGATTTAATCCAACGGTCCAGGTTGGTTGCGGGATTAGGGAGATATATTGAGTTTTCTCAACCCTAATTCATTATCGTATTATCGCATTGGACAACACAAGTTTGAGAGAGAAGGAGGCAAGAGTGCCATTGCAACTTCGGAGAAGAAGACGGAGGATTGAAGGTCGTTTTCGAAGGAGATCGTGTTTCGGGTAATCTCTACTCGTCGTTCTCGCTCTTCGTAGCCTTGTAATCATTGTTCTTATCTCTGAGTGTTGTGGGGATCCGATTTGGATCGGGAGGAGTTTGTAGAGGGTGTAATTCTTCTATTCCATTAGTGGAGGCTTCTCAGGGTTGGACTCCGATCGTCCCGTGGTTTTTCCCGCAAGGGTTTCCACGTCAAAAATTCTCTGTGTCTGCGTGGTTGTTTTTGTGTGCTTGTTTTTGGGTTCGTGCGTTGTTTGCTCGGTCCTCTCGCAGGTACTCTCCGGTTTGGGGAAAGGTTTCCGCGCTTCTTTCCCAACAGTCCGCTATAGCTTGCGAGGTTGGTCATGTAGTATTTGTTTTACTGGTAACATCATGTCCGCTGATTATTTTTCATGCTTCTACACTTAGTCGTTAATTTGATGACCAATATCGACATACACGACGTCACTGTATCAGCGACGTTCTTAAACTTTGTAGCAAAATGTCGTTGATAGAACAACGTTTAGCGATACACAGTCATACGTTGCTACAACGGCGAACAACGAAGTCTTGGTGTTCTACAACTAATAGATATGTGACTCAATTTTGATGTCGCTAATTTGATTTATGATGTTTCATTAGTTATTAGCTATGTTTATTGACGTTGCTAATTTTATTTATTTTGGTACTGATGCCTTATAGCTTTTTGCTTGTAATTAGCTTTGCTTATGGCAGTGTTATGTGTGTTTTTAGCAAAAGTTGCTTCTGGCAATGTTATATGTTTTATCAGTGTCGCTTTTGTGATGCTATACAAGTTGTTAGCGTTGCTTTTGCAATGTTGATGGTGCAACGATGCTAAAACCTGACCTTCTATTAGTCTCGCCTGCAATGAGGTTGGAATTTTGCATGTTCATAGATTCGCTTCAAGCGAAGCTGATGATGCTGAATAGATCTATCTTTGTCTAAATTGACATATTTAACAGGGAAAAATTATTAAAAAAAAATCTATGAAAGAATCATTACATTTTTCATCTAAGCCATTTCTGACTAATGGTAGTCCTACCATAGTGGTCGACGATGAGATTTATTAGATCTAAAAAAAGTACTTATACTTGAGCCAACATCGGATTTGTCGAAAGATCAACAGAGCATGCTTATAACGTATCGTACAAATATTGACTAGATCTACCTATGAGGGTGGAGAGAGAGAATTTGTAGTGTGTAACTCTGGATGGGATCTCCATACTTCTCTATTTACAATAGTCATGGGCTTGCCAAGATTACAATGAGATCTTAATAAAGTTAAATATAAGGATCATGATAACTCATATCCTTTCTATTAGTTGGTGTAGTTAACTTAATTAGAACAAACTATAAGATATACAACCTTATTTTTTATCCTTACTCTTTAATTAATATAGGCATTTATTATTTCTTTTGATATATCATAACATATTGATATCCCCAACATCAAATTAAGTCAATATCCGAAAAAGTTAGTGTTGTGTTCATCCAAACAAACCTAAATTAGGAACATGTCTGATAGGGTCCTTTAGAGCATCATTAGTAAGGTCCATCCCATTTTCTAGATTCTAGATTTAGAATGTAGGAGCTCATTTTGTAGAATAATAAGTCTCATCCCTAGTCCCAATTTCTACAATTTCGGTCTCAACCCATCCATGGGTGCTAAGGGTTGGGCCTCCCAATTTCTAGATTCTAGATTGTAGAAACTCGTTTTGTAGAATAGTAAGTTTCAATTTGGAGCCCAACTTTCTAGATTCTAAACTTTATATTATTTTTTTCCTACATTAATTTTTGACCACCCAATTTTTGGGACCGGAGCTCACTTTATCATTTCCTACTATTCTCATACAAACCCAACCCATTCTACATTTATCTTTTTTTTGAAATTTTGGTCTCCAAATTGCATTGGAGAGTCCCAACTACTAATGATGCTCTTAGCTGTTCAATACCATCATGCACATAGGAACATGGTCCCAAAGATGAAATCTCAAGTAGTAGATCAGTAAGAAAAAAAAAGCCAAAATATCGATAAAGTACACTCTAAATTTTGTCTTCATTAGAGGACGAGGGGCTCTTCCAAAGCTAATTTAGCAAAGAATAAGATTAGAAATAACAAAATGGAGATCTATAAACAAGAAACGTTCACTTACGTCATTAATTATACATGAAAAATCAAAGGAAAAGGACGAAAAGAATAAGAAATTCTAATGGCTTCTACTATATTGAAGTGTCATAACATAATCAGTCGGTGAGTCTGATAAAAATGCTACCGCCTCTCCTAAGCACCAAATGTTGTCTCGTACATGTTGCAGTGTCAAGTAGGGAAGAAGAAGTTGCCCTCGACATGAAATCTCTACCTAGTATCAAAGTACAAGTTTATTAGTGTACGCTCGTAAAAATATCAATGTAAATAGTGCACATAGAGTTGAAAAGAAAGGAGCATTTGTGTCTAGAGAAATGATAGGTCGAAATGTCTTGTGGATCAATTTTAATGAAACTACAAAAATTGGAGATGTTTGATACTTGGGGACAGACAACACACAATAGCAAAAAAAGAACACTTTCGACCAACTTATAAAAAATGGGCATAAAAACAATGGTTGATTGTAAAAGCAAAAGAAAAAAAGGGTACAAACGTCATTAATGTTGTTATTAGTGGCCAAATGGATACGCGATTGATTAGGAGGAAGTCTTTATAAAACACCATTCCTTAAACTAGTAATTAATGTTTGATTTTATTAAATGATTTAGTCACATTGCAATGATAACTACATCGTAGATGAGTAATTCATGGTGTAGATGAGCAATTCTTAGTTCACGGTGCTAGTTAACTATATGTTTAGGCAATAATAATGGTGATAGCCCAAATACAGTGTGTGGTTAGGAAAAAGGAGCCATGCAAAATGTAATTTACTTCATACTTTTCTTTTATACTGCCCATCTTAGGTTTAAACATCTTAACATGTTGCAACTCATTGTCTGAAAATTAACATCCTATAAGCTCTAGTTTTGTATTTGTTAACTGAAAAAATCACGGGATGACCGAAATCCAACCTGAAAAAAATCTTCACTAATATAATAGAGAAATCATACTGACTCATCCACCAAGCCAAACTGGATCACCACAATCCCTCAATAGATGTGAATAAAACTACTATAGAGAAAGTGACAAAGTTACTGAAGAACGAGAATAAGACGACGATTCACTTGTCAAAAGTCGATGACATGAATCCCTCTGAAGCGCTCTCCCCAAATCAACTTTGTTTTCTCCCTCCCTCTCTCTCTCTCTCTCTCTCTCTCTCTCTCTTGATGATTCCAGACCTTTGAGAATTCATTCCTTAAAATTACTGCTTACAATTAGATTAAAAAATTTATATTTAAGTCACCATAATCCCAAGGAATCCTAGCCATCCAAATCCAACGGTCCAAATAAAGCCATAAAAATGCTCAAACTAGGCCCGACGGTGTGGCAAATGTAATAGTGTGGGAACAAATTTTTCCACATAAAACTTATTGAAAGCTTTTTACGTTTTAAGCATGCCAGTGATATACTGGCGATATGTCGTAAGTATGCTACCATTCCTTATATTGCTATGATACTGTCCAGAAGTAGCTCAAATCAAGCTCTTCGTTGCCTTCGACTTCTCGAACTTCTCTGACAAATGTCATCACACTCCATGTTGTTCTCCACATAAAAAGGGAACCCCACCCAAATCAACAAATTTCCCCCTCTTTAGGAGCTCGCCATTCCGGTGACCCACATGGAAAATTTGAATTTTTCCTTCGATAGAATCTTCACGAGCATATCCACTCCATTATCGTCGTATGAACTTTTTTCAACTCGACATCATGTACCTGTAGCACATCTTGTATCCAGTGATACCGAGGTGTTATATGCTTGGAGCTGTTATAAACTATAGGGTTCTCATTGAGTTGAATAGTATTATAACTGTCACAAAATAATATGTATTGCTCGTGTTTCGGCCCCAACTCATGTAGGAACTTAGTGCTATGACTGTCATAAAATAATATGAGATGGAAGTAGGGTGCTCACTTTCTTTTGATTCATCCGTACCAGAACATTGAAGTACCCTCTTAATGTACTATGCCTACAACAACCGTATCACCTTGGATCCTCTCTTTCGGTTTATATGCATCCCAAGAATCATATTCTCTACGCCTAAATCCTTCATAGATAAGGCTACGTCCAGTTGGTACTTTAACTCTACTTTTCTGGTAGCATTTCGTCCCACTAATAGAATATCATCCACATACAATAGCAAAATGATAAAATCATCCTCAGCAAAGTACTTCAAAAACACATAGTAATCCAGATATCATTGTCTTAGCATAACCATGCTCCCCTATTAACGACTCGAACTTCTTGTACCATTGTCACAAATCTTGCTTCAACCCATATAGAGTGTTCTTCAACCAATATACCAAATGGTATTTTCCCTTCTCGTCGGAACCCTCAAGATGTCCTATATACAAATTCCTCTTCAATCACCAAGAAGGAATGCCTTATTAACATCCATTTATTCAACCTCCAAATCAAAACATGCCGCCAAACCTAGCACCATACAAATGTATGACAACTTGACAATTGGTAAGAAAGTCTTATCAAAGTCTACACCTTTTCGCTGACTGTAGCCCTTGATTACTGTTAATGCTTTATATCGCAGGCGAGTAACATCTTCTTCCTACTTCATTCTGAACACCTCATAATTTTTTTAGGCTCAATTGTCCTTTGATAACAACACTAGCTCATAAATGTGATTATCCTTCAAGGAATGCAACTCCCACGACATGCATCGACTCATGCCTATCCCATCTTCCCATCCCCCACACTTAGCAATGGTAGTGCGACAACTCAACACTCTTTTCTAGTGTGCAATTGATTTTTTGTCTTAGCTTTACATTATCATGTGCTTCTAGTTTTGTTTACTAATAGATACTATACAAATTTGATTAGAACTTATGATACTACATATGAGCAAAACTTAGTACACTACTTATTTTAGTAAGTTATCATGGTCTTAGCGACGTTTTGCGATGTTCAGAGGCAATTAGAGATGCAAATACGATGTCACTACTATGTATCCAAATGTTGCTACATGTATTATAGTACGTCGTTATACGTCGCTAAACTGAGAAGTTTAGCGACCTTCAGCGACATGTTGGACGTCACTAAGTTATATTTTATAGTGTCTCTATATGTCACAAAGCGTCGCTAATATGCTAATATGGCAGACTTTGGCATGCCATCTATTAACGTTGTTAACCTCCAAATACACGTCGTTATTTTACCACTATTTTGGCAACTAACAACAACTAAACATAAGTCGCAATTGTAGCGACGTGTATTCACAAATGTCGTCCAAGGTTGCTAATCTTGGAAAATCTAGCAACGTTGTAGGAGTCGCTAAAAATGTCGCAACTGTGACGTTTGGTCATTCAGCGACTAGTTGTTATATGACTAACCAAAAATGTCGCTAAACATTATTTATTTAGACATTAACGACGTTTCTAAGCGTCGCTAATGGACTTATTTTAGTAGTGGATGTATTGATGGAATCACCTACTAATAAAGATTATATTCAAGGGGTAACTAATATGTTTATCCATTATGATGATCCACATGATAGTTGTATTATCAATTGTTTCTCCAAAAAAGGCCTTTCGGGCAGTAGTAACCTTAAATAACTACTTGGTACAATATGAAAAAGAATGTACCAAAAGGTAGCATTTCAAAAATTAAGGATGAGATTTAGTTTGATTTAGGTACAAAGACAAGGCAGACAAGTTTTAGATGTATATTATGATAAATAGTTGAATTAAAAGATTGACGTTGTTTGTAGGATCGAAAGCGTCGATACCGCAGTCCGATACCATGTCTAAAACTGACCGCAACAAAAACTTAGGCTAACCCACTTGAGATAACCAACCACCTGCCTAATGCAAGTACCAAGCACAGATGAGAACACAGTATTTTCTGTGAACGTGTCACCTAAACAAATCCCAATCTTTATAACCTCAAGTAAAATTCTTAGATTCAATACAAACTTGTTGAACCTTTTGCCCAAAGGTTCAACCCCCTCACCGAACTCGAGAAAGAAGAAGAAGATTACAATGAAATTAATAACCACACCCGTAGTGATCTCCATGTATGAAGATACGACTCCCGATGCAGATCTTCTCTTCTTTTATCTCGAACGGCAAGCCCTAAAAGTAAAGAACAGACTTTCTCTTAGTTTTATGTAGACAAGCACCCTCGAATCTTCCGTGTGTTCACCCTATTATGACTCCACCCTAAACGAATGTAAATAGGTTGAGAAACCCTATTTTACGTCATAGAAAACCCTAAAATAATCGAGCACAAACTCTGGCCCTCTGTACGAAACTAACGATGCTGATTAAAACCTAGAACTCATTAGCCGCCAATCGAACTGAACTCGGACAAAGTTTAGTTTAGACCTTGTGAAAGGTTTGGTCATAAAATACCCAAGTTCGGACCAAACTTGTCCAGAGACCAACTTTGGGCCAATTTTTGTCCTTGTCATCCAAACTAGACTCATCATTCTCCTCCTCTAGTATGATGAGAGGTGTTGACCCCCATTGCTCCTCAACTGGACTACACGCTTGTCACTTCCGTCTTGCACTGATCTCTGATCTTTCGAGCTGCTTTACATCTCCCATCTAGTTCTCTAGCTCCTCGATGACCACGTCGACACTAGCTGTCATGCGTATCACCTCCTACACGACTGGGATCCTTAAAGTCAATGACACGGCCAAGACCGAAGTCCCTAACGATCAGCCTCACTACAAGTATTGGCTACTTGTCCTCGATTTCTATCTTCCATAGGAACATGTTACTATTCTGACGAGCTTCTTCACCCTTAGTTGGCCAAACCAAGCGGATGACACAATTCCCTCGAGATTTCAAGCTTCAGAACCTACCCACCTTTGTGTCCGATAATGATGCACCCCCATAGACATGCATACTTAAGTAGAACATCATGCACTCTGCATGTTGTGATGACCCACAACTCTACATGAATTATGTGAACGTAGATGTGTGTGTCTCGGATTGAGTTTGATACACACCTTGATCTTCTTCCTAGATTAGAACTGTTGAAACCAATGTCACATCGTGAACCTTTGGCAGAGCACCCATCCCCAAAACCAGATGTATGGAACAATCCCTTCCTGGAGACCGACCAGCTATCATGGGACCGATAGAATGACCCTCAGTATTCAACTCATCAACATTCGTCACTTTATCTTGACGAACCGAATCCTCCGTATCCTTCAAAATATCTCGAAGACCACCTAAAGCAAGTTCTCGATGATCTACTAACTCTTGTCGAATATCCCTCGAGCCGCCATTCAATGTACGTGACCTCATGTACATCTCAACGGCTCGAGCTTGTACTCATTACAACATATATCTCCTTGCGCCATATGTTGGGATCCCTTCGTAAGCATCTAATCTTGTTTCCAAATAGATTGCGGCATCCATCATCCGCCAGCATTCCTACCGAAACTAAGTTTTAGTACAAATTTGGTATATATCGTATCTCATTGAGAATGAGTTTTCCGCCAAGCTCCATTGTCAAATGCACATAACCGATGCCCACAACTACAATCGTTCCTTTGTTGCCCATCTTCGCATGTCCAAATCTACCACCTTGGTATGACGTGAAGATTCTCCTATGAGGAGTGGCTTAATACGACGTCCTCGCCTCCATGACCCAATCTTTGTCATGAGACGTGCCACAAGGTTCTTCTGCGCAGGTTGCTGCAATAATAATATCTCCAAATGCCGTGAGATTCTCCTGATCATTCTTTCCGTTAGCCTTCTCAGCTTTGAGCTTCATACATTTCTTCTTAAACCTCAGTGATAGAAGCCTCCCCTAGGGTCTATACTCATAGGATACTGAGAACTCCTCGACGTCCTCGTTTGTGACTTGATTCTTCCCTTCCCGTAGGAAGCAACCAGAGTGTACTCATGCGACAATTCAACAAACTGTTTATGCCCGACCTCCTTGTTTAACAAGCTGCTTTTGACTGCCTCCATCGTGACAACTCTATCCGGCACAAAGTTTCTCAACAGTACCACCAACGTCTTTCAGGTCTTTAAAAAGAACTCAAAAGCAAAAAAAGGCTTGGAGTTCATCGTCAATCACCATCTTCATCGTAGACAACCGATTGGTGATACCTTGAACCTCGTTTAGATGTTGCACCAGCGAGGCACCCTCCATATACTTCGAGTTGGCGAGTTGATGAATAAAAAATGCCTTGTTACCAATCGTCTTTCGTATGTATAGCAAATACAGCTTCTTCCAAAGTGATTTTGCAGAACTCTTCATGGAGACATGTTGAAATACTGAATCGTCCAGCCATTGGCAGATGAATCCAACGGCTTTCTAATCCAATCACCTCCAGTCACCAGTAGACATATCCGATGGCTTGGCGCTGTCGTCCGCCAATGGACCATGCAAATCTTTGCACCAGAGTAGGTCCTCCATCCTTGACTTCCAAATCGCCCATTTCCCTCATGTGAGGGTGATCATACATGTGTTCATCTGCTCCGTAGACATGATTGCACCTTTCTCTCGAGAACTTGAGAGCTCTGATACCTGATGTTGGTACTAGACTAGAATGAATCGAACATTCGCTCTGATACCAGATATTAGGACTGAAAGCGTTGTTAGCGTGCTCCAAAACCGTATATGAAACTAACCACAACGGAAACTTACACCAACCCACTTGAGATAACCAACCACTCGTCTTATGCAAGTACCAAGAACAGATGAAAACACAGTATTTTCGGTGACTGTGTCACATGAACAAATTTCAATCTTTGAACCTCAAGTAAAATTGCAAGATTGAATACAAACTTGTTGAATCATTTGCCCAAAGATTCAACCCCCTCACTAAACTCGAAAAGGAAGCATAAGATACAATGAAACCACTCACCCTACCCATAGCGATCTCCTTTTACGAAGATGATGAATCCACGCACAGATATAATCTTCCTACTGTCTCGAACGACGAGCCCTGAGAGTAAAGTGCAGAATTTCTCTTAGTTTTAGGTGGACAAGCACCTTCGAACCTCCCGTGTGTACTCCCTACCATGTGTAATCCCCCCTAAATACACTATGCCTCCACCCTCAATGAACATAAATAGTTTGAGAAACTCTATTTTAGGTCATAGAATATTCTAAAATAGCCCAACACAAACCCTGGTCCTCCGCACCAAACCGACGATACTGAATAAATCCAGAACTCATCAGCCGCCGACCGAACCGATCTCGGCCAGAGTTCAGTTTGGACCCTGCCAAAGGTTCTGTCACAAAATATCCGAGTTCAGACTGAACTCGGCTAGGGACCGAAGTCGGTCCCATCATCCAGACTGGACTCAACATTGTCAAGCAAAAAAATTGTTCAGTATTTTTTTTTTGAGGTGTCATTTTCTCCGGGCTGGCCCATCCCCACGGGACCCCCGGTATATCCATCCCCACGGGGTCTTCCGGTGTATCCAACGGGCTACACCCCAACGGACTGAGTAATTATGTACTTCATTAATTTTAAAATATATTTTCTTCGGCCCAATTTTGTAAAAAATTATTATATTATGCATTTAAAGCGATTATTAAATTAGAATACTAATTTAAATTGGGACCCAGAATATTATATTATCGAAACATTTATTAACATAGCCACATTAATATATCCAAGGTTTTACTCCATGAAGCATAAAATACATCCATTCACTCGTTACTTTATTTGTCTATGCAACCAAACAACCTTCTCTCTCTATGTGTGAAGCAAAACAAGCCAAACATTCTAGGAAATTAAGAATAAAACTTTAAAATTTTACTTTCCGAACTACTCTCCTGATTTTTCAGTCCCTGAGAAAAATCTATTATGATTTCTTTTACATACATATTCCACTTAACATGTATACTTTATGCAGGCAAATCAAGACCATGATTTCCCAACCACACACACACACAGAGAGAGAGAGAGAGAGAGAGAGAGATGAGAGAGGGAGAGAGAGAGAGAGAGAAACATCTTCTCCTCACCCACTCGGAATGATTCTGTTGTGGCTGTTAGTCTATTTGCAAACAATCGATGGAAAAACTCAGTTGCAATCCCTAAGAAGAGATGCAAATAATGCAGTTGCAATCCCTAAAAAAGAGATGCAAATAATGCTGATTGCGTAGCCTAAACGATTAAATAAAAATCGAATCGCGTTTGCAATAGCGGTTTCTCGAAGGCAACAAGAGATGATCAACAACAGTTGAGTCTCAGATTCTCGAAGGCAACAGAAAGAGGAAGGAAGAAGAAGAGCGGATCTCGCTGGGGTGTTGAACACCGGCGCTCAAAGCTATACCCGCAGTACGGATAAGCTCCCAGGAACCAGCAAGTTCAGGAGAACTTCTGGAACGCTCGTAAGTCAATATTTGAGACTTGAACGGGCTTCCTGGACTTAACAGACTCCCTCAACTCTCTTCTTGGTGCATCTTTCAAAGGAGGCCAAGGGGCTCTATTTATAGAGTGGAGTTGAGACTTCACCTCTTCTCCTATCCGATGTGGGACTAAAATACCAATACTCAAAAATAGAATTTGATATTTTAGATCATCCCACAATCAGCATAGAAGTGTGCCAGTCCACGCCTACCCCCCGAACACTCCCGTGCATGCACGAGACATCCTGGAGTCCGTGTCCGAGTCCGAGTCCGCACAACAAAAATTAACTTTCATCCTTGTTGGATTTAATCCTTTTTCCTTCTAGAAAATTACTTCCACATGGCACAAACTTGTGCCCCACTACACCTCATGTGCACACCTCAACACAAGCAATGCATTATATTGAGATACTCACCATTTGGTGTAGCCGATGTGGGACTATCTTTTCTAGTCCAAAGGCAAAAAACACCAACAATCCCCCACATATCTCAATATATGGGTTGAGCGTTCCCACAGTGATTGTCCATCATGCATTAGGAGAGATGTCGCTACGACTTGAATCTTCCCGCATAGGTTAAATAACAGCATGATACAAGAATGGACTAAGCCTTGAATTCTGCACCATAACTGCAATTCTTCCTACTCACATAGTGACATCAACTGTGCTTCTGGCTGCACATTGAAGGCCTTGTGCCAGCCTGGTTTCAGTGTATAATTTTTTGGGCGTCTACAAGTTTACCCTCAAGAGACGGCCTGATATCTCTGTCCATACACTATAGGTGAGTTCTATATAAAGAGTCATTGGCATGAAGCATTGCGCTTCTTTGCGGTGCTACGCCGCTATGACATGGCTGACAAAGCCAAGGCATTACCCCTACCTGGGAACCTCATCGTAGTGTCATACTACTGTAGCATGAGGTCTCAAGCCTCTTTGTAGTGCCAAACTACCCAGCATAAAGCCTTGCGCTCCCTTGTGGTGTTACGCCACTATGACATGGCTTGCAAAGCCGAGGCTTTACCCCTACCTGGGTACCTCATCGTGGTGTCATGCCACTGTAACATGAGGACACCGGCCTCTTTGTAGTGCTGCCTACATCTCTTTATTACGATTATGCAACATTAGGCTACCTGCCTATATGCGGTGCTACGCCGCCTGTAACTTGGCTAACAAAGCCGAGGCATTACCCCTACCTGGGAACCTCATGGTGGAGTCACCCCACTGTAGCATGGAGTTGTAACACTCCTTTGTGGTTGTTGCGCCACCATGCTTCCTGTAAAGCATAACAGACCTTCACTCAGTCTGAGAACTCATTAAGGCATTATGCCATCCTTCTCACAGGATCAATTTTCCGTAGAAAATTCATAGTAGACAACAGTGGTTCTGGGTCCGAAACCCTTACATGTTCCGCAGAACAAGTGCCCACTGTTAACTAATATTTTTCCAGTCAATAGTCCTCCCTTGAATCAAAAAATTAGATATCTGGTAGATTTCTCTTTGAACCAATAACATAAAATTTATTGATAGGATTATAATGACACAATATTAGAATGCCTTCAAGCCCATCTTCCTTGCTGTGTCCTCGACCAGCTGACGCTTGAGACCCTTCGTGAACGGATCCGCCAGGTTTTCCTGACTCCGAACATCGATCACTGCAATGACGCCCCTTTTTATGAGATCGTTCACTGCTCTGTGCTTCAACCGCACAGTCCTCTTCTTCCCGTTGAAGAGTTCATTTGATGCCACTGCTGCTGCCGCCTGGTTGTCACAGTATATCGGAATCGCCGGTATCTGAGCCCCAACCATTGGAAGGTCATACATGAGCTCCCGAAGCCACTCTGCTTCATCTGCTGCAGCGTCCAATGCAAAGAATTCAGATTCCATGGAGGAGCGAGATAACATAGTCTGCTTCTTCGACTTCCACGATATAGCAGCTCCACCCATGGCGAACACATATCCACCTGTGGAATATTCGCTCTCCACCTCTGAACACCAGCTAGCATCACTGAAGCCTTCCACTACTGACGGATCTCCGCTGTAGTATAGTGCATATGTCTGAGTCTTCTTGAGATATCTCATAACACGCTTCACAGCTTTCCAATGCTTTACGCCTGGATTGCTCGTAAATCGACTCAACATTCCCACTGCAAAGGCTATGTCAGGCCTTGTGGCAGTAGTAGCGTACATCAAACTTCCGATGACGCTAGCGTACTCTAACTGCCTGACGCTCTCCTTCGAATTTGGCTCCAGTTTCAGATCACTCCTGTACGGTGTATCAATAATAGGAAGATCTTGATACCCGTAGCGAGAGAGCATCTTCTCAATGTAATGAGACTGTGACAGCGCTATTCCAGTGCCTGTCCGAATGATCTTGAGCCCCAAGATTACGTCGGCATCCCCCAAGTCCTTCATACTGAACTTGGTCGAGAGGAATTTCTTTGTCTCTGTGACGCAGCTTAAATCCGTACCTAGGATTAGCATGTCGTCCACGTATAGACAAACGATTACTCCTCTTCCGTCAGCAAACTTCGTATAGACACACTTGTCTGTTTCACTGACCCTGTAGCCATTTGACCTTATCACCTTGTCAAACTTCTCATGCCACATTTTGGGAGCTTGCTTCAAACCATACAGAGACTTCATCAACTTGCAGACTTTGTCTTCCAGACCTCTGACGACAAAACCTTCTGGTTGTTGCATGTAGATCTCTTCGGTCAGCTCGCCATTAAGGAATGCCGTTTTCACATCCATCTGATGTATCACCAGCTTGTGTATTGCTGCTAAAGCAATTAACAATCTGATAGTTGTCATCCGAGCTACTGGAGCATAAGTGTCAAAGTAGTCGATCCCCTGCTTCTGAGCAAACCCCTTGGCCACTAGCCTGGCCTTGAACTTGTCAATGGTTCCATCTGCTTTCATCTTCTTCTTGAAGATCCATTTGCATCCGATGGGTCTTGCTCCTTCTGGTAGGTCGACCAATACCCATGTGTTATTGGAGGTGATTGAGTCAATCTCGTTGTCAATCGCCTCCTTCCAGAATATAGCATCTCTGGTCTTCATCGCCTCATCATAGGTAAGCGGATCTGCTTCCACATGATAGGTGACGAAGTCATCTCCGAAGTCTTTCGGCCTCCTCGCTCGCTTAGTTGACGGCTCAGCGAGTTCTGGTTCAGCTGGTGTCTCCTCGACAACAACTCCATCTTGGACTACTGGTTCGATAAAGATCTCTGTCTGCTCCGCACTCTCATTATTCTCCGGAATGTCCGCGAGAACAATGTTCTTGTGCCTTGCAAACTTTTCTTCAAAATATTCAGCATCGCGAGATTCGATGATATGATTTGACTCGATATCAAGGAATCTCCGAGCATCACTCTTCTCGGCATACCCCAGGAAGATCGCCTTAGTAGTCCTTGTCCCCAGCTTCTGAATCTTTAGATCCGGGAGCTTCACATAAGCCAGGCACCCCCACACTCGAATGACATTCAGGTTGGATCTGACTTTGAACCAGAGTTCATGAGGAGTTATGTCGGAAGTTGCATATGGCACTCTGTTCAGAATGAACGTTGCCGTTAGTGCAGCTTCTCCCCAGTAATACTTTGGAAGACCCGCAGTCAACAGCATGGAGTTCATCATCTCTGTCAACGTTCTGTTCTTCCATTCTGCTACTCCGTTGGATTGAGGAGAGTACGGAGCCGTTGTCTCATTTAAGATTCCATGTTCTTTGCAGAATGATAAGAATTCATGAGACCGATACTCCCCGCCTCGATCACTCCTTAACCTCTTGAGTTGTTGTCCAGTTTGCCGCTCAGCCTCGGCCCTGAACTCCTTGAACTTCTCGAATGCTTCGTCTTTAGACTTTAGCAAGTAGACGAAAGCATACTTTGAGAAGTCATCGATGAAAGTAATGAAATACTTCATCCCGGCCTTTGTAGAGAATTGTTTGAAGTCACAGATATCTGAGTGAACCAACTCCAGAAGATCTGTGCTTCGATGGACCCTGTGGAAGGGTTTCCTAGTGATCTTCGTCTGAGCACATATCTCACATTTCTCTACCTTACCCCCACACTTGGAGATAAGTCCTAGACTAGACATTTTGTTTATTCGCTTACAATGAACATGTCCTAGTCTATTATGCCACAACTCAAGAGAGTAATTCAAACTAGTGATAGCATTGACATTATTATGCTGGGTTACAACAAGCTGAATTTTGTACATTCCTTCAGTCTGAAAAGCTTTCCCGAAGAAAGTACCCTTCTTGGACATCACCATTTGGCCAGCATTGATGTCCATCCTCAAGCCTGCATTGCAGAGCAGGCTCCCAGAGATCAGGTTCTTTGCGATTGCAGGAACATGCTTCACACCTTGAAGCGTCAGAATGTTCCCCGATGTAAGCTTCAGCTCCACCGTCCCGATCCCCAGTACTTCAGCTTGTGCCTGGTTCGCCATCATGACTTTCTCGGAAGTAGGCTCATAGGAGACGAACCAGTCCTTGTCTGAACAGACATGACATGTCGCGCCAGTGTCTATCCACCAGTCCAAGTCTGCCCCCACAGTTGCAACCTGTGCTATCATGGCAACCTGATTAGTAACCAAAGAAACCTTGTTAGGCTCACCTTGCTCTTTGGGCTTGGACTTGCATTCACTTTTATAGTGACCCTTCTTGCCACAGTTGAAGCAAGTCACATGGGACTTGGACTTCTGTTGCTTGAACCCTGGACCCTTCACTTTCAGATTCGAGAAGTCCTTCTTCTTGTGGTGAGAAGCCGCCTGCTTCCCTTTGTTCTCTCTGGTGGCTTGAACCAGATTCGCCGTTGCTAGTTGCTTGGACAGGGTGTCCAACTTCTGTTGAGAGCGCATCTCGTCCTCAACATGAATCTCGCTGAGGAGATTATCCATGCTAATCTCCATCTTCTTCCTATGCATCCTTGCATAGATGTTGCTCCATCCTGGAGGAAGTTTTGCCACGATCCCTCCAACGACGAACTTGTCGACGAGGGGCATGCTATCGTCCTCCAGTTTCTGGCGCAGCTTCAGGAACTCTTTCACTTGGGGCAGCATGGTCTTCTCGTCTTCAAAGACCCATTTGTGATATTTTTCAACCATGAACATCTTCGACCGGGCCTCGTCGTCGTCATACAGCTTCCCCACGGACTCCCAGATCTCTTTGGCAGAAGTCCTCTTTGTGTAGGACTCGGCCAGAGAGTTTTCCATGGAATTCAGGATCAGCAGCCTGCATATGCTGTTATCCTTTTTCCACTTCGTCTGCTTGCTCGTAGCAGCGGCCAGAACAGCAGCAGATCCTGTTGCTGGAACGATTGGTTCTTCCTCATCCAACACGTGATCAACATCCACGAGTTGAAGGTTCAGAGTCACCTTTCGCTTCCAGATCTGGAAGTGTTCACCGTCGAATTTCTCCAACTTGTTAAAGCCGGTATCGACAAGCGAAGCACGAGTGTTTTCCATCGAATCGTATAGCTTTGAGATTGTTAGTCTATTTGCAAACAATCGATGGAAAAACTCAGTTGCAATCCCTAAGAAGAGATGCAAATAATGCAGTTGCAATCCCTAAAAAAGAGATGCAAATAATGCTGATTGCGTAGCCTAAACGATTAAATAAAAATCGAATCGCGTTTGCAATAGCGGTTTCTCGAAGGCAACAAGAGATGATCAACAACAGTTGAGTCTCAGATTCTCGAAGGCAACAGAAAGAGGAAGGAAGAAGAAGAGCGGATCTCGCTGGGGTGTTGAACACCGGCGCTCAAAGCTATACCCGCAGTACGGATAAGCTCCCAGGAACCAGCAAGTTCAGGAGAACTTCTGGAACGCTCGTAAGTCAATATTTGAGACTTGAACGGGCTTCCTGGACTTAACAGACTCCCTCAACTCTCTTCTTGGTGCATCTTTCAAAGGAGGCCAAGGGGCTCTATTTATAGAGTGGAGTTGAGACTTCACCTCTTCTCCTATCCGATGTGGGACTAAAATACCAATACTCAAAAATAGAATTTGATATTTTAGATCATCCCACAATCAGCATAGAAGTGTGCCAGTCCACGCCTACCCCCCGAACACTCCCGTGCATGCACGAGACATCCTGGAGTCCGTGTCCGAGTCCGAGTCCGCACAACAAAAATTAACTTTCATCCTTGTTGGATTTAATCCTTTTTCCTTCTAGAAAATTACTTCCACATGGCACAAACTTGTGCCCCACTACACCTCATGTGCACACCTCAACACAAGCAATGCATTATATTGAGATACTCACCATTTGGTGTAGCCGATGTGGGACTATCTTTTCTAGTCCAAAGGCAAAAAACACCAACAGTGGCAAACTACTACTACTACTACAACATACATATCTTTCCTTCAAAGCGTCTCTTCTCCAAGACTAGCTAGTAATGACATGATGAGGGCCCTTTCACCATATTGCGACAAACTGAAAGCTCCACTTGAACACCCCTCCCTTGATGCATGCATGCCTCTCTGGAAAACATGGATCTCTAGCTAGCTAGATAGGGAGGGGGGATTATGATGTAGGACCTTAGTGAGATGCATGTCCTGTACTAGACAAGGAAATGCTAGATGTGAGCTCTCGCTCGCAGGAGCGTGACGGTCATTAACTAAGTGTGACCTTCTTATGTGGCCTTGGTGACAACTAAATGACTTACATATGTTAATTTCCAACTTAAGGGACCATTACTCAAATGAATTCCGGAATTCCTCTTAACCCCGTCAAATGCCTTAACCCATTAGGCTCTAGAAAAATTAAGAGGGACATTTTTCTTTTCTTTTTCCTTTTGTAAATTGTGGGCACAAATTGATGGATGTAACGAGCTAGATTCACATTTTAACCAAATTTTAGAAATATATTGCAACAAGAATCAATGCCCCTCACCGCAGAAACGATACCTAGGCCCTAGAGTTTTCTGGATACGCTTTAACAGCACTATTTATCTAGGCAAATGATAGACTAAGGGGTCGTATCACTCAACGTTGATCAAAGCAATTCAGGGAATATATAGAACAAAGAAAACACGAATGCATGGTTTCACACTTTCATTATTTAGCTTCTTGAGTTAATTATCTGGAAATGCAACAAGTGCGCATTCATATAGGAGTAGAACACCTATGCTTCATACAAGAAAGAAGAAAATATATAACAAAAAAAATGGTTGTACACAACTTTGCAAATTGGATATAGCATCAAATTCAATTGCATTCTTGTTGGATGTGGCACTTTAATTGTAATAAACAATTGATACTAATCACTAAAAAATACTGTTAGCGACTGATTTTACCGTGAAAATTAAGAAGTCGCTAAATAGCGACGGATTGGCGACTTATTAGCTACTAATATCTTATGTAAACTACAGGGTAAATTTACGTCGCTACTTCTGTCACTAGTTCGTCGCTATGTATATACCGAGTGATTAGCGACAATAATTCCAACGACGTACCTTTTCTGTCGATATTCCGTCGGTAGCGACGGATATGTTAGATTTAGCGACGGATACATCCGACGCTAATTGGTTGTAATTTTGTAGTGAATTAATAGTAATTTAGAGGTGGTCGTGAAAATTAACAAAGAAACAATGTAGATTACTCCCACACAGAAAAATATATACTTGCATGGTTTGGCTAACAAGAGTTGACAAATTTGATATAAGTATTAACCATTCACGATGCATCTTTAAAATTCTAGATAAGATGCTTCCTACAAGCTGTAAGAGCCTACAGAACATCTAATCATTGGATATTCAGAAGCATGGCATCCATGAGAAGCAAAGGAAGTATATGAATGGAATGGTAGGGCATTTCAGCATTTATTAAAGGGTGCCAGGACATAAGAAGAAAAATGTTGAATTGTTGGCACAGAGTTGACCTTGGGGAAGGAAAGATGTGCTCAACATGAATGAATAATGCCACAAGGCAGGAAGAATGATGTTTGTTGCAATGCTTTATAATGAAAGCCAGTTAAATACCTTATAATATAATAAATACAAGTAAACAATTCATAAAGATCATGTACTTGACAATATTGAATGTTCCAGTCTTATATTAGGGATATATATATATATATGAAGCAACAGAGTGATGGTTGGTATTGAATATTCCTCTACTATATATATACTTGATCCAGCATGTAGTTTTTAGGTTATTCCTTTAGGAGGGTTACATAGTATAATACAGTTAGTCCCATGCCATGACTGTATGAAAGTCTATACGCAGAAATAATTAGTACAGGGGAACATTCTATCTTCTTTTATTGCCACTGTATATGTAGGAATGCAAGATAATATGCTTTAGAGTAATAATTAAAATTTCAATCACAGAACAAGACAAATGTACACAGCATGATCCCTTCTTTAATGTGTGTTTATAGGGCTCGACACAACTAAAAAAAAGGAGAAAGAATGTTTATGATTGATGCAACGTGCAAGTAAGTATTTTGTAATAAGAAATAACTTGTGTATATGTAGTGATGTTCTTCAATTTTAAATATTTGATTCAGAATTGCATATATGTTTTAGAGAATCTTCATGTTTCTCTATCTGATTAGGTTGATAAGTAATGGTATGGAGTTATAGACCACCAACGGCGGAGCTATTAGTTGTTGGCTATGGTGGGTTGCAGCTCATGTCAAAAATAATTAATCCATCAGACCATTTAGACCACTAAAACTATATACATTTTAATTCATTATTAAGTAAATATGTTTTCTGTTAGAAATTGCTAGTACTTCACTGATGAGTTCTGTGAAGTTGAAAATGTCGTCGAGGCTTGAATCGTGCATTTAGCAGCACTTTCCTTAAAGTGTTTCGGGCACTCCGGTAACGTCTTGGAGTCAGCACGCCAAAACACCCAGGATAAGACAGCCTTCTGTCGGAGGTTCACCAGACGTTGTGAGACACCGGCGTAGGGAAGAACACCTTTCAGGAAAACTTTGGAAGAGAAAAGAAAGAGAGAATGAATACTGAGATTCTGTATGTTTTAGACTCAAAGATCTGTAGTATATATAGATGGATTTGTGTTGTTTCGTGAAGTCGCGACCCTTCCGAAACAACATTCATTCACTTGTTCGTAGGTTCATTCACCCCTTCGTCTGTCTGGGCCGCAAAAATGGGCTAACAGTGGGCTGCAAAAAATAGGAATTCTCGGGACGAGAATCGCCGCGAGGAGCCCGAGGCCCGAGCCTATGTCGCTCGTCCGATGCCACGTTGCCTAAGTGCACAAGTGCGTCCACAATGCGCCACAATGCGCCACTATCGCCATTACGCCCGAGCACGTGCCCGAGCCCGAATCCGAGCCCGAGCCGGAGCCAGTGTTGCCGGTGGCAACACCGGCTACATTTTCATGAAGAAGATAAAACAACAACCAATGGTCACCACTAGCAACCCTTTGGTTGTTGCACACTCCTCATGAGTGCACATACCTATTTAAGCACCCTCGAACCTTTCTTTCTTTCCGATGTGGGACTAAAGTCCCTTCTCTTTTCTTTTCATCCTTATGAACAATAAATGGAATTAATAATTCCAACAATCTCCCACTTGTTCCATAAATGATGGAAAGAAATTCCAGAATACATCACTTAAAGAATGTTAATACAGTTAGGTATCTTTCGATTTGAACCTAACCTTAGTAGATGCAACACAAGATTTTATCGGAATCTCTGGTAGCTGGGCTTTGAACCAGTTATTCCTTGTGATAAAATCGGTGTTACTTTACACACATTCTTTTGTAGTTCTTCGCCTACATCTCTCGCTTAGCATTATTAATGGCCATGTGCTGATCCTGTCTCGTGAATTTTTTTATAAGATAAACTCCAGATCTTACTGAGACGGCACCATCTCTAAATTCACATAGGTGAATTCTTTCAGTATCTCTGTTGCTTTACAGATACATGTCAATATTACTGAACTTCATTAAGAGTTTTATAAACTCAACCCTCAAATTGCAACAGTCGACATTATCATGTCGTATACATCCAAATCAACAGATTGTTGTTATCCATTGAATCTAAGGTTAAGGTTTTCTTAACATTATATTGGGTTGCCACTGTTGTTGGAACTCTTACTCAAGGAGTTTCAATCCCATACCTCTCGAGGTAGATTTTACTAAATTTCTAGCTAGTGGTTTAGTAAAGGGATCAGCTAAATTATAGCTGGTACGCACATTCGTAAGAAAAATGATTCCATCTTTGATCAATTTTCTTATGTAGGTATGTCTTAGACTTATATGTCTGGACTTTCCATTATACACTTCGTTGTAGGCTCTTGCTAGAGTAGCTTGAATATCGCAATGTATTGACACTTTTGATACATTGTCCTTAGCCAGCGGAACTTCTAATAGAAGATCCCTCAACCACTCAGCTTCTTGTCCTGCAGAAGCTAGAGCCACAAACTCTGACTCCATGGTCGAATGGGTAATGCACATTTGTTTCTTGCTCTTCCAAGAAACTGCCCCTCCGGCAAGCGTAAATACCCAACCTGCCGTAGATTTGTTATTCCCGACACTTGATATCCAACTAGTGTCGGTATATCCTTCTAATACGGCAGAAAATCTACCATACTGTAATCCAAGATTCTTGGTTTTCAAAAGATAACCAAAAATTCTTCCGATAGCCCTCCAATGCTCATTATTAGGGTTGCTAGTAAATCTACTCATTTTACTAACTGCAAATGCTATATCAGGTCTTGTGCATTGCATCAAATACATAAGACATCCAATAGCACTTGCGTATTCTAATTGAGCGACGGCTCTTCCAAAATTCTTTTCTAGTTTAACACTTGGATCAAATGGAGTGTTCACTTCTTTGAACTTTAGGTGTTTGAACTTGTCTAGCACTTTTCTAACATAGTGCGACTGCGTAAGTTCAAAATCCCCACTGTTTTGTATTACTTTGATCCCCAAAATAGTGTCAACTATTCCAAGATCTTTCATCTTGAATGTGGAAGTTAGAAACCTCTTCGTTTCTGTAATTTCACTCATTTCGTTACTAATGATAAACATATCATCAACGTAGAGACAAATAAATATCACGATATTTCTATATACTTTAGTGTATAAACACTTATCACAAACATTATGAACAAAGCCATTAGAAATTATGACTGAGTCAAATTTCTGATACCACTGCTTTGGTGCTTGTTTTAATCCGTACAAGGATTTAACAAGTTTGCATACCTTTTGTTCATTTTCCGGGAACACGAACCCTTTCGGTTGCTCTATGTAAATCTCCTCATCGAGATCTCCATTTAAGAATGCCGTTTTGACATCCATCTGATGAACATTAAGATGATGCAATGAAGCTAACGCAAACAATATTCTAATCGTAGTCGTTCTTGCTACTGGTGCATATGTGTCAAAATAATCAATTCCTTCTCTTTGTCGAAATCCTTTGGCTACTAGTCTAGCCTTGTAGATGTTTAAAGTACCATCACTATGATACTTTCTTCTGAACACCCACTTACATCCAATAGGTCTTGACCCTTTGGACAGATCGACAATTTCCCATGTGTGGTTAGATATTATCGAATTTATCTCATCTTGGATAGCATCTTTCCAAAAAGATGAGTCCCGCGAAGCTATTGCTTCCTTAAAGGTTTTAGGATCATCTTCCACCTGAAGAATGATAGGAATCTTTCGAATAAATTTTTCTGTATTTCATTCTACTAAGTAAAACGAAATTATTTGAGAATCTATTTCGTAAGATCCTAGATCCTTAGCCTTTCGAACTCTCTTGCTGATCCGAAGCTCGAGTCATTTTTCAACTAACCGTGAAGAGCTCTCCTCACGAGACTCTTCATTAGCAGGAATATCAGAATCCTTATTCTTAGTAATAAAGTTCTCGAAAAATTCCACATCTCTGGATTCGACAATAATGTTAGATTCTAACTTTAAAAGTCTATATGCCTTACTATTGGCAGCATAACCTACAAAAGCACTTTTGATTCCACGAGGACCTAATTTGGTCCTTTTAGGATCCATATTTTTGTAATAAGCTATGCACCCCCACACTCTAAAATAACTGATATTAGGATTACGGCCTTTCCATATCTCATATGGTGTAATACCAGTTTTCTTCAAAGGAATTCGGTTCATTATATGACATGCAGTAAGTAAAGCTTCTCCCCACAAACTAAATGATAATTCAGAATGCATTAGCATTGCATTTATCATTTCTTGATATGTTCTATTTTTTCTTTCGGCTAGTCCGTTCTGTTGTGGTGTCCGTGGTGCAGAATATTCGTGAATAATACCGTTCTCTTCACAGAAGATATTAAATTCAAAAGAAAAGTATACACCACCTCTATCACTTCTAAGTATTTTAATGTTTCTACCAAGTTGATTTTCAACCTCTAATTTGTATATTTTAAAAGCATTAAAGGCTTCATCTTTATGCTTTAATAAATATACATATGTAAATCTAGAGCAATCATCAATGAAGGTAATAAAGTATTTATTACCTCCTCGAGATAATGTGCCATTAAATTCACATAAATAAGAGTGAACTAAATCTAGTAGGTTGGTATTACGCTCTACACTGTGAAAAGGTTTTTTAATCATTTTGGATTTTGCACAAATTTTACACTTATCTAAGTCTTCAGAATTGCATGAAATTAATCCAGATTTAATTAATCTTTTCATAATGCTAATACCTATATGTGCTAATCTACTATGCTATAAAGTAGAGGACTCAATCATGTAAGCAGAAGTAAAAACTTTATTGATATTATTTTCAATGATACAAAGTTTGATCATACCCTCATCGGTATATCCCTTTCCAACAAACACACCATTACGGGTCAAAATTAATTTGCCCGACTCAAAGACAGATTTTATTCCTGGTTTACCCAACAAGACTCCACTGACGAGGTTCCTACTCATATCCAGGATGTGAAGTACGTTAGTCAGAGTTACTTTCTTTCCGGAAGTGAATTGGATTTCCATATCACCTGTTCCCACGACCGTTGAGTGTCCTTCATTTCCCATATGAACTTCTTGTCCATCATTGACTTCAGAATAGGTCTTGAATGCTGCTTTGTCGTATGAAACATGAACGGTAGCACAAGTATCGTACCACCATCCTGGAGCCTTCCCTTTGACCGTCATGAGTTTTCTCACCGTAGCAATTATGTCATCTGTCTCAGTGAGATTTACCTCGCTGTTTTGGGTCTTTCGAATCCGACAGTCTCTGGCATAATGTCCTATTTTTCCACATACAAAACAGCCGGTCTTGGGTCCTTTGGCGGTGCTGGAGTTTTTGAACTTTTGTTGGTCCTTCTTAGGACCGAGAAAGTTCTTCTTTCCTGCAGGCCTCTTGCCTTTCGCGCTCACCGCGTTAGTTTTAGAAACTCCGTTGTTCTCGAATTTCTATCTTTCCTTCGATTCGAAGGTGTTTTTGAATCTGTTCCAGTGAGAAATCCTCAGAGATGTGAAGTAGTTTCTTCCGATAACTATTCCAAGATGCTGGCAATTTAGTAATTATAGCACCAACTTGGAATGGTTCTGGAAGTTCTATCTTCACTGCCCTGAGTTTATTGACTAAAACTTGTAGTTCGTGTACTTTGGTGAGTATAGGCTTTGTATCAATCATTTTGAAATCAAAATACTTTGATATAAGAAATTTTTTTGTACCTTCTTCTTCTACTCTGAATTTGAAATCAAAAGCCTTCCAGATGTCAATCGTCGAAGGATTTTCTATATAGAGGTCGTACAGTCTGTCCGACAGGGTGTTCAGAATGTGACCACGGCACAGCAGTTAGTCCTCTTTGTGCTTTTTGCGTTCTGCCTTGACTGCATCAGAATCGATGGAGTGGGTTCTGAAACAGGTGGCAGATCTGGGTCGAGGACGTAGTAGATCTTCAGCGTCGTCAGGAGGAAGATCATCTTGTCCTGCCAGCGTGTGAAGTTCGTCCCGTCGAAGCGATCCAGTTTGACTAGATCCTGATTCATGACTTTGATGCTCGAAATTGCAGCCTCGGATGCCATTATTCGAAATACTTTAAGATTGTTAGAAATTGCTAGTACTTCACTTCTGAGTTCTGTGAAGTTGAAAATGTCGTCGAGGCTTGAATCGTGCATTTAGCAGCACTTTCATTAAAGTGTTTCGGGCACTCCGGTAACGTCTTGGAATCAGCACGCCAGAACACCCAAGATAATACAGCCTTATGCCTGAGGTTCACCAGACGTTGTGAGACACCAGCGTAGGAAAGAACACCTTTCAGGAAATCTTTGGAAGAGAAAAGAAAGAGAGAATGAATACTGAGATTCTGTATGTTTTAGACTCAGAGATCTGTAGTATATATAGATGGATTTGTGTTGTTTCGTGAAGTCGTGACCCTTCTGAAACAACATTCATTCACCTGTTCGCAGGTTCATTCACCCCTTCGTCTGTCTGGGCCGCAAAAATAGGCTAACAGTGGGCTGCAAAAAATAGAAATTCTTTGAGCGAGAATCGCCGCGAGGAGCCCGAGGCCGAGCCAACGTCGCTCGTCCGATGCCACGTTGCCTAAGTGCACAAGTGCATCTACAATGCGCCACTATCCCCTCTACGTCCGAGCCCGTGCCCGTGCCCGAGCCCGAGCCGGAGCCGGAGGCAACACCGGCTACATTTTCATGAAGAAGATAAAACAACAACCAATGGTCACCCACTAGCAACCCTTTAGTTGTTGCACACTCCTCATGAGTGCACATACCTATTTAAGCACCCTCGAACCTTTCTCTCTTTTCGATGTGGGACTAAAGTCCCTTTTCTTTCCTTTTCATCCTTATCACTACTAAAATATCATCTAATAGCGACGTAATTTAGCGACGACAAGAAATGACGTCGCTAGTTATGAAATATAGCGACAGCTTTATATATACGTCGCAAAACGTCGCTGCCTAGCGACGTTCCGCGATAGGAGTTTATTACGTCGCTGAATAGCGACGTTTAGTGACATATTATTAGCATATATTGCCAATTTTGCGACGTTTAGCGACTGCAACACTTGACGTCGCTAATATTTTTACTTAGGGCACACCGTTTCCTTCTTTCCCCCTCACTCTCACTCGAAAATTCTAATTTTCGTTCCCTCCCACCCCCCCCCGGCGACTCCCTCCCCCTCTGTCAATGCCCTCCCACCCCCAGCGACCCCCTCCCCCCCGGCGACTCCCTCTCCCTCCGACGAGCTCCTTCTCCTCGAGATCCTCCTCCTCGAGCTCCTGCTCCCCCAATCCGAGCTCCTCCTCCTCTTCCTCAGGTAAACCCTAACCTAACTCCTCTCCCTCCTCCTCCTCCTCCTCTCCTACGGACACACACACACACGGACACACGGACACACATCGTGTCCCCAAAGACTCGTGTCCATTGGATTCGTGTCGAGTGAGAAATCACTCTCGTACTGGTTCACACTAGGTTCGTGTACTGTGTCCAGTTTTGGATGTGTTGAGTTTGGTTTGTTTTTGGACACATTATGTCGAGTATTTGGACACGAGTTTGGTTTGGGAGACACGTACACACATGACACTTGTATATGCACACTTGACACTATACACTCTCTATCTCTCTAGTATATAAATGCATAACTTATTGAATGTATATATTGTGTCCCCTTGGTTATAGCCTAGTATATGTAAATATCTTAACCTATATATGTATGCCTATATATATATAGTAAATATATAGGTAGTTGTGTGATTGATGGCTTGTTTAGATGTGGTAGTGTGGTAGTATGGTAGTGTGAGTGTGAGTGAAGAGGGATATTGAGATAAGTGTTAGAGTGTGTGTGTGTGTGTGTGTGTGTGTGTGTGTGTGTGTGTGTGTGTGTGTGTGTGTTTGAGAGTGAGAAAGGTGAGAGGGATTTAGATGTGGTAGTGGGTGTTGTGTGTGTGTTCGAGAGGGTATGAAAGAGTAGCAAGAGGGGGAAAACAAGTGGCTGCAAAGGCAGCAGCAGCAGCTTGTGCTGCAGGGTAGTAGTAGCAGTAGCTGCAATGCCAGTAGCAGCTGCTAACAGCAGTAGCAAGAGCATTGAGGGCAGCAGTTGCAATAGCTAGTAACTAGAAGCTAGTGTCTCTTATTATGTTGGGGGGTGTGGTTTTGTTTTAGGGTGAGTATGTTAGTGTCTACATATAAGTTAGTATCCTAAGTTAGATATTTAGGATAGTATCCTAGGCACTAATTTAATATCTTGTTTAGGATGTTAGTATCCTAGAGTTAGATTGGTGAGTTAATATCTTAGGATACTAGAAGTTAGTATCCTAGATAGGTTAGTTAGTGTCTTGGATAGGTTAGTTAGTATCCTATTTATCCTAGATAAGTTAGTATCCTAAGTTAGATATCTTAGGGTAGTTAGATTATGCTAGTATCTTGAGGGTATCAAGATAATAGGATATTAGGATATGGGATAGAAGTTAGTACCCTAAGTTAGTACCCTAAGTTAGTATCTTGGCTAGAATTTGGTATCCTAGGATAGTTAGATATCCTAGTATCTTAAGAGTGTCCTAGATTAGTCTATGGTAATAGGATACCCTATAGGGTATATCTCTATGTAAATATTAGAGTATCTTAGGAGTGTTAGTATATTATTAGAATGGTAGAGTTAGTATCCTAAGGTATCTAAGGTATTAGCAAAGTAATGAGAATTACCTATAGCCTAAGGATAAGGTATTAGCTAAGGTAATGGGTATGATGTTAAGGCAGGTGGATAGATACTAGCCTAAGGTAGATGGTAATATCTATTAGCCTAAGGTATTGAGTTATCTACTAGCCTAAGGGTAGGATATTACTAGGATATAATATTATCTAGTATCTAAGGTAAAGTGGATGTTAAGGTATTAGTTACCTAGACTAAGATATTGAGATTCCAACTTAAGGTATTGGTATTGTGATACCAATAGCGATAAGGTAAAGGGTACCTTGGTAGGTAATGAATAGAAATAGGATATTTGACTTAGATTTGACCTTGTTTGACCAAAGGTTGACTAGTTTGACTGAAAGTCAAAGTAGAGTCAACATCTGACCTAGATTGGACTAAGAGTTGACAAAGTCAACTATAGGTCAACCCTTGACCTAGTTTGACCTTGTTTGACTTAGCTTGACCTTGTTTGACTTTGTTTGACTTAGTACAACCTAGTTTGACCTAGATTGCATATCATTGTTATTAATAACTGTCCGCTACTAATGTGTGTCCCATAATAAGACATAATATACGAATTTGTGCCTGTTGGATAATGTGTCCATCTTTGCAGAATTATTTCCAAATGGATATAAATTACTACTTGCAGAATCGTTCATGGATGTACAATCGTCGTCCTGATGATATGTGTGGTGTGCGGGATGAATACATAGCGGAAGTAGAGCAGTTTCTGCAGTTTGCTAAGGCGTTCCCTCAGTACATGGACGGCACCAAAATTAAGTGTCCATGTGTGAAATATCATAACGTAAAATATTATCCAGAAGTGGAAGTGACATATCATTTGTACTCGAGGGGTTTCACGCCTAATTACTATCAGTGGACCGCACACGGAGAACTTGTGTCTTTAGCATCAGAGCCGGAGCCTTATGTTGAGCCGTATATGCATGCGGGACCTAATTTTGTTTCAGATAATCATGCATACGACGACGGGTGCGTGAACATGGTTTTCGACGCTGCGTGGCCTAGTTTCGTTCATGATACACCTGAGGAGGCACCGAACGCCGATGCTGTACAGTTAATGGAGTTGCTTGAGAATGCAAGGACTCTGTTGTATCCTGGTTGTAAGGATCATTCACCGTTGGAGGTGGTTACAAGACTGTTGAGCATTAAGTCAGATTTTAATATGTCGCAAGAATGCTACAACCGAGTGTTGGAGTTGATTATAGAGATCTTGTCGGCGGGTGCTAAGTTGCCTAAAGACTTCTACCAGTCTAAGAGGATGGTGAGATCGCTCTGGATGGGATACGAGAAAATCGATTCTTGTCGCAATGGGTGCATGCTGTACTGCAAAGACGACAAGGACGCAGATGTGTACAGATTTTGTGGTGCTGATCGCTATAAGACAACTAGTACAGGAAGGTCTACCGGTGCAAGAAGACCGACCGATTCAATGCACTACTTGTCTTTAATGTCGCGGTTGCAAAGATTATTTATGGTGAAAGAGACGGCCGAAAATATGAGTTGGCACATGCGAGAACAGATTGAAGGAGTGTTGGATCACCCATCCGATGGAGAAGCGTGGAAGCACTTTGATCGAGTGTATCCTGATTTTTCTTCAGATCCGCGTAATGTCAGGTTAGGACTATCTTTTGACGGTTTTACTCTTTTTGGTCTTTCGGGATCCCAGTATTCGTGCTGGCCTGTGATTGTCACTCCGTATAACCTACCGCCTTGGATGTGCATGAAGACTCAGTACATATTTCTAACCGTTATAATTTCTGGTCCGAACAATCCCAAGAGGAACATTGATGTGTACTTACAGTCTTTGATAGATGAGTTAAATCAGTTATGGGAAGTAGGCGCTAACACGTACGATGTTTCCAGGAAGCAGAATTTTCAGATGAAGGCAACCCTTATGTGGACCATCAACGACTTTCCGGCCTATGGAATGTTATCTGGATGGAGCACTCATGGCCGTCTCTCATGTCCGTATTGCATGGACCGTAGTAAGGCTTTCCGCTTGAAACAAGGAGAAAAACCGTGTTTCTTTGATTGTCATCGGTAATTTCTGCCAAAAGATCATCCGTTCAGAAGGAACAGGAATGCATTCCGTGCTGGCGTTGTAGAGAAGGTTGATCCACCGCCAAGGTGGTGCGGAGCCACGATATAGGAGGAGGTTAGAGATTTTCCAAGTGCTATCGAAGATCCTACAACTGGGTACAAGTGCGATAGATTTGGTAGAGATCATAACTGGACAAAGAGGAGCATATTCTGGGATTTGCCATACTGGAGTACCAATCTGATCAGATATAATCTTGATGTCATGCATATTGAGAAGAATGTGTTTGATAACATAATTAATACTGTGATGGACGTAAAGGAAAAAACGAAAGATAATCCCAAGGCCAGGTTGGACTTAGAAGAAATATGCAAACGCCATGCGTTGCATTTGATAGAGCAGAATGGAAAACAGTTCCTACCGAAGTCAATTTTTTCGCTGGACTAGGAGGATAAAGTGAGACTTTGTCGGTGGATCCAAGGCCTAAAATTTCCAGACGGATATGTGTCAAATCTGAGAAGATGTGTCGATCCGAAGGAAAACAAATTGACGGGTATGAAGAGCCACGACTGTCACGTATTCATGGAGAGGTTAATTCCGATTGCATTTCAGGAATTCTTACCGCAGGCAGTTTGGGATCCATTGACGGAGCTTAGCATATTCTTCAGGGATCTTTGTTCTAAGAAATTGCTCGTTGATCGTCTAGAAAAGCAAGAGAAGGACATTGCGGTAATACTGTGCAAGCTAGAGAGGGTGTTTCCTCCTGGATTCTTCGACTCTATGGAGCATTTGCCGATTCATCTATCCTATGAGGCACGTGTTGGTGGACCCGTCGAATATCGATGGATGTACCCGTTCGAGCGATATTTGAATCACCTAAAAAGAAAGGTAAAAAATAAGGCACGGGTCGAGGGTTCTATTTGTGAAGCCTATGTTCTCGAGGAGATTATAAACTTTTGTTCGATGTATTTCAAGCCTCATGTTGCAACTAATAGAACGAGAGCTTCCAGAAACGACGACGGAGATCATGAAAGTAATGATACAATACTGAAGGTATTCAATGCTCCAGAAAAGCCATCGGGTAAAATAAAGAAGAGATATCTGAACGATGATGAGCTAAGGGCTGCTCAGGTGTATGTATTACTCAACTGCGACGAGGAGGAAGTAGAGAAACTGGAGGGGTAAGTAATTAATACGTCTACATTATTTTAATAGTGTTGATTATTATACTATTATATTAATTGAACGATGTTATTTTCAGCATATTTAATGATGATATGAGGTCAGTTAGGCCACACATAACAGAAGAAGAACAAGAACAAGAAATGAGGCATTATTTTCCATCATGGTTGAGTGCATATGTAAGACTTAAGAACTCTGTAATTACCTTTCTGTATATGCACTTGATTAAGAATGAGCTTAATTGCTTCTTTCGTGGTATTTAGGTCAATCGTCCATACGCAAGACTTGAGAATGAGTCTATTAGAACGCTAGCCAAGGGACCAATTTATGCTACAAAAATATGGCCAAGCTACTGTTTTAATAGGTTTAGGTTCAAGTCAACAACTTGTCCGATCAGAGACAACTTTGTGGATCTCGACTCCACCAAAAACAGCTGTTTGTGTATCAGATCTTTGAACTACAAAGATGTTGATGCGGGCAACGATTTCTATGGCGTGTTACGGGAGATCGTGGAGCTGACATATAGTTATGGAATAGAGCCTGCTAAGATTGTGTTATTCAGGTGTGATTGGTTCGATCCGATTGAAGGTCAAGGTTGGAAAGTAGACAAGCACGGTCTTGTTGATATAAACTATCGGCGTCGATATCAAGCCTATGAACCATTTGTCCTATCAAGTCAGGCTCAGCTCGTGTACTTTACAAGTTATCCTAAACGGGGAACAACAAGGTCGGACTGGTGGGCAGTATGCAAGACCAAAGCTAGAAATACCTTTGAGGTTGACGATATAGCTTATCAAGAGGATGAACTACCTCTTGTAACAAATATTATAGAAGTGGACACGACGGAAGTTCCTCATTACACATCTAATTGTGTAGAAGAAGTAGAATTATCTGAAGAGGAAGATGCAGATGAAAGTGAAGATGTAGAGGAGGAAGAAGAAGAAGAAGTAGATGAGCTAAACGAACTAGATGAATTTTTAGAAGAGGATTAAATTTGTACGTTTGTTTTATCATCATATTTGACACTTTAGTGACACTTCTATCATATAAATCTGTGACACTTTAGTGACACTTTATTGATACTTTTATCTGTGACTATGATATTTTTTAAAAATCTGTGATGTCTATCATATAAATATGTTTTTTTGTTTTTTTGTCATATGTTATTATCAGGTATGACTAGACCATCTGGACGACGCGGAGGATTTTATATTAGGCAGTCCCGTCAGCCTCGGGCTGGGGATGGAGATTTCGTACCCTCATCCTCATCTCCGAGTACGCCATTGTACCGTTCTGTTCCCGGTCCATTACCAGGACAGGGCAGTTCCAGCAGGTTGGCGACTCCTCCCTCGTCGTCTAGCCTCCCTGATCCCGCGTCCAGCATCCCTGATCCCCCGTCCAGCATTCCTCCTGCCGACGGCTCCATGGGGGGAGCCGACGTCGAGCATATGGAAGACAGCGATCAGACTGATCCTGTCCAGGCAGGAGGTGAGAACGACCCTCCATGCGCTCCCCCGGGCGAGACGCGTATGGAGATTTGGACGGACGGGCCTATGAAGTAAGTTAATTAATTAATATATATTTCTCAAATGATTATATGTACATATATATTCATGAAAAATTATTATTGTATAGATATCGGCCTTCTGCAGTACAGAGACAGCTGGGAGTATTTCTAAGGCAGAACTATGGTGGGCCTTGGATTAACTACTCAGATGCTCCCGCAGATAGGAAGGTCTTTTGGTTCGCCCACTTCAAGGTAAAAAATTTATTTATTTTTAAATTTTAATAATCATTTGTGTATATTATACAACTTTTCTATTTTACTTCTTGTAGAGGACCTATTTCTATCCACCACACCGGGCGGAAGATCGAGGGCCAATTTTCTGTCGTCGCAGCCAAGCTCATCCGTGATGCGATCCACGACCAGAAGTCTCGTGATCGCTCCGGACAGCCGATCGATGGTTGGATCACGCCAGAGCAGTGGACTGCGATGAAGGCTAGATTCAGCGAGCCCAAGTACCAGGAGCGGTCTGACAAGGCCAAGGTGGCGCGGTCGAGCGCCGGTAAGTGGTGTGGTTGCTCCATTTCGATGACGGAGCATTTTCGTCGTCTGGTACGTTTTCTATGACGGACATTAATTTATATATAGTTCGATAGAATGTTTAATACTAATAATAGATAATATATTTTAACAGTTAAAAAAGGGTGAGGACCCGAACATGGTGATCGTCTTCCTGGTCACCCATCGGAGGGCTGGAGAGTTCTTTGACGAGAGGGCGACGCAGGCATATGTACGTTCTATTCTTTATATTAATTTACTATAATTTAGAAAACAGGAAAATAGATATCAATATAGACTTTAGCAAACACTTACACGTTAGCAAATATGTTCTAGGCCGAGTTTGTTCGGCTACAGGAGGAGGCGGCTGCTGCTGCTAGTGCGCAAGCAGAGGGAGGGGCTGGTACTTCCTTCCAGCCGCCTACAGCGCCATCGCCGGACGAGCTCTGGATGACCACCGTTGGCGGTCTTCAGAAGGGTACGTACTACGGTACGGGATCCTACGGCGCGTATTTGGCTTCGGAGTCATCCCGGGCCCCCTCTGTCAGTGCGCAGTCTCCGGCTTCGCAGGCGTCGTCACGAGCTCAGGATATTCGTCGTCAGATCGAGGAGCTGCGTCGCGAGTTGCAGCAGCAGATTTCTGATGCGGTCGAGCGACGATCCGACCCTCCGATCGTCACCGGACGATTTGATGCGGTCGAGCGCAGTATACAGGAGCTGATGAGTCTGCAGCAGGCTACAGCTGCCAGCTTGCACACACTCACCGATTCTACGCAGCACACAGAGCGTAGACAGGTCGAGCTGGAGGGATCGCAGAGGAGCATGTCTGCCTCACTCACTCAGGTTTCGGCTTAGCTTGAGGCGAGTACTGAGAGGGTGGTGAGTACCCTTGCTGTTTATGGTGAGCGACTGCGAGAGCTGGAGCAGATACGTCCTCCCAGTCCATCGACGGCACCGACTCCAGACATTGCAATGCCTCCTACTGCCCCTACGGTGCAGCTCATACAGGAGCAGTATGAGTACATGCTATCCCAGATGCACGGCAGGGGTTCTCAGTGATCTAGTAGATTTTTTTATCATCTTTGTATTTATTGGCCCTATAGGCCCATTCACCGTTCTGTACACTGATTTTGAATATTATTTGACTCTGTTGGACATGTATGTTTGTTGGACATGTATGTTGGTGATATTTAATTTGTTGGTATTTTCATTGAGTACATGTATGATATTTAGTTGTAGACTGTTATGATGGGAGACTGTTATTCATCTATTAGTTATAGACTGTTATGATGGAAGACTGTTAATTGTGATGATATCTGCAACGGGGATGACAAATATACCTACGCTGGGTTATGAGCGATGATCTGATATACAAAGGAGGTGCTGTCCAAATTTTTTAAAAAAATAATGTGTATTTTTGTGATGATGTGTGTCTGTGTTTATAGTGAATGTGAAATGCAGTGTTCGGAACCATCGACAGTTTCGATTACTGTCGATGGTTCGAATACTGCACTTCACACACACTGTAAACACAGACACACAGCATAACAAAAATACCATTTATTTTAATTTTTTTTATAACATCTGCGACGTATAGCGACGTTCTGCGACGTACAGAGCACGTCGCCAAATAGTGACGTAACGTCGCTATACGTCGCTATACTGCTGACGTTGCATATGACTACCTGAGAGCTGACGTCGATAAAGCGGTCGCTAGGCGTCGCTAAAATGCTGACGTGGCTGATATGCCATGTCATCATATATAAAGTTGACGGAGTCGCTTAGTGGTCGCCCTACGTCGCTATAGTGGCGACGTATGATGACGTCGCTATCTGTCGCTAATGTTGCGACGTATAGCGACACTACACGTCACGTCGCAACTAGCGACGAATTGCGACGAAATCGTAATCTGCGACAAGCCTATACGCGACATCCAATTTTCGTCGCTAAGTACGTCGCTAATAGAAATTAGCGACGGATTTCCCTTTTTTAGCGACGTTTTCGGATGTCGCTAAAAGGGGTTATTTTAGTAGTGTATGAACAATAAATGGAATTAATAATTCCAACATTTTCTGTATGTGAACACTACTTTATATATACACCAAACCACTTTGGACAAGAATGGTTCAAAGTTTTTGGTGCCCATGACAAAAATTAAAATGGTATCTCTCCTAAAAATATTTTTTAAAACTCTTAAGAAAAAAAACAACAAAACTACTTAGGCATTCAACCCATGACCTTTTACATAGAATGTGCAAGTAAAAAACCAACTTCACTAAACGAGTCATTATATTATGTTGTATGAGCACTATATATATATATATATATATATATATATATATATATATATATATATATATATATATATATATATATATATATATATATATAAAATATATATATATATATATATATATATATATATATTAGTGCAAATATATATATATTTTTGAAGCAATGGGTAATTGTGGCGAACTCGCCTCCACTGGGGCTCGAACTCTCGACCGAATGGTTAGGAGTTCGAATTCCAGTGGAAGCGATTTTAGAAACAATTTACCTGGTTCCAATATATATATATATATATATATATATATATATATATATATATATATATATATATATATATATATATATATATATATTGTATCACCGGACCGTGGTTGGATCCTGAGACCGCTCGTCCCTCAATATATATATATATATATATATATATATATATATATATATATATATATATATATATATATATATATATATAATTATTTATTTTTTTGCACTAATATTTTTTTTTTGCACTAATATATATATATATATATATATATATATATATATATATATATATATATATATATATATATATATATTAGTGCAAATATATATATATTTTTGAAGCAATGGGTAATTGTGGCGAACTCGCTTCCACTGGGGCTCGAACTCACGACCGAATGGTCAGGAGTTCGAATTCCAGTGGAAGCGATTTTAGAAACAATTTACCTGGTTCCAATATATATATATATATATATATATATATATATATATATATATATATATATATTTTATATATATATATATATATATATATATATATATATATATATATATATCATCGGACCGTGGTTGGATCCTGAGACCGCTCGCCCCTCAACCTTATACCTCTCCTTATAAAAGAAAAAAAATCTAATTTTTCTTTGTGCCCCTCAAAGTTTTGGAGCCTAGACAGTTGTCCCATCCGCCCTAGGTATATCAGCTATGCACTTGACATTCTAAAAAAAAATTAGGAAAAATTTGAGTGGCACCCACATTTGTTACGCTTATTTAAGGTGCACTCCACATGATTACATTAATGCATAACACCCCCCACTTTGGACGGTTTCTGTCTAAAACTAACGGTCAACCCCGTTGACCCATTTTTTTTGACGAAAATATCCCCCATCACCATCATCATCATCATCAACTCATCACCACCACCATCCACCGTCATCACCGCCCCCCCTCTCGCTCCGCCCCCCCCCCTCCCGCTCCGCCCCCTAGCCCCCACCGCCGCGCGCTGCTGCTGCCGCCGCGCGCTGCTGCTGCTGCCGCCGCCGCCGCGCTCTGCTGCTGCCGCCGCACGCTGCTGCTGCTGCCGTCGCCGCGCGCTGTTGCTGCCGCCGCGCGCTGCTGCTAGGGGTCGGAGCGGGAGGGGGGGCGGTGATGATGGTTGATGGTGGTGGTGGTGATGATGATGATGTTGGTGATGGTGGTGGTGGTGATGGCCGGGGGGGTGGAGGGGGGCGGTGCGGCGAGGTCGGGGAGGGGGTGGGGGAGAGCGGCGAGGTCGGGGAGGGAGGGGGAGAGCGGCGACGCCGTGGAGGGGGCCGAGCACGGCGGGGGGCGGAGGACGGGCAGCCACGTGTGACGGGAAGGGGGGACACAAAAGGAGACAAGGGCATTTTCGTCAAAAAAAAATTTGATCGTTAGTTTTAGACAGAAACTGTCCAAAGTGGGGGGTGTTATGCATTAATGTAATCATGTGGGGTGCACCTTAAATAAGCGTAACAAATGTGGGGTGCCACTCAAATTTTTCCAAAAAATTAAGTGTTGAATGTTTAGTTTAGCTTATTATTAAGTTAATAAGTTTTTGTGTTAAAAAAATAATTATGTTTTAAGTTCAGTCCGAGATAAACTAAAATTCTGGCTCCGTCCTTTTAAACCACATAATTGGAGTGGTATTGATCTGAAACCAAACGTTGGCATTAATTAGTGTGGGAGTTTGATGGAGATGCGTCACATCCTGTTGACCACCCAGTTAATGGTGGCGTTGTGCAACAGTTTGATAGGAGAGTAGTCTAATATCAGATAATTAGTATGGGAGTGGAGAAGGATACATAATAGATATAGAAGGCTTTTCTAGCTCTTGCTACTACTGTTCCTGTTAAGTAAGTTGGAACCAATTCACTATTGTCATGAATCAAGTCCTACCCGCACCTATCATTTCTTTCTTCAGCAGTAACTATGAAGCCAATAGCCATAGAAAGACCACCAGATATGTATTTTCTCAATAGGTTCTAGACTGTCTTACCTCTTCCATTCAGAACCACTATGCTCCATCTATATATGTACATCAGGAAATATCGTATCCTTCTTTGTAGACTCATTGCAAGTTCACTTAGATATAGCTCCTTTAGCAAGTATCCTATTATCCTCGATCCGTTGCACATGTTGAAGCTCTTTGTCGTACATGTTCAAACCACATGAGTTAATTTTATACGTAATTGCCACCACCTCCAAAACCTCATGTATATACTCTCTTTTTTTTTCCTTATCTTGTCCGTGTATATTAGTCATCCAACTTAACAGTATCATTTTAAAGGGCTAATTATAAGGGCACAGGTTTTTTGATCGGGGCTAGCCAGGATTAGGGCTAACCAGGTTTTGAGGAAATTTTACTCGGGCTGTCCAAATTTTTCATTCAGGGGCTATCCAAACCCCACACCCCCCCAAACCCGAAAAATCACTCTCATTTCAAATTTTCACTCTCTCTCTTCACAAACCCTAGCTTTCTTCTTCTTCTTCTATCCATCTTCTTCTTCTCCACCATTTCCATTCTCATATCTTCATCAAAACCCTAAAATGTATGAAAATAAAGGTTAAATGCTTCTTTCCTCACAAAGAATGCATGAAAATAAATCCTAAAATGCATATTTCACTCTATTATCAAGATTGAAATAAACCCTAACATGTTTTTTTCATTCGGAAATATCGACTTTAGGACTGCCAGAAATTGTGGCAGTCCTGAAAGGAATTTGCTGTACAGCAAGTATCTTTCAGGACTGCCTCAATTTCTGGCAGTCCTCAATATGTCTAGGACTGCCAGAAATTGTGACAGTCCTGTTGTAGAGCATGTCCCTTTCAGGACTGCCACAATTCCTGACAGTCTTCATTACTTCTAGGACTGCCAGGAATTGTGGCAGTCCTCATTACTTTCAGGACTGCCACAATTTTTGGCAGTCCTCATTATCTTTTATACCTACCACTAGGATAGCCCTGAGTAATTTTTTCAGTGGCAAACTTGTAAATAATGAAAAACTATCACTTGGACAGCCCCGATCAAAAAAAGCTGTGCCCTTATAATTAGCCTTTTAAAGATATGCTCCTTTTAACATGTTTTTCTCTTAAATTCGCAACACTGATCAATAAAGGACCGTATGCCTATAAAAATTTATTCTAAATATAGAATACCATATTTCTCCATCACGATGTATAATTTATTCTAAATATAGAATACCATTACTCTTAGGTGTCAATTGTTCATCAATATGAGTTGTTGTCTAATTTTTTAATTCTTTGCATGTTGTGCCTACAATTTTTTATATGTTTTAAAAGACGTTGAATTTCAAATTTTCTTTTCCCAAACAATATAACAGAATCATAGAAAAAAGTGGTTTCTAGAAAATTGGTAACAATCAATTATATTTATTTTAGTTCAAAATGCTAACGTAAATATAAAAAAAGATACCAGGTGCAAAACATAAAACTATATAAAACATAATGTTGATCAAATAAATAATTGCAATGTTTGTGTATGATAAAATTATATGTTTATTACATTTTTTCAAATATCTAACGAAGAGGAAGTATTAGATTTAGAAAGAGAAAGCAAACATGAGAAAGAAAAATAGACGAACTCAAAGAGTGGATCATACATAATATTAAACAAATTATGAAATTACTTTGTATAATTTAAGTTGTTGAAGATTGTTGAATAAATAAAAGATCTTTGAGTAGCCTCCTAGAGAAAAGACGACACTTGGTGACATATTGATATAGGAGAACGTATAGCAATCTAAAATTTTGAAGTTCTTCCTAAATAATATTTTTTTTGGTAGCCCTCATTTAATACTAGCTAGAACTGGCATTCTTTATTACTCTATATACGTTGGTCTTTTATATGCTTTACACTGCAAAAGAGTTAACATGACAAAGTAGATTTATCACTTGGTTGCTCTCGTTTTTGTTATAACCCCAAGAGAATTATAACATGACAAACTGGATTTACCACCGCCTTCTGCTTTCCCACCAACAATGCCCAACACTAAAAGTAGAGACAGAGTCCGAGCTCTCTAGCCTAGTGGTATTAGAGCGGACATCCGGAGGGGCCGGCAAGGTTCGAGCCCCCCAATTGTGTGTGTGAGTGGGATTTCAAAAAAAAAAAAAAGTAGAGACAGCTTAGGTATAAATGTGTCATGCCTAGGAAATGTAATGTCACCAATAAAAATAAAATGATGCTCAAAATTTCCTCAGGTACACATTTCTTTTCACTAAATATAATGTCACCAATAAAAATAAAATGTGTACTTTTTCAATCCCTTCTCATGAACTTATGAAACAACGAAACTAAATAACTAAATACATGAATCAAAATGATCACACTACATCCTTAACTTTGCCAAGTGAACTTTTTCCCTATTGTGACATTATATGAAACATTAAGCAAATAAATATTATAACCTGCAACATTAATCACAAAGAAAAATGATGAAACATCCGCTTATAATAATATTGCCGAAACTCAAAATGTTCTCTCTAGCTAGGTTCAATTTCAAACAACCGTTTTGAAGCCACATTAATGGTTACCACGCTCTATTTCGTATAAAAACCAATACCACACATGACCTAGACAATCAGTCAATCAGTGCTAAATATGCAATGTAATCCTCTTACTCTCTCTCCACAATTTTATAACTATGCTCTTGAAACAATCCGGATGGTTTTATTATGGAACCACGCAACTTTATATGAGTTGAATTTGGATTAGATAGTTAAAATTAAAAGATGTAGACCCCCACAACCGTTTAATCTCACTCACTCAATAAATAAACTTCCACAATGGCAATTATATATATAATTCAAACGAGCAAATTAGAACTTATTACTCGGATATATTTTCTCTCATCCTCAACAATATTAGCTAGGAGTCCCTGGATTGTGGCTTAGTGGTGCCAACGGAGGGTCCGGCGTGGAAAGCATAGATTCAAATCCTCATGACATTTGTCCGTCCGGAAAAAGTGACACCTAAAAAAAACTATGAAGCCACTTTTTTCTAGTTTAGTACTTGCATTATATTACTAAAATATTATATTCTCCTGCAATAAAAGCTATATTATAGTGCACCTTAGCATGGTAATGTGGTAATGATTATGATGCTTAAAGGGTGCCCACTTGATGTATATTAGCCACTCCACTTATTCCAAACTCTAAAAGATTCTTACACTCCAAAAACCCAAAAAATGTAAGAAAAACGTCGAACACATGACAAATGTAGGACTAACTATTATCCTACCATACTATATATAGGGCTCATTCTCCTAAGTCACTAGCTTTCTATAAGACAGCTACTAGTTTCTTCAGGCTTCAATCGACCATTTGAGGCATGCAAAGCCTAACAAAAGTTCACAACATTTTCCATCATCGGTCATGAACCACTCTATAGGGCTCAAATTTTCATCCAGAGGAAATTAAGTAGCACTGATCAATTAAGCCAGCAATAACACAAAACCTTAACCAAGCTAATAAACCATCCTAAACAATGTAATTAAGAAGCCCATAAGTGAAAAAAAAAAAAACTAATCAAGATTATAAGCAATAATATAGCACTCGCACACACATGACTTCCCACCTAAATATATATATATATATGGTTACTAAAATAAAAATAAAAATTATGAAGGAGAAGAAGAGGTTAGTACAGCTATCAAGTTCCTTTCACTACCTATAGCTATTGTACGTTGTCTTGTTTGTTCCTCAAAACCATCATAAACTGTGCCATCACGGTGCCTTATAATTACTACAATGTACTAAATAAATATATATAAATGGAGAAGTTGCATTAATCGGAGTAAATTATTTAATGGTATATATACCTGTGATTCATCATCTAGCCCCAACTTCTTCACCAAGTACTTCATCAGCAACCTAACTGTCATCCTCCCATCCCTACAACAACAAAAGGAAGAAGAAGTGAGAAGCTGGTAATTCGATCCTTATATAGCACACGAAGTATAAGAAGAAGAGTTCAAAGGAGCTAAGCTAGGCAGGAAGAAGTACTTTATCCTCAAGTAGCTCTTGCAGATCTGTGGCAACAAGGGTTCCCTCCCTCTGCATTCAAATATATAATAAGACAAGTCAAGCAGCAGCAGCAACATAGATCACAACAACACAAGAATAATCCATGTCTTTGTATAGGTCGTACTGGTTCTCGGCTGCTTGGAGGAGGAACCAGACTCCGGGCTGCCACCTACTCGTAGAAGGCCTGGTCACCCTCAACTCGCTCGTAGGCAGCCGCGAACCGCCGACGTATTGTGGGAAATAATTAGTATAGTACTGTGTCGATGGCTTCAGCGGACGAGGAGGAGGAGGAGAAGGAAGAGGCAAGGTTGAAACAGTATTAGGACTCCAGTATCCCCACTGCCCCCTGTATGATCCGGAGCCATATTGCGACGGAAACATCTGCACGGGCTGAAGTGTCGTTGGCAACCGCGGTTGTGGCTGCTTGTTGGAGAACAAGTCGAGGTCTAAAGAAAGAGCGGGAGGTGCGGTGGTGGTGCTAGTGGTTGAAGAGGAGCCGATGCGGAGCTGGAGCCAGCTTTCGCGGTCGGCATCTCCTTTCGAGTTCCTGTTTGTGCTGCTGCTGGTTTCTTGTTCTTGTTCGGCCATGGGAGGAGAGGAGGAGGAGGAAGGGTGGTGGGTGGAGTAGATCTTCTCTTCTTGGAGGAATTCTGCGAAGAAGCCGCCACCATAGGTGTCGTAGTGGCGCCGGAGGAGGTTCCTAGCCGGCACCATCCTCTCATCTCCTCTCAACCCATCTCATCTCATGTAAGAGAGAGAGAGAGAGAGAGAGAGAAAATTAAGTCGCATGAAGAAGATCAGAAAGAAAGAGAGAGAGAGGAAGAAGAAGAAGGGATAGTAGCTTTAAGGAGGAGGAGAAAAAGGAGCATAGGAGATGGGCTTTTAGAGTTCACTTTCCATTAATTCTTCTGCTTTGGAAGCTTGTGGAGATCAAGTAGTTTGAAGCCAGAGGAGGACCGAAAAGAGAAAGGTGGTGTGGTAGATGGTGGGGAGTCGGTCATACATAATAAGTCTTCTATATTATATAACCCTATATATTGAGAAGAGATGAGATGTATATTTCTATGTTCTTTATGTATGTTGTTGTTTATGTTTTGCTATGTGAGAATTATATAAAATAATTTTAGCATGAAAATTAACCCTTATATATATATATTTTAAATTAACCCTTATATACTATCATGAATACATAATTTTTTAATAGATACTTGAAATGGCATATACAACCATATTTTTCTTAGCCGACCACCCGATATTGGTTACCAAAACTAAATAAATCGAAATTCTAAAACTTTGGAGCATAGGTATTCATTGACACGTGTCATTGTGCTTACGAATTCGATTTACTCATTTTCAATAGAACAGAAGTAACCAAAACTAAATAAATCGAAATTCTAAAAATCTAAATCGAAGTGAATCAAAATTAGCTATAATCAGTTTTGTTAATTTAGTCTCTTCGGTTGGATTATCGTTTAAAGGTTTGAATTCAAAATTAGGCTTATAGTTAAATTATATTAAAAATATATAAATTTTATATATAAGATTGTTATATTTCAAAGTTGGACACAAAGTTGGAATTCAAAAAATTTCAATATATACACAAAAAGTTTTTTTTTTTTTAGTTCCATTTGATTTCGATTCTTGGTCTAAAAGGGATAATGTGTTAGCCCAATGATTATATCATATTTTTGAATATGGCTAATAAATTAAGTTTAACGTAATGTCACTAATATTCATGTAATCACTATCATGTTGCTACTTAAACTTAGCATTGTCCTAATATTCTATATCATATTTCTATGTTTGTATCATAATGCATCATACTGCTTTGTTCGCCTATCATGTACTTTCAGACATGCATTAAGCATGATCAAACATAATCTAACCAGGACATATGCAATGGAGAATTATTATTAATGGGCCAAAGACGACGTTATGTGAAGCCACCGAAAGGTATTCAGATTTCTAGATCTGTTTATCTTTGGATGGCCGCTGTCAAGGAAAAATGCTTCTTCATGTTTGCTCAAATATCAGAAAAAGGCATCAAAGGGCTATTGGTTTTCCTATTTGATCAATGTATTTTTCATATTTATTGAGTTTAGGAATGCGATGTAAACTGTATCATACTGGCAAATAGGCTATCAAAGAAACGTTTTCAAAATATTCTTTTATTTTGAAAATAAGCCCACTTACAAAAACCCAAACTACTTCCTAACTGCTTGATCTTTTCAAAAAGCCCAAAACCAACAATAATTCAAATATTAATACTTATTTAAAAAAAATCTTTTAATAAAATATTTGTAAAAATATATCATCTTGTAATTTTGTACGCGACGTACAAATACGAAAATGCAAACTCGTACGCGACGTCAATTACAAAAACAAAATCGATACAAAAAAAAAATCGTATTATAAATTTAGGGGGGTTTACACCTACCCAACTTAGAAGAATTTCGTCCTCGAAATTTAGGAATAGGTAAGGTAGGGCTGAGGAGGTAGAAGGAGTTGATAAGAAATCGATCAATTTATTTGATAAGGAGAAAAGCTTCCAATGAAAGAAAATAATTATGGAATAACAGTAAATTGGGTAACTAGGAAGTATGAATTCAAAGATATAGTTTAGAAAAATATCTCATGACAACCTATCATTATCGAATTCGATCCCCTCTACCATCCAACGACAACAATGAAAATTGTGTAATCTTACGATAGGCAAGGACTTCCTTCGTCTCAAAATTATGATCACTATCTCAACATTCAAAATTTAACTTGTTTTTGACATCGTCAAAACCCCCGACTTCGTGTGTTAACATAATCGTCAACGCCTTTCTATGTTCAACTTTTCATTTATTTTATTAATCCTTCAAGGTTTGTAACCATAATTTCTTGAAATCTTTTAACCTCCAACAATCGATCCACAAAAGTTTTAAATTTTCACTATTTTCATATATCTAATCCAATATCGCAACGATAGAAATTTGATAGGTCCAATACTTTTGGATTCGGTAAAAAGAATTTCTTCCAACATATCTATATACTTTTTCTTTTTTTTGTCAAGCTAAATTCTGTCTTTCATAATCTCTTTGAAGGTTAAAATTCAATAAATATTCAGTCAATTTAGTCATAGATAAAATCATAGTTACTTCGATTTGAATTTATATCTCAAATCGTAAAATTTTGAATAAGCCCAAACTTCCAATTCAATAATCTCTTCTGCTCTTCTTCCTACCTATTTTCCTTCAAGCTAGTTTTCTCTTGCCAAATTCCTAAAAAAAATTAAAATTTCTACATTCAATTTAGTCTAGAGTAAAATTATCCTCACCTTAATGTGACATTCCTATTTACAATTATCACATAGTTAAATTCTTATATCATTACGAGTTTGAGAAATTACACCCTTGTTGAAATCTAGTAACTTTCAACACCATATTTATTATCTCATAAAAATTTTCTTATCAATAGATTGCCAAGAAGAACTAATTCGTCGATCAAGAAATCTACTCTTATTTGATCATAGAATATACTCCGCCTAATAAGGTTTACCGCAGGATTTCACTTATGCATATTCAATTATTTTATTCAACTATACCACTACTCTCCTCTAGGGGGTTTTCTAATCAAACCTCTTTCTAACCAAAGGATGTCATGATCAATTTTATCTTCGAACAAGGAAATCATAAAATGAACACAATTGCATAAACCACGGAGGAATCAAGGTGAAATATGAGTGAAGCAATTTAATTAGAAAGGAGGAAAGTAAAGGTTGCTAATATTGTATGGAGAGTAGAAGGGTGTTATGCGTAAGTAAATCAAGATAAGGCATGAAAATAAAATGACAAAGGTTAGCAATCAAGTTAACACACAAAGTTATGCATAATAAGGAATTAAGTAGGTCACAATCATATATCGGGTCGAAATACTTGAGTCAAGATTTGATCTCTAACCGAAGTCAGAAAGGACCATAGTATTATGGTAGGGTTTATAGCTAGCCATTTTGACTCGAAAGTCGCATCATAAAAATAGAGTACAAGGGGCGTGTTTTAATGGGACATGATATGTCTACGTGAAGGTGGCCTCGTCTAGGTCTTGTATATGAAATTTGTTGGAAGGAAAAGACTAGTGTTGTGCTCCAAATATCAAAGTCACGATAGAGGACACCAAATGATCAGAATAGAAAGTAGGTTTTCATGAGGCGCTAATTAATGCACAAAAATAAAAGGATCAAGTTTAAGCACGAAATAAAGATAATTTAGGAAATCTCGTAGATCAAGGTAAAGTAAGTTAGGGACACAGTTTCTAGAGAGAAGATAGTCTCTTAGATAAGGGTATGGTCAAGGGAATGATTCAAATCATTTCTAAGTGTCAAATGATTAGAAGATCACAAAAAGGGGCTAGATTTGAGGGAAGGTTGAGCAAGTCAAAGTAAATATATAGTCACATGGCTTGGTCGATGACTAACTATACTGGTGTATGTACCACTATCATGGTCATGGGGGATATGGCAACTAATGGGGTATACTTATATCTCATTTAGGTGACCCCGTGTCTCATGGGGGTTGAGCAAGTCAAAGTGAATATATAGTCACATGGCTTGGTCGATGACGAACTATACTGGTGTATCTACCACTATCATGGTCATGGGGGATATGGCAACTAATGGGGTATACTTATATCTCATTTAGGTGATCCCGTGTCTATCTTGGTTTCTTATCAATACAAGTCTAAACTTCTAATTTTTTGAGCTTCCTTAACGATTCTCAATGTGATTCTCAAATTAAATTTACAAAAATCATTTTATGTCGCCAAGTATAATCATACTTTAAAATTTTAATTCCTTCAATAAATCTCGAGGTATCCTTTTAGATTATTGTCAACAACTTTCCTCTCCTCTTTTTTTCCATAATCCAATATATCATAAGTATTTCTAAAACCTTCAAAATAAAATTTTTGTTTTCTCCATCTTATAGAATCTATTGGTCCTTTTGTGAATACCTCCCAACGATCTCAAATTAACCTTTATCATAACACCATTAAATTGTTCCCCAAAGTTTTTAATGTTATCAATCCAACTTTAAACTCAAAATATTCTTATCAATCAATCATCAAATATAAATTTGAAATTTAAAATTTCCTTCAATCAATTGCATATCTTCCAAAATATTTTATACCAAAATTTTACTATCATCCTTCAAACCCAAAATTAAATAAACTTGTAAATCGTACCACTAAATTTAAAAATCTTAAGCTATTTCTTATATCGATTTCATACCCAAATATCGTAACTATTTCACAAAAATCAACATTTTGTTTTCTCAATTTATCAATCCTTTAGTAGTATAAAAATAAAATCCATCTCTACTACCCAACTTAGAATTTACTAACCCTTAAGATCATACTTTTAGGAAACATAAATGCTTTTATACACAAATAAGACCTCAATGCATACTAATTGTCAATGTAATCCTTCTAGCCATGTGTTTAACCTATGAGTATATACTAGTGTAGTCATCTTCCTAGTTGTCACTAAGCACGAAACTAAGAATTTACGGTAGAAGGAGTCAAGCAAGATACAAATCAAGGAGGTCGAACGAGAGTTCGAAATTTAAAGTCAAGAAAGGATGTCAAGTTGGTGGATGAGATTCTAGACTCTAATCCTATATGCAGGCTCACATCGGTACAATAACATAACCGAAGTGATAAACTCGACCTACATGGACCACCACAAAAATATGTAACGCCCCAGTCCCAAAGAAACAAGGACTAGAACGTAATCATGCCAGCTGTATACGTACGAGTAAATGAAAGGCTCGTATGTATACATAAGCTGTAAAATATAGAAAGCTAAGACACTGAATCTCATCTACGAAGATAAATAATGATATAAAAGCAACTTTGAGTTTGTCATGTATACAATCCTTGGACGGAGACAAATCTACTACCAACTAATTTAAATAGGGAAGAAATATACAAAGAAAGTGATTTGGTCGAGCGAAGGGGATGACGATCCAAAAGCAACATCTCGACAAATTAGAGCGCAAGCCATGGCCTTAGCTAGAGCACCTATAGGTAGTCATAAAACACACCTGGAGAAATCACCAGGTCCTCAGAGGGACGAAACAAGACACATAATATTATGCTATAAACTGATTATAAATAGCTCAATAGAAAAGTACATAAACCTAAACAGATAAGGTCCCTAACCATTCTATGTGAAACCATGCACTTTTGGAGACAACGTTCTACGCAGGGGCTGTAAGGATTCACGCAAGTAATAAAGAGTGGTCATCAATTAGCACTCATCCGAGACACTATCGGCCGGGCAGCAAGTAGCACTCATCCGAGTCACTATCACCCATAAGTGTGTAAAAAGTAAATGTAGCCCCTACGCTAATAGTTGTCCCCTCTCCCCAATGCTCATGTCCAAGATGTATCCAAAACCTGTCCAGTTGACAACTTGCTATTGTTAGAATTATTCAATAATTATGGGGCCACATATGTAAAATTAATTGTGTTTGGGCTATCTAATTAATTAAGCCAAATTAAAGTGGTCTATATGGAAATTGGCTTAAGGGTATAATTGTCATGGAATTAATGTGTAGATACCAGAAATAATTCTAATTTGATGAGGGGCCAAATTAGAAATATCACAACACACATATCTATATATATGTGTATTCATTAGGGTTATGGTCACCAACTCATACGGCCACCAAAGAGAGGGTTTCTCTATTCTCTTCTTTATCCCCATCAACAAAGAGAGGAACAAAGATTTAATCTTTGTTATTAAGGACCGTAACGGGTTGGAAGATCAAACCCCATAAAGAGACGTTTGCTTCAAGATCCGTCAAAGTCAAGCAATGGATTCAGGTACGCTTCCGCAATCAATTTAATTTATGTTCTTTATCTCATGAATCGACAGGGCACAACAAATTTCTAACAAGTGGTATCAGAGCCAGGTTGTTTGATTTATGAGATTGAAGGTTTAGATTTAATTTTTGTTGGTGTTCAGAAACCCTAGATCGTTTGATCTAATTTAATTTAGGGGTTTCCATTGCTCGATCAAAGTTTTATGATCCATCAATTGAGTTTTATTTTTTATTTTTATTTTTATTGTTGGAATCAGATGATTTGCATGTACTAAAGTTTCGGTTCCCTAATTTAAATCATACTAAGATTTTGGTTTAGCAAAAATTGTTTGATTCCATTAAAATGATTTGGTTGGAGAATATAATTTTGATGTGGATTATGCTAACTTTTAGAAACCTTGATTACTTGGCATCACAGACTCGACGTAGATTATTTAAGCGGCCATGCTTCTTATTCTTTAGTTTAAACAATCTTTGAAGAGAAAAGGAGAACAAAAAGGCTTGAACGTTACTTTTTGGTAGATTTGAGTGAAAGCTATAATGGTGCTCCTGGTCTCATCAATAACAATTTTTTAATATATATTGTGGTTTTGGAATATTTTAAGCAGTGATTTTTTTAATATATTCCAGCACTCAAAAAATTTTTTTTAACAAAAGATTCACTTGCTTATTGCATATTTTAAGTTATTCAAAAGATTCGGAATTCACTTGTTGGACATGTGATAATATGGAATGCATATTTTAAGTTATTCAAAAGATTCACTTGCTTATTATATAGCAGATAAATTTTTGGTGTAAACTTTATAGATTATTTGATATAATCTTTTGATGCATAATATTCAGTGGAATCTAATCTGTTGATTATTGATTATTTATATTTTTAAATATACATGTACATAAAGTTTTGGACATGATTCAGTTTTGTAAAATTTAGTCAACATTCAAAAAATTTGGTACCTTTTGTGACTAGCAATAGTTGTCTAATATTCTAAGTAGGCTCATTGAAACAAGATGTCGCCAAAGTGACCTCTCTTGCGTAGATAGCCTATGAGGGATATCGGATGTTTGTGTGTGTATATTCATACGGGTATTAGTCGGCCCAAAGGAAGGTTAATACTTGGCCGAATTGCATACATATACTTGTGGTGATAAATGTGTGACAATTATACGGTTTACATGTGAATAATAACCCAATCCAAAGATAGGCTTATTATTTGACATAACTTATTGTCAACATTTGATCACTACACCAAGAGTACCAATTGCAGTTAGTATCACTGTCCAAAGACTTGATATTAATGATGCACTAGGTATCTTGAGATGGGGTTCACCATTATTTGAATTTGTTTGACTATCTTTTATTCTTTGGTTATTAATTAGAGCATATTTGTTTATTTATTTTTGTTCTCTTTTCAGTTAATGTTGCTATAATATCTGCCAATATGAATTCAATTTTTATACTTAATGGGATAAATTTTAAGGGCAAAAAGAAAAAAAATACAGAAGCTGCTGAGGTCCTAGCTCAAAAGAAACAATAATATAAAACTAAGGGTTGTTTCTTTTGTGACAAGTCAAGACACATAAGGAAAAGTATATTTCTCAATTTGGTCTGTTCTGAGGTTAATTTAGCTTCAGTACCTAAAAACTCATGGTAGTTAGATTCTGGTGGGACTATCCACATTAATGTTCTAGGCAAGGTGCTTGAGTTACCGAAAGTCAATTGATGGTGAAAGATACATCTATGTGGGTGACGACAATTCGATAGAAGTGAAATCAATAGGGCCTTTTAGGTTATTTTTAGGAATCAATTATTATTTGGATTTGATAAACACTTTTATTGTACCGTCTTTTAGACGAAATTCAGTTTCAGTTTCCTTAATGGACAAATCAGGTTATCATTGTTCATTTGGAAATAATAAGTTTAATTTATCTTTAAATCCAAATATTATTGGTAACGGTTCCTTTAAGATTTATGATCGCCTATATTCAGTTGAAACTATTACAGCTTAAATGAAACCTTGCAAGTGGAATCATGTGGTACTAAACACAAAATTAACAATAAATATTTTTAGCCTCATTATGACATAAGCGATTAGGTCACATATCTAAAAATAGAGTTGAACGACTTGTGTCTGATGAGATTTGGATTTTATTGACTTTATAGACTTTAATGTCTATATTAATGTGTAAAGCAAATATAGACCAAAGTTCAACTGTAAGCAGCTACTTTATTGGCTATGCTGACAAATCAAGGGGTTAATAATTATATGATCCCACATAAAAGAAAATTTTGAGACGAGAAGTGAAATAGTTTTTGAGGATGTTGAGTTTGGGAGAGAAATAAATTCAGAATCATTGTCTTTGAGAAGGAATCAATTACGATTCCTACTATCACTTTTGGCGATGTGCAGGATTCTATACCTGTCATGATCAAGAAGTGAATTCGGAGTCTCAATAAGACAATGTCGAATTACGTCTATAAGTCATTGTTGAGATACCTTAACAACGACAACGTAGCGGCACCCCATTCAAGATAAGGTAATTATTCCTAAGGAACAAACTCAACAACCTCAAGAACCGATAATATTAAGATGGTCCACCAGAGAAAGGAGAAATATAATTTCGGATAATATTGTCATATTTCTCTAGGAACGTGAGAAAGACTGTGGATACTGGAAGATAATCTAATCAACTTCTGTCAGGCCATGGAAAGTTTCAGTTCTCAAATGGATTGATACAATAAATAAGGAGTATAAGTTCATGCAAAACAATAATGTTTAAGAATTTGTCCCATTACTAAAAGGTATGAAATCCATTGGTTGCAAATGGACATTTAGAACCAAGAAGGATTTGAAGGGTCATGTGGAGAGGTATAAAGTATGTCTTGTAACTAATGACTTTACTCAAAATTTTGGGATTGATTTTAAATAGTTTTTTTCTCTTAGGTATATTTGAAAAACTTCTTTAAAATTATCATAGCACATGTTGTACATTTTGATCTTGAATTACATTAAATGAATGTCAAAACGATATTTCTCAATGGTAACATTGATGAAACAGTTTATATGGTGCAACCAGAAAACTTTGTGTCGAAAGACCCAAAGAATATGGTTTGCAAATTGACAAAATCTATTTATGAACTCAAGCAAGCTTCTCGTCAAAGGTACTTCAAGTGATTATCTTATTTGGTTTTGAGATGAACACTGATGAAAATTGTGTGTATCACAAGTTCAGTGGGAGTATGAATAATTTTCTAGTTTTGTATATTGATTAAAGTATTCAATGTAAACCATGTAACTTCTCTCGCTAAAGGAGACAAGTTCATTCTCAAACAGTGCCCTAAGAATAGCCTTGAAATTAAGAAAATACAATAGATTTTTCCTTCATGATTAATTGTAGGGAGTCTAATGTATGCTCAAGTATGTACGCGTCAGGATATTGCATACATATTAGAATGTTAGGCAGATATTTAAGCAAATATGGATGGATCATTGGGTAGCAGCCAAACTACTTAAGTAATTAATAGAGAACAAGAAATTATATGCTCTTTGTCGGAGATCGGATAATTTTGGAGATCATAAGGTATTCGGACTCCGATTTTGTTGGATGCCAACACAGTAGGAGATCCACATCAGGTTATGCTGACTAATGGAGATATATTTTGGATGAGTGTCAAACATGCACTCATAATTTCTTTCACCATGGCAGCAAGGTTTATAACATGCTGTGGGGCATCTATTTAGGGAATATGGTTGCAAAATTTTGTCACAAGGCTGCGCCTACAGTACGGTGTTGAAAGACCACTTAAATTATGGTGTGACAGTAAATCAGCAATAATGTATTCCAATGACAACAGAAACTTGTATAAGTCAAGAATATTGACATAAAGTTTCTAGTTGTGAAGGAAAGAATTCAGAATGGTTATAGTGTCCATATAGCACATTAGGACAAACTCCATGTTAGCGGATCCACTCACAAAAGCATTATCACCCAGGGTCTTTTATGAGCATACTGCTCATATGGGTGTTAATTAAGAATATGGTAATATAGTGGGAGTTTGTATTTTATGTATTTGGGTGCTATTTGGTTTTGGACACATTTATGTATTAAAGTATTTTGGATATTTATCTGATCAGATATATAGAAATTTAGTTCATTCTATTTTCATTATGTTAAAGTATTGATCTCATTAAAGTTAAGGAGGACCAGTTGGAAATAGACATATATTGATCACATTACGTGTAATTTCTATGCTACGCATCCATGATTGATCTATGTCGTTTAGCTATATTGGTATATGTGACCATTGATGGTTTAGTTACGCTATATGTGACGAAGGCCGCTTTGATCCTATGTTGATATGGTTAATGGACGAGATTGTCCGGATATACCCTAAGGATTAAGATAGCGATTTATGAGCTCACTAAGGTTAACACAATTATAAGGTTACATATGTGGCCCAGTGAAAGATTGTTGGAATTATTCAATAATTATGGGGCCACACATGTAAAATTAATTATGTTTGGGCTATCTAATTAATTAAGCCAAATTAAAGTGGTCTATATAGAAATTGGCTTAAGGGTATAATTGTCATGGAATTAATGTGTAGATACCGGAGATAATTCTAATTTGATGAGGGGCCAAATTAGAAATATCACAACACACATATCTATATATATGTGTATTCATTAGGGTTATGGTCCCCAACTCATACGGCCATCAAAGAGAGGGTTTCTCTATTCTCTTCTGTATCCCCATCAACAAAGAGATGAACAAAGATTTAATCTTTGTTATTAAGGGTCGTAGCGGGTTGGAAGATCAAACCCCATAAAGAGACATTTGCTTCAAGATCCGCCAAGTCAAGCAATGGATTCAGGTACGCTTCCGCAATCAATTTAATTTATGTTCTTTATCTCATGAATCGACAGGGCACAATAAATTTCTAACAGCTATGGCTTCTAACTCGACTTACTAATAGCAGTTACCTCCTAACCGTCGCATAATCCATACGTATCGATGGCCACCCGAGTACACAGGTCCGTGTCCTATATGAACTCACTCATCAAGTGATACACATGGGTCAAGGCCATGGAGGGTATGAAAATATTCTCACTCTCATAGGGTGGTTAACTGACACAAGGTCGACATACAAAATAAGATAACTAAAATATAATAATTTGCAAGAATAATTTATATTTGATAGAAACAAGTAAAAGCATGCATGATATAGAGCAATTTAAATAAATAGTAAAGACAAGATGTCTTGCCTGATGTGTCGCTTGGTGTGGTGCAATAATCCGGCAAGTTTCGATTGTCCAATAGCCATGTTCGGTGTGTAATGGTTTGAGGTTGCGAAAAAATAGGAAAACATGATTAGTCATAAGTAAGGTTGACAAATAGTGGGAATTTGAGGAGAAGAGTATTTATATTATTTTAGAAAATTTTCCTACTACTTTAAAAATATGTTTTCCTTAGTCAAATGGATTTGTAGGAAAAATACTTGAACTATATTTACTAGTAGAAGAAATTTTAGGTAAAAAATATAAAAATTTCTTTAAGCAAAAATATGCTAAGTTTGTCAAATTGATATTTTTGATAGAAGAAATATTTACTTCAATTATTTTAGAATAATACAAGAAATTCTATAAATTATTTTGGGGCTTCTAGACTAAAAACTATAGATAAGTCAATGTTTATAAACATATAATTTGGAAACTATCTACCTTATATATTTTATAGAAAATTAATAATAATCATAATAAGTAACTAATAAAATAATAATAATGATATTCAGATTTGTAATGATAAACTAAATCAGTATAATGATAATAATAACCATAATAATAATATAAACTGCTAAAAAACGATATTGCTCTCTTCCCCAATTCGACACGGTGAGAGAGAAAGAGAGATGGAAAGAAGAGGAAGAAGGGGAGAGAAACGAGAGCAGTATGGAGAGGGAAGAGCGGGGGATCACCTGATCAAGCGATGCATCAGTTGCCGAGGGTGGTTCGCGGAGCTGACGGCTGCGCCGAGAAGACCGGCACCGCTGAAGGCGCGGAGAGATTACGGGGTAGATATGGTTTGGCGTTGCGTCTGCACACGGTGGGGTGGCCACGACATCCAAGGGCGGCGCGGCCAGATCCGCACGCTGGCTCCGGCGCTGCTCCCGAGAAGGCCTGGGGTCGAGGCCGTGTGGCGCTTACTACGATGGCGAGGTCGGCTAGGTTCGTGGGATGCGCAAGCGGAGATCTGAGAGCCCGAAGATGGCGAAGGAAGAAGAAGGGGCTCGATGGCACGCAAGTTCAGCTGGGATGGCATGCCAGTAGTTCGATGCTCACACCGAGGTACAGACGTTGAGGGACTTGTCAGCAACCGTTGTGTGGTGGCACGGCTGCCGGGGCAGCCAAGATCCACACTACTCGATGGGGCGGTGAGGATTAGTATTTTGAATTATTTATTTTTTGGGTTTTCTGGTGTTGGTGGTGAGAATGATTTTGGGGGTTGATGGTGGTGGTGACGGCACGAGGTGGCACCAGCGGTGGACGTGGTGGTGGCTGTAGGCTATGGTGATGGAGGTGTAAGCGGTTGCAGCGGTGGGGGTAGTGCAGCCCTGGTTGAGAATAGGGAAGGCAGGACGGGATCGGGCGGTAGTTGGGTGGTCCAGGCCGCCAGGAGTCGGGACGAGGTGGTGGTGGTGCGATAAAGCTGATGGTGGTATTAGGAGAGGGATGCCCGGTGGTGACAGAGCGTGATTAGATGCTGGTCGGGAACGACGGCTGTTGTGGGAAGGCGTAGGGTTAGGGTTGTGTCACGACCCGCGACCCAAATTATTGGGCGGGCCGGGTCATATCCAGCTACGCTTGATTTATAGCATAATAAGCTGTTCTTAAAAGTAAACAATAAGATCAAAGTGTGCTAACAGTTTCATTTGTCATATTGAAGAAAATCATCAAAACACAAGATCATCTAGCATACGAATATGTTCAAAATACAAACCAAAAAGTAAAACTGGATACAGGTCCAGTAACAAAATACGTAGTCTAGACAGTCCTGCTCTCTAAGTCTAGAGCGACTAAAATAACAAACTAGACGAGTTTTCCCGCAGGTACATCCTCATGGAATAAAACCTGATCCTCGATGGTGACCCCATAATAGGAATCACATAGCAACTCCTCCTCGGTAAGTATACCTACAACGTTATCCTATCAGGAAGGAACCAGTACTGGCTCTACAAACGGAATAAACTGAGCATGGAATGAAAAAGAGATATAATAACAGGAAATTATGGCATCACAATCTATCATGTCAAGGATACATTTGTCATGGTGATAATATATATATATAATATTTAAAACTGGGGCATGTACGTAATCATAATAGGTGTACAATGTACTATGGCACATGTAAATAAAATATACTTCCGTACAAGTGAAAAAGCGATAGATGTACATACGCACAAATACAGTTGGATAAGTACCTACGGCAAGGTTTGCATATAGAATGTGACCTTGCTCGGATTCGGTAGATGGGGCATGATCACGTACTTAGCTATCTATTTTTCCATAACCCAAGCTATAACATGTGAGAGATACGAGAGCAGTCTAAGCATGGTAGGTACTTAGAATAGTATAAAGCATGTGAAGATATGACTTCTAGTTTAAGAAACAGTATTTTAATTTGACTCATTCACAGTTTATTATCTCATGCAGTAAATAAAGTTTGTAGAGGTACTTGCCTTGTGCAAAGCAAGGGTATGTATATGAATCTATAGATGTTCGGTGTCCTGTCACTGTCAAAAGGATATACAATCTTAGTTTTTATACTAAGCTCAATACTAGGACACTAGTGGTATGACACGACTTTCTAACTAGACACCTAGCCAAGTGATGACTTTATAGGAGACCAATATGGGGTGACATAATACCTAAACCAACCTTTTAGGGTCTATACTAAGGTAGGGTAAGGTCCCAATACTAAAGTATCCCAAAATCACACATAACTTCACAAGATATAATTATTGAGTTAATAAATCAAACTGTGCACTGTGTTCCAAAAATTATTAAGATAGTCAAAAAGCTCCAATATATATAAAATAAAGTACGAAAATCATCCTTGTTAATTATAAAAATTTATACTAATTGTTTTGGAATTTATAAACCACTATAGACATTTATTAAAAATCAGTAAACATAAGTACCTTGAAAATGAGTCTATTTTTCTATTTTTCTAAATGGAAAATATACAAATTAAATCCTAAGACAATTATATTAAATTCTCTAAATTAAAATAGTATTTAATACAATTTTTCTAAATTTTTACAGCATCTATATATTGTCTAAAAATTCAAATACAGTAAGGTATAGTTTCTAAAAATAAATAATAATTATTTAATATTTATCCACGTATACGAAATTGAACCGAAGTACAGATACGGACCCAGGGCCATGAATCAAGTCCGATATGACTCGTACCGCCTTGAATGTATTTAAGCTCATTTAAGTCCACAAAACCCATGTAGGTTTGGACTCAAATGGCCATAATTAACAGAATACATAAAAACACGAAAAAATATATAGACATAGTATATTATATATTTAATAATACTTTAATGCAGTAAAATACTTAGTCATAATATTTACTGAAAATAAAATAACATGTAAATTACATATATTAAAATATAACACAAAATCATATAATATATATATATATATATATATATATATATATATATATATATATATTATAATATATATATATATATATATATATATATATATATTATAGCCGGGCGCTTGTAGCTCAAGTGGCTAGGCGCACGGCAACTTGGGGCATCGGACGGAGTTCGAGCCCCACGGGGGCGGCTTGGTGGTTCGCCCACGGCCCCCGGGCCAAGCGGTGGCTGGGGTCTTTGACACGGCGCTTGGTTTTAAAGAAAAAAATATATATATATATCTATATATATCTATATATATATATATATATATATAATATATAGATATAATATATATATATATATGGAAGCGAATCAAAAGTCCCCTTAGAAAATCCCCTAAAAACCCCTCACTCTCAGCCTTAATTTAATGTTAATATTAATGTTAATATTAATGTTAATATTAACATTAAATACTAAAAGTAACATTAAACTTAACATTAAAATTAAAATTAACATTATCATTAATATTAACATTAACATTAATATAAAAATATAAAAAATATTATATTAACATTAACATTAATATTAACATTAATATTAACATTAATTTTACGGATGAGAGTGAGGGGAGTTTTTAGGGGGTTTTCTAAGGGGGTTTTGATACGCTCACACATATATATTGCACCAAACTTATTGCAACAATTTTGCATCAAAAATCTCAGCCACACATTTATTTCAATCATGTGGTTTAAAAGCATGCTGACGTGGCAACAACTTTATGGAATGCTTTATAACACTGATAGAATAAATGTGTGGTTGAGATTGTTTGGTGCAACAATTGATGCAAATAAGTTTGGGCAATATCCCTTCCATATATATAGATATATATATATATATATATATAATCTATATATATATTATATATATATATATTACCCAGCCCAAAAGGCATGGGCCAAAACTCGAAACCAATGAACAGTAAACCCCGAACCTAAACCCATTAACAAATGGGTTTAAATCCAATAAACCAAATTAAACCCGTTAACCATTATATAATACTCGTGTCCGGACAGTTAGGGACACAAGAAATGAACCCGACACTGAGTCCTGGTCCACCGTAATTGACACGAATCTAATCAAATTCCCGTGTCCAAGGCCATCACGACACTCCTTGACACACGGCGACCCTTCCACGTGTACAAGACACGACACGTAGCAGGGAGGGAATGACACGTACGTGTCGAACAACGGGGGTGTCGAGGCTGCTGCACGGCGGAGGAGGTGTCATGATCGTCGAAAAAAATTGGAC
>JANAVB010020711.1:0-33267 GCA_029216955.1 Iris pallida
TAGAGGAACCTATGAAGTTCGTCATCAAGATCTAGTGCCTTATCATGAAGCGGCAATCAGCATGGCTACATTATTTAAAGCCTTCTTCATCAAATATGTCCGCCGAGCTTGTAATACTAAAGCAGATGCTTTGGCCAATCTTGCAGCAGTCTTAGCCATCCCTGTTAAAAGACAACAGGTGGTGGTTGTGTCTAATCGGGAATTATTTTGCATCAAAAACAATCGTAATATTGAGTTCAGTAATCTTATTGAAGCTAATGTTATCAGTGAAGATTGGAGAGCTCCCTTCATCGATTTCATGGTCCATGATATACTTCCTGAAGACCCCAAGGAGGCTACGAGTATTCGTCGGCGATCTCTTCGATTCTACTATAATCAGACCACCAAGACTCTCTATCGACGGACTTATGACGGTCTTCTTTTACGCTGTCTTGCTGGTGATGAAGCGAAGCAAGTATTGCGTGAAGTTCATGATGGTGTTTGCAGAGCACATCAACCCGGCCCTAAATTACAAGACCGTATCCGACGCATGGGCTACTACTAGCCCTCTATGGTATCCGATGCCATCGAATATGCAAGGAAATGTCGAGCCTGTCAAATTCATGTAGATTTCATTCATCAACCGTCAGAATTCCTTCATCCGACTGCTGCGTTCTGGCCTTTTGAAGCTTGGGGCATGGATATTATAGGTCCCATCTATCCTCCTTCTTCTAAGGGACATCGGTTTATACTCGCCATAACGGATTATTTCTCCAAGTGGGCCGAAGCTATACCTCTGGCTGAAGTCAAAACCAGCAGCGTCATCAACTTCGTCAAACACCATGTCATCTATAGATTTGGTGTACCTCGAAGGATCATTCACGACAATGGACCTCAGTTCATCAGCCAGAAGTTTACAAGATTCTTCGATGATCACCGGATTGACAATGTCGCTTCGACAGCTTACAATCCTGCTGCTAATGGTTTAGCTGAAGCATTTAACAAGACTATTATCAAACTCCTTAAGAAGTTTGTATCTACTAACAAACGGAATTGGAATGAAAAGCTTGGAGAATGTCTTTGGGCCTATCGTACTACGGTCCGCAACCCCACAGGCTGTACACCTTTCTCTTTAGTGTATGGCTGCAAAGCAGTTCTACCCCTGGAACTTCATATTCCGTCCTTAAGGATTGCCATCGCTAATGAGCTGACAACGGAGAACAACGATATTCTTCGACTTCAGGAATTGGAGGCCCTTGACGAGAAGCGGCTATTGACTCAACATCATATTGAGTTATACCAAGCCCGCATCTCGAAGACTTTCAACCGCAAAGTTAAAGTTAGAGCCTTTCAGAAAGGAGAGCTCGTTCTAACAGTTAGACGTCCTATGACTATGACTCATATGAGCAAAGGCAAGTTCGATACGAAATGGGAAGGGCCTTACATTGTGAGCAAAGTCTTCTCAAATGGAGCCTATCAACTTACAGAGCTGGACGGTCGAGTTGCTATGATGCCTATCAATGGCAAATTCTTTAAGAAATACTATGTATGAATATAACAAGGATTTCATGTAAATACGACAAGATAGTGCATAAATAAAATTTAATTTTATTTCATCATGAATGAGGTTACATAATATCAAGGACGAGAATCACTATCGTCCTTTTTATAGACAGGATGAGGACCACTGCCGTCCTTCTCAAAAATAAAATCGACAAAAGAGATGAGAACATCCTTGCTCGAACCCACCAGGAACTTGCAAGCAGCCATCCTCATGGCCTCTTCTTCTTCAGTCTTCCCTGGTTCAAGTAGGAAGTCCAAGATATCTCACGGCGGCTTGGGTGCAGACGAACCTTCGTCCGCCTCTGTCTGTTTTAGCTGGGCCGGCTCGATTGGACGTTCCTCAGTGCCTGCTTCAACCTTCGGGGCGACCTCAGCCTTCTTGGATGCATCTCCAGACGACATCTTTATGTTGAAAAGCGAAAGTGATCATTCCATCAAATTTTCTGTTCTATTTATAGACAGAGATTCGTGAAACAACAAAGCGACACATTCATCTGACGGTTCGCCCGTTCACTACATTTATCCGACGGCTCGCCCGTTCATCCCATTCATCTAACGGTTCGCCCGTTCATTACATTCATCCGACGGTTCACCCGTTCACTACATTCATCCGACGGTCCGCCCGTTCATTACATTCATCCGACGGTTTGCCCGTTCATTACATTCATCCGACGGTTCACCCGTTCATTACATTCATCCGACGGTTCGCCCGTTCACTACATTCATCCGACGGTTCGCCCGTTCATTACATTCATCCGACGGTTCGCCCGTTCATTACATTCATCCGACGGTTCGCCCATTCATTACATTCATCCGACGGTTCATCCGTTCATCCATTCATCCGACGGTTCATCCGTTCATCCATTCATTCAATTCCTCTGACGGTTGATCCGTTTATTCCAACGATTTATTTCGTTCATGCATTTTGACGATTCATCCGTTCATTCATATCAGCAACTTGTCATGTATTTGATTAAGTTGTCTACTAAAATAATGATATTCAACAAATTATATTCTGCCATGTCCACATTACCACTGAACAGGTATAATGAATATAATTATTTTCTAAATCAAGAAATATATTATGTTTCGGACCTCTGAATATATTTTCTATCACTATTATTTATATTCGAATGAGATATGCAATAAATAATGGAGCCACAAAGAGAATGTCTTTTTATTGATCAAAATTAAAAGATATTACAAAAAGACATGTCACGAAACAGAAGATACAAAAAAAATCTTCCTATTCAGCTGGTGGGATCATCAAACTAGCCATCTGCTGCTTTAAAGTTTGAAGTCGCTCCTCCCGAGAATCCATCACCCGCCTTCTAGCTTCCTCCATTCCAGAATTATCATCAAAAGTCGGTAAGGTTACTAGTCGGCGGGAGATTTCAGCTTGATGAGTCCTGACATACTCATTTCTTTCGTGGGTCAGAATGTCCAGTTGCTGGACTGCAGCTTGATGTTGAGTAGTCTCTTCTTCCAGAGCAAGTTGAACAATTCTCAACTCTTCTTAAGTCGATCGAACTCTGCTTTCAGCTCGGCAACTTTCTTTTCCTTCTTCCCAGCAGCAGATGTTATTATTTCCATCTGAGAGTTATACTCTGAAGACTTGGCAGCAAAAGTATCCAAGAAAATCTAGAAATCAGCTTTTGTAACTGCAGCCTCTTGAGACATCCTCTCAAACTCAGCATGTACCAAGGACTCTACCTCTCCCCGATTGAGATCTTTGTAGATTTTAACTGATTCCTCCAGCTCATCCAGTATATGTTCAAGGTAAGCAGCTTGAGCTTCATCACCTTGACTTCGAATGGCAGCGATCAGATAAGAGGTTGGACCTCTAACAGTGATGAAACCAACATCTTCTTTCTCTATTACCCTTTCTACTAAGGGTCCTAATGAATTAAAGAAGAGGTTGGTGAAGGAACCAATTATAAATCTGTTAGTAGCTATGGCACCGGGTGTAGCAGCTACTCCCATGGGCGTTGAAGCAGCAGGTGCCTGCACAGGCAGAAGTTCGACAGTATGAACCGTAGTCTCTTTGGACAAGGGAGCCATGGTAGAGCTGGTTGCTCCTCCCAGATGTTCCTCTATGAAATCAAATAAACCCCATCAGTTTGCTATCATTAGCAACTATCGAAAATGATCAAAAGTAAGGGCAATCTTACCATTGCTGGGACCAGTAACAAGTTTGTCATCTGCTGACATGGGTTGTAGCCTCGCGAAAGTAGCTTCAGACATTACTGCCTGGCTACTACCCGCTTCAGAGCCGCCTGATAAGTGACGGCTACTGCTGGCTATCTCCTTTATTTGTACTATATCAGCGCATATTGGAGGAATCGAAGAAAGTTGAATTTCTGCATGGATAAAAATTAAGATGTCAACCATTTAAATCCATAAAAGAAGGGTATTAATATCAGTCAATACCAATACCTCCTTGATGGGTGATAGTAGCTCCCTCCGGTGCTACTTTTTTAACTGTATTCTTCTCTGGAGATGCATGTACATCAGCATCCTCTTCTGGATTTAAAGTGTCATCAACAGCCTCTGCTAATGTATCTTCATCACTTGTACTCTCTTCACGTGCTTCTTCACTGTCAGTTGCGACAACTGGATCTACATCATCATGGAAGCCAAAGTCACTGTCGTCCAGTGCCTCAATCATTAACTTATCTTCTTCGGCACGTAGTGATCGAGGAAAAGCCGGAAGGTGGGCGGTTTCTGTTTCTGGCTCATTTGGCTTCGCAGCTTCATCTGTTGTCTCTTCGATTTACTCCCTGGTCTCTACAATCTCGTCCCTTCTCTCTGGACTGAAAGCTTCCTGCCTGGGTTCAATGGCAGGTGTAGGGGACGACATCATGACTTCGGCGACAGCACTGGTCACGACCGATGACAGGATAGGTCTTGGAGGAGTGGCCACTTTCCTCCTGAAAACTATCTTCTTTTTGCGTAAAGGTCTCTCCGGACTCTCTACATCTACAACATCTACTTGCCTTTGAAGAGAGGTTGGAGTCGTCGCCTCTTCTCTCTAAGCCGACTCAGCATGATGCCGAGATTACGACCGGATAGTGACCCTTTCTGAAGATTCTAAGACAATCTTCCTCTTAGCAACTGGAGAAGAAGGTTCTTCCGCCTTCCTTTTCTTTCTCTCCTTGATTGGAGATTTGATGACCTTCAAAGAGACACGCAGCGGCTCGTTGACTTCTTCAGGGAAGTTGGCTTCCCTTGAAGCTTCCAACGGTGCATCAACTGGCTCATCCTCTTCATCATTACCAGGAGCCAACACAACAGACGCCCCCTTCTTTAATCGGACCGTAGTCGCAAAACTGTCTACTAGACTAAAGTTCTCAGCAAAAGTGTTCGTCGATGTGTAGAAGAGCGAATATATATACAGCATACGAGGACCATGATCGCTCTTTAGCGGTATCGAGAACATCATCCTCGTGTCCCGAGCATTATAGTAAGCCCGAGCTCCATCGATCAGATAACCTTTTCGCTGTAGGCACATTATAGCGTTGCCTACATGGAATTGGTCATAGCCGAATTGGCGTACAAAATGGCTCAGGAGATAAGGTTCTAGATATCATTCATCTTCAAACCGGTATACCAAGTGAGATGGCTGGATCGTCTTCAACCAGTTGAAAATTGTGTGCCCAAGAGGCTGTGCTCTCCCAGAGTCGACAAGGTTGGTGGACATATGATCGTAGCCAGCTGGAGGGGGAACACAATAGAAGTTCCATCCCTTTCCAAGATTCAGAGTGCGCCTGCAATCTCTTAAAGTGGTATATATCAACTTGCTTTTGGAGAATCTCCTCAAGAAGCTGCCGCTCACCGCCTCCATATCAGGGTTCATCAGTGAAGGATAGTGCAGAAACAGCCATCCGAACAGATATGTGTATGGTAGCTCCAGCCGAGGAAAGCTTCCTTTCTCACCCTTTCCTCGAAGCATTTGATCGACAAAAAGGCGGAGGCCAGCATTCACTCTGCAAGTCATCGCTGACAATAGATCCATCCGGTAGCCGAAGACTAAGCGGACAGCAGCAAATAGGACGTCTCGATGAAAGCGATCGACGGTGCTGGCTCCAAGAATGACGTATCGTCGAAGCCAATAAGTGAGGAAACCCGCCAAATGGGCCTCCTTCGATATGGGCCTATAGCCCATCCTCATATAACTCTCAATAATATCATCTTTCTTAAGAGGGGGATACTGAAGATCATCCTCGATCTTGATATCTATATCCTTGTTCTCCTCCATCAACCCTATCACTTCGTTGTTGCTAAGTGGTCTGAAGAAGGTGGGTTTGCAGTTATCGTGCTCCTTTGTCTTTTTCTCAATGATATGGTTGAGAAAGAGATATGGCAACCATTTGGTTGAGTAGCAGGTGCCGGATGTACCACTCTTGTAGTACAAGGAATAGATCTTGTAGTGCCATAGCATCTCTTCAAAGACAGCCACCATGTCGGCATTCTCTTGGCGTAATTTGTCCAACTCATCATTGGTCGGAAAAAATTCTTCATAGGGGATATCCCCCATTGGCAAGCTGGAGATGTACTTCATCTCGTGTAAGGCCAATCCGATCTCTCCGCATGGTGTCATAAAAGTCCCCGTTCTGTAATTGTATCTCTCCGCCAATGCAAGAAATAGGTGCTGATTAGGCGGGAAACCATAAACGGTGGCGTACACCGCTTGGTACAGCTCAATCTTCTTGAGCCGGTCTTCAAATTGAGCCAATATCCAATTGGCTATACAGCTCCACCTCTTGTTATCTGGATTCACAAGACCTGTCAATCGAATATCTTGGTCTGGATATCTTCCCTCAACCTTCGCAAACTTATTTATGAATATCGGAGATCTGACTGGTAGCAGCAGGGAAGAGTTTTCTGGTGGGATGCAACCAGGTTTCAGTCCTCTGAGCAGGGAGCTGTGACGCTCAGAGGAACTCTAGAACATGTCTTTGCTGTTCGACCCTTTCTTCACACAAATATTCCCCGTTCGGGCTTGCTGAAGTGGAGTTATATCCCATTCCATTTTTCTGGGATAGCTCGTAAAAGCATAGCGAGACAGGGGAAGGCATCTGGAAATCTCTGGTAGAAGTATCATCTTCTCGCCTCTTTGAAAAAGTCTCTGTTCCATGCGATGTCTAGGCTGAGAGTTCTTGTCAAAAGCCTCACCGAACAGGAACAACGGCTTCTTATGAGTAACTGTATCTGCAGTTTGGAGTAGCTGCCCGTTCATCAAACACAGCAGAGTTTCATTATCTTGTGCCATCAGGATGGCTTGCCGAGATGACGGCAAGGCATATTGAGGATATGTCACATGGGAAAGATCCTCCTTGAACTCAGGTTCAGCCAAAGATCCTGCAAAGACCTCATAATCTGGATCTTCCCTGAGGTTAACTGCATCAAATAAAGAGATAAAGATCAGTACATGCAAAATCACAAAGTTTCTTGGAAAAGAGTTCATCAAATTGCGCTATGTGCAAAGCATCAGATTGTGCCAATGCAACCCACATGCGCAAAGTATCCAATTGTGCTAACACATCCACTTGTACAAGACATCAGGTTGCGCTAACCCACTTGCGCAAGGCATAGGTTGCGCTAACCCGCTTGCGCAAGGCATCAGTTTGTGCTGGCTCAACTGACTTGCACAAACCGATGGACTGCACCGAATATCTGCCAGTGCTTTCCAACCGATTGCGCAAGAATATAGTTTTCATAAAAATGAAAAACTATTGTGTGTCCAACCAAAACCCTAAACAGGGCGGCACAATACCATCAATCTCTAAAAAGAGAGAGGTATGAAGGTTCGAAAGTGTCAAGAACCCTAAAAAGGGTTTCGATCGAGTTTGTCATCTACCTTGCAGCACTGGGTGGCCAATCTCATGGCGAGAGGCTCGTGGCGCAATACGAGTTGAGGGTTCAGCCGGAGCCTTGCCCTTCTCTGTGGCAGTTTGCTTAGGAGCCATTAACGTCGATGGCGAGAAGAGGGAGAAGTAGTCGGAATAGGAGGAAAGCTTTTATCTCTTCAGAAAATCGAAAGCAAGTAAAGGTTGACAGAATGAGAATAGAAACTATTTATAGTTTTCAGAAGTGTAACAGTCACCTCAGATTGTGTCACAAAAGTCGGAGATGATTCCTCCAAACGCGCAGTCAAAGCGCCACTTGCGCAACTTGATTTTAAATTCGAAATTCAAAGTATTTCGAAACTTTGAATATTTTCAAATTTCGAAAACTTTGAAGGGGGTCTTGTAGGTCCTAAAAATCAAGTTATACCCATCAAAAAAGCAATAAAAATCAAATGGAGCACCCTTCAAATGAACTGCGCAGGAGACAGACTGCGCAACAAATCAACTGTGCGAGGCCGAACCGCGCTAACATCCAAGCGCGTAATGCTGACGTGGCAACGTCATCATTACCTGACACAAAATCAGATTTTCTGACAACTGATAGCCCAAAAAGCGAGGAGTCTGTTCGTTTCTTGAGCCACGCTGCATTTTAGGACAGCTGTACAGCCAGCACAATCTGCCAGCCCAACCGAAGCGCAGTCTGCCAGATCCTTTTCAGCGCAGTTTGATCCCAGCGCAGTCTGAAGCTAGCGCAGTTCAACCAGCACAATCCATCAAGATAACTGACATTTTACACGTGGCCTACATACCATCAATTGCTCACCACGTGGCAACCGTCTGTACACGACCATGCGCATTTCAATCAAACAATGCCACGCGTCTAATACAGTTGAGCCACGATCAAGTAACTGCCAGCGCAGTTCACTGTTTGTGCAGTCCAATGCCTGTGCAATCCAGTCTGCACAATCCAGAAATAACTACTAATTAGTTATTTTCCAGAACTCTATAAATAGAGTTTCAAATCCTTCATTATCAAGATCAGATCATTCAAGATCATCAGAGAAATCAGGAGTTCTTGTCCAAGTGCTGCTGCATTCTTCAGAGGCTATCGTCTTCACAGTTCACATCGTCCAAGGGATAAAGCGATCGTCTTCATATCGGATTCCTATAGTTGTACTTTTCCAGAACTCAATTGTAATCTTCTTACAAAGTTTGTGAAATAAAAAGAACTTTTGTTTTTATAAACAGCTGACTTGCGCGACATGATAAATCATAAGCGTAAAGCGAGGGAGAATATAACAATTCATAGTGCACTTCCGTGCGTTAATATTGTTATCAACTGTTGTTGCTCCAAAGTAACAAGAGTGCCTCAGAGAAAGTCCGTGTTTCGACAGCTGTACTTCTCTGACGATGAGAAGCCACTATGTGTCTCATCTAACATGGCTTCATGAGGGCCCCCTTACGGAAGCCCCAATCAAAGACGGTGGACTACCAACCCAACCTTCTCTCTCAGTTCCACGAGAAGGAGAAGACGAAGTCTACCAACAGATGGACAATGGGCTGTCACATCTGAAGGAGTCTATATGGGCACTTGATCAAAGACAAAATTCTGTATAGACGACGAAGATTCCTAAGTCGGGGGTAGCATTACCTCAGAATCTGAAGCAGATGACCCCCACACTAGGGGTAGCCTTCCAGAGGACGATGATCCCTCCGAATCTGATGGCGACTATCTACCTCCTCTACCTGAAGATGAAGGACTTATCCACTAGGAGACAGATAGTATCAACACCAGTTGTACTGCTTCCTCTGTTCAACCTCGCATGCTATCTATGTACATGACAGACGGAGAAAGACCTGAAGAAGCAAGTGATCAGACTAGTAAACGGCTAGAGGGTCTCGAAACAGCATTCGCCAAGATCACTGATATGCTTACCAGTATCTTGGGAGTCCAAGCTACTGGAGCTGTTCCACCACCTCAGCAAAATGTCTCAGCCTATGCTAGTCCGGCTCACAATAATAACCCTCCTGTCCTACAAAAGGAGTACCATTCTGTTGCACCTCATCCAAATCTTGCAAATACTGGGGGTGGTCCTTCGCCGACAACACCTGAAAACCGCTCAGCGGCTGTTTCCCAACACCTGCTCAATCAACAGGATGTAATTGATTCCCTAGTTGCTCGCCTCGACACCATCTCACACAAAGACGAGCTACAGAAGATAGGGATATCTCAACCGTATCCCGCTGAGTGGGAGAACGCTACCTGTCCTCCTAACTACAAGCCGCTGACGCTGAACTCATTCGACGGCTTAACTTCTCCTCGTCAGCATATGACGTACTTCAACACGCAAACTATGCACTTGCCCCGAGACGATCCATTCCTGTCAAAGCTGTTTATTAGCACCTTGCAGGGGGTAGCCTTCGAATGGTTCTGCAGTCTGCCTGACGGGTGTATCAATTCATTCAAAGACTTGGAGAGGTTGTTCCTCAACAGGTTTTACGAGAGTGGCATGCATGTTAGTATGTCCACTCTTATCGAGACCAAGCAAAGGAAGACTGAATCTGTCATTGCCTTCATCGAACGCTTCAGACGACTAGCACTGAAGATGCCCTTCGGCATACCAGACTCAGAACTTATGGATACTTGTCGACATAACTTCTTTCCTACAGTGAAGTTTTGTCTAGGTATACATAAGTATGATACATGGCCCGCTTTCATTGGGGCCGCTGATGCTGCTGAAAATGACATTTCTAACTTGGAACTACTGGGGCTGAAGGCAGCCAAATCTGAAGACAAAGGCAAGCATCATCAAACTATCCCTGTTCGTGGTGGTAAAGGGAAAGAAGTTCTGAAAGTCGACACATCCAAAGGAGCTTCCAATTCTCAGGGCACCTCCGACAAGCCTAAGGAGACCTTCTCCTTCGACGAAGACGATGTCATTACCATCTTCCACACATTGACGAAGGGTAATAAGCTGACATTGCCCCCACCACGATGTCCTGCAGAGGCGAGCCAACTCAATGATCCCAAGTACTGTCTTTACCATCAGTACGTGTATCACTCTACCAAGGACTGCATCGTCCTGAAGAAGAAAATACAACAGCTTATCGACAGCCAAGTAATCAATCTCGAAGCGGAAGACAAGGTCGTATCTGCTAACATGATCACTCTTCAGTTTAGCGACTTTCCTCCTACAGAAGTCCCAGACGGCGTGGTCCCGATCCCCAAGGCAACGATGGAAGTCATCAACCTACCACCAGCTCGCAACTCAACCTTGGTCCCACTCACAACTGGACGTGGTGAGATCATGTGGGTCCATCCGGACCATGTCCAAGAAGTGACGCAGGGGGTAGCACCTCCCAAAGCAAGAAGGGGCAAGAAGTTTAAGCCATGCCACATGGTATCCTCCTCCATCTACGAGGTTCTATCTGGCGAGATGCGATCGGGGAAGACTTATCTTCGGACGTACGATCCCGCACAAGAAGAAGCACTGCCTTCTTAAGCTCCTGCTGCCCTACAAGCTCAGAAGCCGGCCCGTCCAAGCCTCAAACCACATCCAAGTAGAAGAAGAAGACGCGGTTTGACAAGCCTCTAAAGGCGCCAGCTCCAGAAGGCATGGATAGACCCTACAACTTTGACATACTGGCTCAGCTAGCCAATACACCCGCCAGGTTGTCTCTGTTCGATCTATTGCGACTCTCCAAAGAAACGCGGAAGGCCTTAAGTGAGGCATTGCTACATGCCGACTCTTACCTCGCTGAGGTCAAATCTTCCGCTGAAGATCCTGTCTCCTGCCTCCACTGTCACAGTACTATGGAAGTGGTGCCCAACATCACCTTCTCACAGGAGGACATACTACTAAAAAATAATCATCATGATAGACCCCGGTACTATACATGGTATATTGGGACGATCAAGGTGGACCGCATGCACATCGATCCAGGATCCTCCCTCAGCATCATTCCTAGAAGCTTGCTTCAAATCTTGGGAATTCTTTGCACAAGCTATCCGCAACCAACACAACTATCATGGCTTTTAATACTGGTTGGAGCCATCCGCTGGGCAAGATCCGTCTCAAATGCCATATCGGTGATCTCCGAACGGAGGTCTCCTGCTATGTGATCAATGCCAATGTATCCTACAACATCTTGCTGGGACGTCCATGGATACATGAGAACATGATTGTCCCTTCCACACTTCACCAGTGCTTCAAGTACGTCAATAGAGACGGTGTCGTGAAGACAGAGTTTGCTGACGTCGATCCTTTCAAGGGCATCAAAGCTTACTATGGAGATTCGGTACTTTACCAATCTCAACCCCCAAGGATGATGGCAATGAAGCTGACAATGAAGCTGAAGCACCTTCATCCCCCAACGGTGGTCCCCTGATTGTTTGAGTCAAAGGACGTACTACTCCAAAAAGTACCCCGAAGCCTCTCACAATCTGGGTGAAGAAGAAGAAACTCGACAAAGTCAAACCATTGACCATCACTCTCAACAAAACACCCAAGGGGGAACCTACTGATGTCCATCCTCCCAATCCGGAAGAATTTCATCCAGAATATAGGATATGACATCAAAAGCGACGAAGGGCTAAATTACGGCCGAGGACGACGGTTGCCAATTCGACACTTTGCGCCTCCCGGCTAACCCGAGAACTACTACCAACGAAACGGTGTTGGTTTGGGCTATGTCTGTAAAACCCCTAAATTTCTACTATTTTTTTTTATTTTGGTACTGAATTGAAATTTTATTATTGTACGTCACGTAGTCGTATTGTACGTCGTGTGCGAAAGTTCGTTTTTTTTTGAATTTGCTCGACGAGTGCGAATATGTGCGAGCGTACATATTTTAGAAAAATATTTTTGTTCTATTTTTATAGTTTCAAATAATATAATAATTAGTTTTGCTATCATTTCTAAGCTTGTTATTCTTACGTCATTTCTAAAAGTTATTAATTATAAATAATATTTTTGTATACTAGAAAAGCATAATTATGTAAAGAATATTTTTGCATACATATATTTCGTAATTATTTATTGGTCTATTTTAAATAAAAGTATAATTTTCGAGATTTATTAATATTAATATTTTATTGTTCAAAAAGATATTTAAAAATATTTATTATTTTCAAAATTATTATTATTGGTATTTTGAAAAATATATTTGGAAGTTATTGTGGCCATTTAAATCTTGATTTAATTTTTGGATTTATTTAAATAGTTAAATATTTGAAATTTGATTTATCCCATTTAATTTTGAGCTAAAGATTTAATTAGATTTAAATTGGATTTATATTTAGATTTGGGTTTAAATTAATTTAAATTAAATTAAGAATATTCTAAATTGGGTTTAAATATTCCTAATTCCTATCCAATTGGGAATTCCCACATCCTATAAATAGGCAGGTACTCCTCCAATATTTTCTCCACAATATTCCTCCACAATTTCCACAACCAAAATGTGTTGTGCATCGTGTCCGTGTCTCCGTCTCTTCCACTATTTCTATTGTTATTAGAGATACATTCACCCATCTCACGTCCGACAACCCGAACGTGTTTCCTAGATTTCGTGTCACGCAGGACACAAGACTCGACACATCCAAAATTCCTAACACCAAGTTTTGTCCCAGCTCCTTGACTGACCACCGTGCCGCGTCCCCTATCACGGCACCAATCACCGACCGTCCACGTCGTCCCGACCGACTCACCACCAATCTCAACCGCCATCACACCTCGTTCCCCACCACCGTTCCCAGAGCCCTCCGCCATTCTCCTTTACCGAGACTGTACCACACAACACCCCTACCACAACCCTACTGCCACCACCACCTCCAACATCACGCCATCACCGTTCTCCCTTCACCACTGTCATTATCTTCACCACGAGCGTCGTCCTCCGGCCACCACGACTGGAGCAACCGACCGTCTGCCACGCCAACCTCTGGCCAACCCAACCCAATTCGGCCGTTACCACCATAGCCCCAAAAAAAAACACAAAGCTAGAGGAAAAGGAGCCCAAATCCTAACCTGCCCTACCGTCCCCGTAGTGTCCCGCCCTCGGCGAGAGCCCCTCCGCTCTGTCCGACTCCTCCTTCATCCCGGATGTGTGCAGGCGTCGCTGACTGGGCGATGCCAGCGCCACCTACGAAACCCTCCGCCGTGGCCGATAACCCCCTCCGGCGAGATCCGCCGTGCGGTCTCCTTCCGCCGCCCGTCTCAGCCTTCCCCGCCGTCGCCAAGATCCACCGTCCGGCACTGCGCCAAACCCCGTGCACCGCCGGAAGCCCTCTCCCGAGCCTCATCTCTTCCGCCCCTACTTCCTCCGCCGAACGGCACCGCCCCAAATCCCTTGCTCCGTCGCGCGCCCACCGGCGAGCACCCGTGCGAGCTTTCCCCTTCACCTGGAACCGCCGCCTCCTTGCGCAGTGCCCATCCACCGTGCGAGCCCGATCGCTCCTCCCCTCTCCGACTTCTCCCCGCTCCCTTCGATTCCCGATCGTCTCCGCCAGCCACACTCTCAGGCTCACCCTTTTGATTCCACTCTCTCTACACTCGCTCCTCTCCATTAATCTCCTTTTCCCCCTTTTCCAATAGTAAAGGCAGAGCCACCCTTTGATTTTTTTCAGTTCATTAGGATTATTTTTTTTGTTTATTTATTATTTGTTTTCTTTTTTCTTTTTTACAATTATTATTATTATCATTATTATTATTATTGTTATCATTCATTATTATTATTAGTATAGCAGTACAGTACAGTACTGTGTAAAGGAAATTTCTTATCATTATTGTTATTTCATTATTATTATTATGATTATTATTATTATTATTTTTAGTATTATTAGTTTATCATCATTATTATTATTATTATTATTATTATTATTATCCTTTATAAATAATTTGGAAATAAACTGTAATATTTAGTCTAATACTGTTTCCATATTACCAATACAAATATTTAATATTTGTAAATCTATTTTAGTTTTTTTTTTAAACTATACACTTACCTACTCCTAGATATCATGAATGAGTTTTTCGACCTAAATTATTATTATTTTTTTATTTATTTTTTTGCATTTATAAAAGTATATTGATTAGTAAAAATATAATTTAAAAATAAATTATTATCGATTTTCAAATAGTATAGCTTTTATCATAGATTTTATTTTACAAATATGCGTGTTAGCCTTAAATAAATTTTTTGATAATTTTGAATTATAAAATATAGTTTCTACCAATTCCATTTTTGACGAAACTAGAGTTTTTGTCGAAAACGATTTTTCTTGACTTTAGGTATTTTTAAGTATTTTCCTTATAAATATTTTGACTCATGAAGACTAGTTTTAGGAATATTCTCTAAAATTAGAATATATTATATTTATTCATTATTCTTTGATATTTTTTCTGTCCGTAACCAATCCTCTTATTCCTATCCTGTCACCAAATCCGAACTACCTTATGTCCACCCTAACTAAATTGACCCTTCTAGACCCAATGGAACTGTCCGTGCCACCACCCGAGGTCACCATGTATAGTTGTTGCACCGAAGTTGCAGTTCGTGCCATCGTGATTATCGCAGCACACCAGGCGTACTATCAGGCAAGACACCTTGCCATTTGCTGTTTACTTATTTTAGCTCATATTTCATGCATTATTTATTTTCTTTATGCAAAATAAACTGTGATACATGGCATAACCTGTTAGAACTTACTGTTCATTTTATTCTGCTATGTATTATTTTTCTTACACATTAAACCTAGATTTAAGGGACCACCTGGTGTGTTGCATTCATTGGCCTTGACACGTTGTACCACGAAGTTGTGTGTCGTATGTAGAACAAGAAAGTGCATGATTGGCTAGCCACCAGTACGTACAAGCCGTACGATAGGAATAACCGCTAATAGAGATTGTATGCTAGTTTGACTTAGCGGTTATAGTGGTTTGTGTTGTGGATACAACACAGTAGGCATTGGGCGGGAAGGACAATTCCTTAGCGTATGGGCTTCGATGCACTTTCCCTTGTGACCCGGATTCTCCGCTGGAGATACGGGGTTGTTGACCCATGATTACTGACGGCCACTGACGATTCTGCGGAACGTCATGCTCTTATTGATTGGACCTCTAGTGCCCCAAGGGGGGACTATGCCGATCCTATTTAGCCAGGGCCCATGCGTAGGAAGGATTGTTCTTAACTATATTTCACTTAGAACGGTAGGCTACCTTATCCGTTAGGTACGAGTACTTTTGGTTTGGGTACTTGTATCTGACCGTGGCTTGGAACAATAACTTGTCGCGGATTAGTTTATCACATCTTGTCCTTGTTTGGTTGTAGGTGTGACTTACTACTTCGATGAGAAGGTATTAAACCTTGTTGGGGTCCGGATACCATATTGGATTCATAGCGTGGAAAGATACGTCGCCGTGAATTAGTTTACCATCTCCTGTCCTTGTTTGGTTGGGAGGATGGTACGCTCGTTCAGTAGGTGCATATTGGACCATGTTATAATTCGATTTACTTATTTATTTGAGCAATATTTATTCTGTTTATATGGCATGATATTATGTGTCTTGTTACGTCCCTCTGAGGACCTGGTTATCTCCCCAGGTGTGTGCTATTGTCTTTCGCAGGTGCTCTAGCTCTAGCCGTGATCATCGCCATTCCTTCGAGGATGATTGCATTTGGATTGTCTTCACTTCGCTCGCCACTCATTTCATTTTCTATGTACTTTACCTTATTTTGTTGGTAGCGGATTTGTCTCCGTCCAACATATTGTATCAAGACAATTCATTCTTATTATATTATATCTTTAATTTATTTATTTTGTGTGGATGAGATTAGTTATGGTACTACTGTATTTTACAACTTATGTATTCATACGAGGGTTCCATATATTGGAGTATACTTCGTATGAATACAGCTGGCATGTCTACGTTCCTAGTCCTACGTATTTTTGGGACTAGGGCGTTACAATGTCTCTCCTCCAACAACTACCGAAAGATCAGATGATGAAGCAGATCGTTGTTCTCATTCTTCTGATTCCTCCCTCTGGGACTCAGACTCTAGCATCGGCGACATGTTCAAAGCAACTTTGGCCGTCCACATGATTTTTGCCGACCAAGTTACAGACGATGTCTAATCAATCGAACTCGAACAATGGGCTCAAAAAATAGATACCAGGTGGGAGCTGTGCTATAAACAACGTGAACCACTTACCGAAGACGAAGTCATCCAAGTCAATCTAGGAGAAGAAGCATCCATCAAACCAATCTTCATCAGCAAAAGCTTTTCTGACGATGAACGCCAGTCTCTTATACAGCTTATAAGAGAATACATCGACGTCTTCGCATGGAGCTATGAAGATATGCCAGGCTTGGACCCTAAAGTCTCCGTGCACCGCCTGAACATTTCGTCTAAAGCTAAGTCAGTAAAACAGCAACAACGACGATTTCGACCAGACGTCATAGAAGCCATCGAGAATGAAGTCAAAAAGCTTATCACCAGTGGATTTATTCGCGAGGAACAACATCCCGACTGGGTTGCCAATATCGTTCCATTCATAAAAAAGAATGGTAAAGTTCGAGTCTGTATCGACTACCGTGATTTGAACTCTGCATGTCCGAAAGACGAGTTCCCTCTACCGATCACCGACTTAATGATCGACGACACTTGCGGCTTCGAACGGATGTCCTTCATGGATGGGTTCTCAGGCTACAACCAGATCAAGATGTTCCCCGACGACGAAAAGCACACATTTTTTGAACACCGTTGGAGGTATACTGCTATACGGTGATGCCTTTCGGATTGAAGAATGCATGGGCAACATACCAGAGAGCCATGAATATAATTTTTTGCAATCATTTGCGCAAAACCGTGGAGTTCTATGTAGATGATATTGCAGTCAAAAGTCGTCTCAAGGGCAACCACCTCCAAGACTTGAGAACGGTGTTCGAACTAATGCGTGCACACCAACTCAAGATGAATCCAACCAAGTCTTTTCTGGGAGTGTCCAGCGGCAAGTTCCTTGGTTTCATCTTCACTTCAAAGGGTATACATCTGGATCCGGAGAAAGTGAAAGCTATTCTCGACATGCATCCTCCAAGAAACCTCAAAGAGCTGTGCGGACTACAAGGAAGGCTAGCTTACATCAGACGATTCATTTCGAACCTCTCTGGAAGGTGTCAACCATTCACTCAGCTCATGAAGAAAGGCGTATCTTTCATCTGGACTGAACAATATCAACGGGCATTCGATGACATCAAAGCATATCTTACAAGCCCTCTAGTACTGGTAGCCCCAATAATGGGGAAGCCCATCTTACTATATGTCTGTGCCATGGATCATTCTCTTGGCGCCCTCTTAGCTCAGAAGAATGAAGGCGGCCATGAACAGGCAATCTACTACCTCAATCGCACAATGGTGGGTGCTGAGCACAGATACACGCTGGTGGAGAAGGAATGCCTCGTACTAGTATTTACCATCCAGAAGACACGCCACTATGTGTCTGGGCAGACTATCTACATTATATCCAAAGTCAACCCTCTCAGAATACTTATGACTAAACCAGGCTCTCTCAATTCCCGTTTAGCTACATGGGCAATGTTGTTGACTCCGTACAATATGATCTTCGTTCCTCAGAAAGCAGTAAAAGGTCAAGCATTAGCTGATTTTCTAGCAGCTCATCTGGTGTCGGAGTCGTCCAAACTCTACGACGAAATCCCCGACGAAGTGGTGGAGTCTAACACTGCAACTGAAAAAATCTCCATTTGGCGAATATTTTTCGACGGTGCATCAAGAACAGGGCCCAAAGGGAACATCGTGGCTGGAGTAGGCGTTGTGCTTGTGTCACCTGATCATCTGGTCATACACCGTGCATATTCTCTCATGGAACCATGTACCAACAATGAAGCCGAATATAATACCCTAATAATCGGTCTGCAACTGGCAAAGCAACTGGGAGTTGACTATCTAGAGGCTTACGGAGATTCCAAGCTAATAGTTTGTCAGGTCCGAGGGGATTACGAAGTTCGCCACGAAGATCTCATCCCCTACCACCGAGCACCAATCGAACTGGCGTCTACTTTCGCTGGATTCTTCAATGAGCACGTGCCTCGACTACAGAATATAGAAGTAGATGTTCTAGCCGGTCTTGCTGCTTTCTTGACCATTTCTACCAATACTCAGCAGTCGATCACAGTGTCTAGTCGAGAATTATTCTGTGTGAAAGATGCCTTGCATATTCATTACAGTTACAAAGCGGAAACAAACGTCGACGCTAAAGACTGGAAATTTTCCTTTATAGACTACGCTGTCTATGGAATCCTTCCCGAGGACCCAAAGGAAGCAGTATCCATCCAAAGGCGATCCCTCAGATTCTACTACGACACCGCTACCAAGATGTTGTACCGACGCTCTTATGATGGGCTACTGTTACGATGCTTATCAGACACAGAAGCCAAGCATGCACTCCGGGAGGCTCACGATGGAGTTTGTGGTGTACATCAACCAGGCCCCAAATTATAAGATCGCCTCAAACGAATAGGTTATTACTGGCCCACAATGATAGCGGATGCTGTTAAATATATAAAGAAGTGTAGAGCTTGCCAGTTCCACGCTGATTTCATTCACCAACCTTCAGAGTTTCTACACCTGACGATAGAATCTTGGCCATTTGAAGCCTGGGATATGGACGTGATAGGACCAATCAGCCAGCCATCCTCCAAAGGACATCGGTTCATCCTAGCTATAATCTATTACTTCTTCAAATTGGCGGAAGCTATACCGCTCACTGAAGTGAAGACATCAAACGTGATCAGTTTCATCAAACATCACGTCATTTACCGCTTCGGCCTACCTCGCAGGATCATCCATGATAATGGTCCACAGTTCGCAAGCCATGCGTTCTATCGGTTTTGCGATAAGAATCGAATCCAGAACATAGCCTCTACTGTCTACAATCCAGCGGCTAACGGGCTAGCAAAAGCCTTCAACAAAACCATTATAAAACTTCTCAAGAAGTTTGTGTCTTCAAACAAGCACGATTGGAACGAGAAGCTCGGTAAATGCCTATGGGCCTATCGCACAACGGTCTGGACTCCAATAGGCAGTACGCCATTCTCTCTGGTTTATGGGAGCGAAGCAGTTCTTTCCTTAGAAATCCAGATTCCTTCTCTCCGGGTAGCCCTAGCCAGCGAGCTGACTACTGAAGAAAGCTACCATCTGCGACTCCAAGAGCTCGAAGCGCTAGACGAAAAATGCCTATTAGCTCAACAGCGTATTGAGCTATACCAAGCTCGCCTTTCCAGAGCTTTCAACAAAAAGGTGAAGGAAAGGATCTTCCAAGTCGGCGATCTGGTCCTAGCAGTAAGAAGACCGATGGTTATGACACACAAAACAAAAGGGAAATTCCAGCCTAAATGGGAAGGTCCCTTCGTCATAGAATCGGTGTAGTCTACTGGTACGTACCGGCTGACCAAGCCTGACGGTGACTTGCTCATGATGCCTATCAACGATAAGTTCTTGAAGAGATACTATGTGTAACCTCTTTTACATAATGTTCACATACGTTCAGTTATGTAAATGTATAGTACGATGTTTATATGATTAAAAAAAACCTATCTAACTATTATCCGTATTTCAAGAGGCTTGAATACGCCCTGGATAATAGGTCCTCTAAATATTTCTCCAGTAGAATCATCTCCATTTTTTGACTCCATCCAAACTCGGTTTGACGAAAACAAATCACGTCCCTATTACCTCTGAATTGTTTTTCGATAGTTATTTCCCCAGCGGAATGATCAGATGTTTTGCCACGTCCACATAACCTCTGAGCAAAGCATTCATCAAAGATAGTCATGTCCACACTACCTCTGAACTATCCACTCCTCCCTATTGCTATATATCTTTCCATGTCCATATTACCTCTGGTCAGATATAGAACATCCTCTGCTATTACGTCAATATTACCTATACTAGCAGCTTTATTCAACTTATTATCTATATTCGAATCATTCGAATATAAAATGGATAATAGGTCCACACAAAATTCTCCAGCGGAATACCCACCAGAAATATCCTCGCTACGTCCACATTACCTCTAGCATCGATATTTCACAAAACCACATTCACTTCTGAAAAGGTTCTTTATTTAGTACTTAAATGTCTATCAGAAGACGAAAAAAGGGTACAAGAGTCATGACGGCCAAAAAAAAGGGGTTACAAAAGTCTACGGGATACACAGGTGGTTTATGATATCCCTCAGCGCAGCAATCTCGGCTTTAGATTTCACAGTTGCTCGGCGCGGTGCCTCTTCTTGGCGAGCGGCTTCGTCTTCAAAGAGGATCAAACTCTGATGGTCCCCCTCTAACCTCGCCAGCTTCTCTTCTAAACGGGCAGAAGCGTTGGCTGTCATAATAGCCTGGTACAGATAATCCTTTTGTTCAGATGATGTTGCCCTCAAGTCAGCTTCCAACTGGGCGACCTCGTTCATGATATGCGCAATACGATTGTGCTTCTCAGTGATCTGCATAGCTAGTCTGTTCTTCGAGGAAGCTCGTGCCTCACTTGCGGCGTTGAACTAGCTATGCTGATCAGACGCCAATCTCCTGAACGAGGGCATCCTTCCTTGCCTAAAAGGTAGCCTTCTCTGTCGTAAGAGCTGTCATCAAAGCCTCATCCTCTGCACAGAACAGTGACATCGGACTCCGCTGTTTGATTTCTCGGAACCTGGCCACCTGACCCTCCAGGTCATTCAAGGTCTTCCTCAGAGTATTGGCCCGCTCCACATACCCAGCTATGCTCTCGAGGGCTGCTACTTGGTACTCCGTAACAGCCCTCACAGGGCCGAAGGCGGCGCTCCGATTCAAGACTTCAGGAAGCTTCACTTTCAGCACCGAGTAGAAAGCTCTGACGACTTCCTGATCCATCTCCTCATCTTCGGTGGAGGTCGTCGGTGAAGAGGCTTGGAAAGTTTCTTCCACCCTGGAAGGAACGCCTGACAGGAAGCCGAACCTGACAAAGAACACAATACACATCAGGCACCAGAAAAAGACGAAGGAAAATGCGAAAAGGTTGTAAATCTCGTACCTTCGGCATGCTCAACTCCAACTTGGACTACGCCGTCAACCTTGGTTTCAGGAAAGCCAGAAGAAGATCCGGATTGTTCAAGGGAAGTAATGCCAAGGCCCCGAGCAGCATCGGGCCTGGTTTTTTTCGTAAGCTCATCCGGGATAGGAGCAGATTCAGCAATACCTCCCTCAGCAGGCTGCTCGACCACTCTTCTTGAAGCCAATACCAGCTCACTGATAGCTCCCTCCACAGTAACAGATTTGGAGGGGCCGGGAACAACTTCTGTCCCTTCCCCAATGGTGGGGACCATCACCGCAAAGGGTTCTTTCTCCTTGTTTACAAGAGTACACATACGTGGTCAGGCTCACAAGGAGCAGGCAAAATCGAAGTCTAAATATCTCATCCGAGGAGAGGCGTAAAGGCAACGTACCTACATGAGGATGAGTCGATTGGACTTGGTTCTCGTCCTGCTCTTTTATCACAGCTTCTATTGCAGACATATCTTCTACGGATATTTCGTAGGAGAGACTAATCTTCTGACTTCCATTAGGGTCTGGGCCTTCGCCCTGCTTACCCCATCGCCCAGGTCTTACAGCCGAAGAAGATCTGCCCTCATCCAACAGTCAAGGACGAACAAGAGATATTGTCGCCACCTCTACCTCCTCAGAGGAGGAGGCACCTATCTCAGCTGCGACTTTGGGTCCTGTGCAAAGGACAAACGCAAAGGTGAAAAAACTTCCAAAGGCTTGACCAGAACGGCTACGGAGTCTAGGAAAGGGTCTACCTCCCGAACGGCAACGGCCTGTAACGCCGTCTGCCTAGAAGACCTTCTGGGAGGAGGCGAGCCGGCACCCACGTCCGCAAACTTCTTCCTCCGGGAAACAACCACCTTCGTCCTTTTTTGGCCGTAGCCCCGGCTCGGTAGGAGCCTTCCTCTTTTGAAGAACAGTAGGAAGAGGTTCTTCAGGGTCCTTCCTCCGAAGCGCTGCAACGATGGGCTTTTCAACAACGGCCCTCTGTTGCGGCACTACAGCTGGCTCAATTATGGACGCAACAACTTCTTTCCTGCTACCCTCCATTGCACGTGCTCGTCCTATATCAGCAAGGGTAAGGGCAAGCTTGGTCCCCGATACAAAACTATGCTCATGGTCGTACCTAGAAAAAAAGGTATCGACTTGGATATAGAACTTAACAGCAGCAAAGAGCATGTGAGTGTCAGGTTTATCGTCGGGAAGTGTAAAAACTGCTCCTGTACATCCAGTATTATAGTAACCCCATGCACGCGCCCCATCGGTCAGACTCCCTATCGACTGGAGATGAAGACTGGGATTGCCCAAGAGAAGCTGGCTATAGCCGAATTGTCGTACAAAGCAACTTGGCAAATAAGGCTCTAGGAAAGCATGGTTCCTGTTCCTAAGCACCAGATGGGAAGGCCTAATGGACTGAAGCCAACGGAATGCTCCGATAGGAAGGCTGGTAGTGAGTGCTCCCTCATCTACTAGGGTATCTCCCGCGTGACCACAACCAGATGGAGGCGATACTCTAAAAAATTCATAATTTTGCAGAAAAATCAAGGCTCTCCTGCAAGCAGGTACCCCTGTAATAGTCCAATCAGCGTCTCTGTACCTCCGAAAGATGGCATATCCCGCCAAAGAATTCGTCATCAGCCCAGCGTTCATCAATCTGGGGCAGTGCAGTATCAGCCACCTCATCGGATAATGGAAGGGTAACTCAGTCCTAGCAACGTCCTTCTTATCCTCGGATGTTATCGCGTTCGCAACAAAATGACGCAGACCCCGTTGGATAACACAGACCATCGCAAGAAATAATGCAAGACGATACCCAAAGGCCAGCTTTACAGCTGGAAGTATCATCTTCCGGCTGATCCTCTCAATAGTCCCTGAACCGCCAGGGACTACGCAGTAACGAAGCCATATCATCAGGAAAGCGGCAAGCACCGCTTTTTCTGACATCTTGAATTCGGCTTGTCTAAAGAAATGATAAATCAGGGAATTACCCTCAAGATCATCCCTATCTTCAGTATCCGCAACTCTGTGACTTGTCATCAGCCGACCTATCTCAGGAATTGTCAAAGGCTTAGGTGGTAGAAAGGAGACCGGGTCATTCCCCCCTCCTTTGGTAAAAACATAGTTGGCCCAAGACTTCGTATGCGGGTTGGACCCCTCGGTCTTACCCTTCTTCGTAGTCTGGTGACAGATAAAAAAATAACAAAGTAACTCTTTGTACACATCCATCATTTCAGAGCTCTCCTCCTCCAAATCGGAGATCTCTACATTGTTGGGGACATATTCTGCATACGACTCCGTCCCCCAGGGAAGTCTGGATACCGCCTGTATTTCATGAAGAGCCAAGCCCATCTCCCCGCCCGGAGTAAAGAAGGTGCACGTATGATGGTTGTACAACTCTGCCAGAGAGATGAACATCGACCAATTAACCTTGATGCCATACTGAGTGGCCCTCACGGCATAGAAAAGACCGGCAGCCTTTAGGGTAGCCTCGTAAGTCGAGAGTACCCATCCAGTAAGGTAACTCCAGAACAAAATAGGATGTTTTCAGCCTTCCAGCCACATCTTTCCTTTCGGATATGATCTCCTCTTCAAAAGCATTAAGTTGGAGAGAGTCTCAGCAGCATAGGGATGAAGATCAATCGGGACGTCGTTCAGTAAACACTCGGTTGTAGCCCCCTCATAGAGTAAGATGTGGAACCCTTAACATACTTGAATGTGTCCTTCCTCCGGTCACCAGAGTTGAACTGGATCTTGAAATAAATAACCCCAGGCAATTCAGGAGTCAGGTCCCATTTCATTTGTCTCTGTACAGCTAAATCAGCAAATGCCGACAGAGGGTATTGGCGGTTCAATGATGGCAGCCCTATTCTTTGGTCATTCAACACAGTTACCAAATACTCTTCCAGACATATCGTCGTGTCATCCTCAAAACCTACACTGTCACCAAATAATAAGTATGCCTTCTTCCAGTAGTGTGACCCTCCGAGCTTTTCAATATTCTGCATCTACTTCAGAAAGGTATTTTCTTGTTCAATAAGGGCGACCGCCCGCCCTGTAGGTTGATCATGACTGATCTTTGCTTGAACATCGTTGATCATGTTGGTTATAAGGCTCCTGCCGAAAATGTGGCAGACAGAACCGAAAGGGATACTGCCAAGCTCTGGGACAAACATGTTCACTACAAAGGCAGGAAGACAATCAGACTTAGAAAAATCACAGAAAAAAACTAAGTTCTGAAGGATTGTTATGCGCCCCGAAGGCTATGCGCCCAATACAAAAACATTTGGGCGCATAAAGTTAGTAGGCGCATAGTGTGCCACAGCTTAAAGGGCGCATAAACATCGCAATACGTAGGTGCATGGCATACCACAGTGTTGGCGCATGACTTCTGTAGGCGCATAGTAATGCTCACAGAAGTATGTTTCCCTAGGCGCAAGCGCTCCGACAGAAGAGGAGTACAAGCGTCGTAAATTAACGCTCGAGACTTCGTTTTTTGAAGCACGCCCTCAACCAAAATCGGGTCCTGGACTGATGCAGACTCTGCCGCAGGAGAAGAGCTACTCGACGCAGCCCCCTTACCCTTCGCAGATCTCTTGGCGGCCTTGGGAGAGATGATTCTCAAAGGAAGAAGACGAAGAGTTTTCTGAAAAATTTTAAAGGAAAAAGGAATAATGAACTTTTCTCTCTCCTCCAGGGTCTATTTATAGGCACGGGCCACTTCCTATATGCCCACTATGGTGTATGCGCCCACATGAAGGACCAGCTCTGTGCATACTATGCGACTGTCTCTTGCTGACGTAGACGGCGTATAAAGGATGGACCGCTTCAAATTCTGTTCCGATGAATCTGTCAGTTCGAATTTCGAGGCAAATCTCAACAGTCGTATCTCCCTGACAGGCTGGCCAAAATACTATACGCCCAGGGGAAGAGCCATACTATGCACCCATTACCTCGCGAGAAGACGATCCATGCTTCTTTCAAAGTATTTCGAACTTGTTCAAGTGTCGAAAACTTTGAAGGGGGTCCTGTAGAAGCATGAAAATTTTCAGCAAACATAGCCCTATGCGCCCAAGTCAAAGCAGCTACATGCGCCCAGTCAGTTCGACTCCATACGCCCGCTAAATAAAGCTCCATGTGCCCAGTCCAAGTATAACTCCATGCGCCCAAGACTAGCTCCCCCGAAAGGAGGGCGCATAGCCTGAGACATGGCTATACGCCAAAGCCTGACTCAGTCAAAGCTATGATCAAAATGTACACAGAAGCACATGGCCACGTCAGTCTCCACGAGCAGTCGTGCACCGAAGCATGCGGCCACGTCAATACGACGACCAACCTACGATCTTGCAGCCTGTATGCGCCTACACCTATGCGCCCAAAGCAGGACCATGCGCCCATGTAAGAACCAGCGTGTCTCTTCATGTGGACGCATAACATCGTTCCAGCCCAAGAACGACTATAAAAGGGGGGCTTCTTCCCTCTTCAACAGACAGAACGAAGAGCATTTTCAAGAGCCAAATTGCTGTACTTCTTGCCAGTGAGCCAAGAGTTCGAAATTTTTTTAGATTTTCTCCCACTTTTATAATCGGAGTGTCAACGGAGTAAAGGAGCAACTGCCGCTCGATCTCCATCGTCCCATTTCCCAGAATTCTTCTTTTTGTACTCGGGGATCCTCAGCGCAGGATCTCTCAACCGTACTCGATTTGTGGTGCCTTGTGCCAATAAAAAGAAAAGACAGCATTTTCTTCTTCTTTTTGTGTGTGTGTCCACACTATCATCGGGTGATCGTTCATCTATGTCACGAGCAGTTTTGAATCACTTAAAATAAACCTCCATTGTCAACAAAGTCTTGTGTCTGAGTTCAGATTTGACACGCAAGGTCTTATATTTGTGCATCTCAGATCGAGTAGACTTAAGAAATGTTTGAACAATAAATTATTTCCATAGAAATATGAATAGAAATTGCTTTAGTTATTGACATGCAAATGGTACTTAGGAAATTCAATAATGCATAACAAAATTTTAATAAGTTCCTACAAATGAAACCTACGTTGTTACCTGAATGACAATTAGATGGAAGAAAGATTAAATGGTTCAATATGGGCTTTCGGAATTTGGTTGAAAGAAAAGTAGAAGTTTATATTGGGTCCGTTGGGAGTTTGAATGAACTAAAGAGTAAACTTCAGAATTCTATAGACATATAACTTCAGGTGGACTAAACTAAGTAAAGGGAAGTTTGGGCCAGGACTTAGAGACATAATATAAATTATGGATTTTAAACCGATTACTATATACAATTTGGTATTCATTTCTCTAGGAGGCTTAACAAGTTTAGCCAGTAGTCCAGTCTCTTCCAACATATATAGTACAGATTTTTCTTGTAAGGGATTAGTGCAACCTTGAGACGAGCCATCTCAACACCAAGTATAAACTTTAATGTGCCCAAATCCTTTCTATGGAGTTGATGCAAGAATGCCTAAAGGTCAGCAATGCACTATGCAATATCACTCTATGTGGAGTTATATTTAATAAGGGTCCAATTGATTAATATAGGTAAAAGAGATGAGCTTTAGTTCTAATTAGCATAAACGGATTTACTAAGGTTTAATGAATAGAATTGTCAAATAAGAACAATTAGTATAGATGGGCTTAATCTTATTTGGGCTAAAATTGATTAAGTGAGGTGTTATATATAACTGATCAGGCTTTTACTAAGTGTGGCTTTGGGTTTAAAGGTATTAATCAGTTTAGAGTCTTTAGACTTAATACATATTGGCTTTGGCATTTGCTTTTACTAAGTGTGGCTCGTCTCTTTATCTGCCACGTATACATATTTGTTAATACCTTAGTTTCATTATTGTTGTTGCCATCTTTTCTTTTACCTTCTTTTTTGTATTATCTTCTTATTAGTGGAAAGAGCCATAATGTTACTTGTAGGTTAAAAGCATTAATCTACAACTTATAATTCAGAGTTCCAAAAAATGAAAACTTACTGTATATTATGTCATGATTCTGTTAATGTTTAGCTTATCTCCATCAGAAAAAACATGTTGAGTTCCGAACTTTTTCCAAACCCTTCTCCCTAGGGTTTGCTCTTCTGGCGGCGATTCTTTTCCAAACCCTTCTCCCTGGCGATTCACCTCCCCCTCCCCGCACTTCTCCTCTCCTCCCCGTTCCAGTTGCAACATCTGGCGATGGCCCCAAAGTAATCCCCCTCCCCTGCATCTTCTCCTCTCCCCTTCCCCTCTCTTTCCTCTTCTCATGGCGTCCTACAAGGATGTCGTGGAAAAAATGGCGACACTTTTCAGCCAACAAGGGCCAGCGACCGCTATCTCTCTGTCTGCTAGAGAGAGCGCGGTGGCAGACCACTGGGCTTCTTCTGTAGCGGTAAAACCTTTCTCTACTCGAAGGTTTGCAAGTGGTTCTCTGTTCTCCATTCTCGTGAAACTCTAGAAAACTTCGGATCGCATCCAAGTTTCCGATTTGGATCTGGAAGCGGGATCTTTTCTCGTGCATTTGGACTCACCGGCGATGGTGGATCGTGTGATATTGGAAGCTCTTTGGAGTGTCAATGACGACCTTCTTGCCTTGGAGAGATGTGATCCAGGGAAATTACCAGAAGAGTATCGCTTCCATTATGCGGATTTTTGGGTGCAAATTCACCGATTACCTCCAAAATTTTTGAATCGTTCTGCTATCACCAGAATTGCTGAGGGTATTGGATCCCCTCGACAATGTTCATTGGCTGATGAAGCAAAGTGGAAAACATTTGCCAGGGTCAAAATTCTTATTGATATCACTGTTCCATTGAAGAAATCTATGTCCACACTCATCGATGGGCAGTCGATGAGGAATATCATCATTAAGTATGAGCGATTGCCCCGCTTATGTACATTCTGTGCCAAAGTGGGACATTCCATTTCCTCCTGTAGTGAAAGATTGTCATTCCGATCCCTTATCGGAGAAGATTGGACAAAAGATGAAATTGAACGGGTTGAGTCCCTATTACTTCCAAGAATCAATGAAGACGATTACAGGGCTAATTCCCATCGGCCAGGGGAAAGGCCTAACTTGAAGGATAGGGGTGGGAGAACCATCCCAATTGAAAATCAACCTCTCTGGAGATATCAGGGGTGGGAACAGCCCCGTCTATATCCACAAAGGAATTATCTCTTCCATTCTCGAAGCAGCAGGTTGGACCACATTCCTCAATTCACATCCCCTCCAACGTTTACCAATCTGTCAAGTATATCCCCCTCCCCCATTTGAGAGGCTCTTTGCCTTCTATGACAACTATCCCTGTTGTCATCAATAGGGATACTCACACCAATCCTGCTTCCTTGGATTCCCTTCTCCATGAGGAAGATTCGAGTGAATCGTCGGGGGGTTGCTTATCAGGGACTGTATCCCCTTATATATCCAGTGTGACTGTGGTGGATGAGCCCACCTTGGATATTATGGACAGTGATCTAGCGGATTCGGATATCTCCATTGTTGAAACTCCCAATTATTCCATTCACTCCCCATATGCAGATGCTCCCTCCTCTCCTGGCCATTTACCATCAAATATCTGCCCTATTGTCGAGCTGCCCCTCTCGCCATCCCTGTCCCCGATCAAAGCTACTAATCTCCGTAAGTTGACTTGGAAGCGTAGGGCTCGTATGGGCTTAGTTCTTTCAGATTTTCCCACGAATTCTGGTCCATCAATCAAGAAGCGCCCTCCTATGGCTTTATACAATCCCAGAGCTTCAAAGCGTGGAGCTGTGCTCTCCCTCTCCTACCCCCTACTATCCCCCCAGTTGGCGGCTGACTCGGATCAGCCGCTACATCAATGATCGTGTTCTCTTGGAACTGCCATGGTCTGAGGAATGCCACGACAGTCCATACCCTCCGAACATTCCTCACCGCCACTCATCCCTCCATATTTTTTCTTTCTGAAACCCTCTCTCCACCACTCCACTCTTCCCGAATCCTTTCTTCTCTAGGCTTTCAAAACACTCATGTTGTCCACCCGACTGGCCGATCTGGTGGGTTATGGCTAGGCTGGTCTACTGATGTTAAAGCATCAGTCTCTTTCTCCTCCCCAAACCTCATTGTCCTCTCCATTCTCAACGATGATGATTCCCCCAATTGGCACCTGTTATGTGTATATGGTTGTCCCTGGAAACGCGACAGGCCGAAGCTGTGGGAAACTATACAATCCTTTTCCGACTCGTTTAATGGACCATGGTCCTGTATTGGTGATTTTAACTCTATTACTAAGGCGGATGACAAATATGGGGGCGAGGATTTGACAGAAATTCTAATTTGCCCTTTGTTAATATGATTGATCATTGTGGCCTTATTGATCTCGGATGCGTGGGACCTGCCTACACTTGGTCCAATGGTCGTAGTATGGCCAGCCTCATTATTGAGAGGCTGGACCGTGCTTTTGCTACTGGTGAGTGGTGCAGCTTATTTCCCAACTCCACTGTCCATACACTTCCCAGATACAACAGCGACCATGCCCCTATCCTTCTCAACACAAACAGTCGCATACGAAGGCGACCCAGGCCACTCCGCTTCGAAAGTTGTTGGCTCAGGTATGTGAGTTATACTGACAAATTATCTGCTTCCTGGATTGAGGCTTCCTCTACTTCAGATGCTTCATTCAATGAGAAACTGAAGTACACTATGCGGAAACTTCACAAATGGAGTCGTTCTTCTCTTCAAGCTCTTAGAGGCCGTATTAAATCATTGCAAGAGCAGCTTCTCACCGTGCAGGGAGATCATCCTTCTCCTCCAACATGAGCACAGAGAGTGAGATAGTCAAGGAGCTTAACGACCTGCAGATGATCGATGAAGCTTACTGGAGTCAACGTGCTAGATGCAAATAGATAAAAGAAGGGGACAGATGTACCAAATATTTTCACACTAAAGCGTCCATCAGGAAAAGACGAAAATATTCGATCCCTTCTCCTTCCTGATGGTTCATGGACATCGATTCTGAGGTAATCAATTCTACTATTGTCAAACACTTTTCTAATCTTCTTGGTACGGATGATTCTGTCCCGCTGGAGCCGGGCTTCTCCTTTCACACGACTCCTTTACTGGAGGATGATTCTATTGCTTTGGGCATGGTTCCTGAGGCGGATGAAGTTAAGCAAGTTGTTCATGGGATGGGTGGCCTCAAGGCCCCTGGCCCTGATGGTTTTCCGGCGTTATTTTACCAAAAAGGCTGGGATACTGTTGGCTGGGATCTCACTGTTACTATTCAAAATTTCTTCTCTAGAGGCGAGCTATATGATGGTATGAACCACCTTTATTGCTCTCATTCCTAAGTGTGCCGCTCCTAAAACTGCGGAGATTTTCGACCTATTGCCTTGTGCAATGTAGCTTACAAGATTATCACCAAAATTATTGCTAATAGACTCCGTCCTTTCATGGAAAATTTCCCCTTTCCAAGCTGCGTTTGTGCCCGGCAGGCAAATCAATGACAACTGCATCATTGCTCAGGAAATTTTCCATGCGATGACTAAGAGTTCCAATAAGAAGCATGCATTTGCTATGAAGATTGACATGGCGAAGGCGTATGATCGCCTCTCCTGGCAATTCATCAAATCTGTTCTTTATGGCCTGGGCATCCGTGGGCACACTAATGATCTCATTATGCAATGCATTACCACACCCTCATTCTCGATTTTGATTAACGGCTCCCCGGAGGGATTCTTTTATGCCAAACGGGGTATCAGGCAGGGCTGCCCGCTATCCCCATATATATTTATTCTCTGTGCTGAGGTTTTATCACAATTATTCTACCGTTATGAGCAAGAGGATCTCTACAGAGGATTTGTATTAATCGGTACACACCATCTATATCTCATCTGTTATTTGCTGACGATATTCTTATCTTTGGCTATGCATCGTCAAGCTCATTTGCTGCGGTGCAAGAGATCCTAAATCTTTTCTCTTCATGGTCGGGCCAACTAATCAATTATGGCAAATCGAGTATTCATTTCAGCAAATCTGTTCCCTCGATTGATAGATTGTCTCTCTCAAGGCAGCTACACTTATCTGCTATGAGCGCAGCGGACAAGTACTTGGGGCATTCATTACTCCTCTCCAAAGCCAGGATTGCCACCTTCAATGGATTACTTGACAAGATTGCTTCTAGGCTCAAGGGCTGGAAATCCAATATGCTCTCCCATGCTGGCCGCTCAGTACTGATCAAATCCACTCTGGGATCGATCCCTATCTACTCCATGTCCACCTACAAGCTTCCATCAGCCACCTGCAACACTATTGATCGTATTTGCCGCAACTTCTGGTGGGGCCATGATGGCTCGAATCAGAAGCTGCATTACATAGCTTGGAGTAAATTTATCCTCCCTAAGAATCGTGGTGGGCTGGGTTTTCGGAACCCCAGATGGGTCAATGAAGCCCTCATTGGGAAACTGTTATGGAAGTTCATCACTAATCCGCATCATCTCTGGGTGCGGATCCTCACTGGTACGTACCTTCAAACAAATCTATCTGGTCTATTAACAAATCTCGCTCTGCCTCTCCTACTTGGGCCAGTTTACTTGATATTCGGCATCACTTCGAAGGGAAGAGCTACTGGAAGATTGGTGAGGGATGGATCAATATCACTGAGGATCCTTGGGTCCCTGGTCTTCCAGGCTTCAGGATTCAATCCTTGCAAGACATCAACCCAAAGCCTAGACTTGTTAGGGAACTCATGGACCCATCAGGTTCCTCTTGGAACTTCTCACTTATCAACTCCATTTTCAATACTTGGGAAGCAAAGGCCATCACTGCCATTCCCCTACATGGGGCGAGGGGCCAGGACAAATTGATCTGGACAGGCTCCAAGAATGGGGAATTCTCGTCCAAGTCTCTTTATGAGGCTATTCGGTCTGATAGACCATCTAATTCTTCTAATGCGGCTGATCTTATTACTTGGCATAGGCTTTGGAAATTACAAAACCTTCCCCCTCGTATTCTGATATTCATTTGGAGGATATGGCACCAGGACTGCCTCTATTCTCTGCCATCCACAAGAGGAATAGTCAGGTCAGCCCCATGTGCCCTTTCTGTCTCACCCATGAGGAAAATATTGATCACCTCTTCCTTCAATGTACAATTGCTAGGGATGTTTGGTTTAATAGCCCATTGGGGATTCGTACTGATGAATGCAACTCTGTGCATTTTCTGCTGACATCCTGGATCAATAACAAATCTGCCACTGAGGCACTTCGTATTGGTGCTGCTTTAATGTGGGCGATATGGAAAGCTAGAGGGGACTGCGTCTTCCGTCACAAGGCGCCCTGTGCCAAAAGGATCAACATCCATGCTCTTAATCTTATCTCCACATCTACTGGAGATCCATCTAAACCCAATGATGATATCGCTGAGATTGGAGGGTGGTTACTACCCCAAATCCTTGGCAGGCTCCTGGTCCGGGGATCATCAAGATCAACGTTGATGGCTCTACCTCGCCCACTGCTTGCGGTGTCTCGGCCATTGCTAGGGACGCCCACGGTTCTTTTTTTGGGGGGAGACCAAGTTTTTCGAGCATTGCATGATCATCGATCAAGCTCTTTTCGCTGAGTTGGAAGCCATCAGACTGGGGATTGACCTTGCTCGACATTTGTCAGCGGGCATCTTTTGCATTGAAGGAGACTCCTTGATGGCGCATAGGATCCTCCATGGAGATGTCAGTCTCGTTCCTTGGCGACTCTCGGATCAGGTACTCGAGATCAAGAGTATTTTAGAATCATATACTACAATTCCATTATTGTTTACCC
>JANAVB010020712.1:0-47963 GCA_029216955.1 Iris pallida
GCTTCATGGACGTGTGGGCTTTGACGGAATTCAAATTGGTTGCGTGTGCGCGACGAATTTGATGCGTATCCATCAAAATTCACCGTATCGGCCTCTGTGGAAATTTCTCAATTACTTCGTGTACGCTCGTCAGATCGAGATGAAACTTGTGCCAGCAGAATCGTATCATTTTTTTGGTCATGTATGCCAAGTTTGGTCCGATTCTGAGACAGTTGATTGGATCGCCGTTTTGCGGGCCCCACGGTCCAATTCAACGGGCGATTTTGTGCACGGCCCGCCAGAATCCAACTCTGGACATACGGTTGGGTTCGTATCAGAAAACTGGATTCGTAGACATTTAGTTTGATGACTTTAGAGACCGTTGACTCTGGCACGCTTTTCGGTACAAAGCGGGTCCAACGGCGGACACCGTTTTGACCCAAAATTACCGTTTTGTCTCTGTTTCCAGAATTGGACTTAAGGACAGGCAATCCCAGGTATTTTAACTATTCTGAGAACAATGATAATGTCTATTTCAGCATCTGGAGACTGTGGTACGAGTGTTCTTTTGTGGCACACTGAGTGGTTTGGACTATCGGTTTCACCAGCACAGGACCACAGGCGAGTACAGTTTATTGTCTGCATTTCGATTTTAATCTTCACTATATTTCATTGATTGGCCTTGGGTTATGTGATTTTTATATTCTATTATAAATTGTTGAGTCGGAAATGAGAAGTACCAAGGATGTGTGATCCGACCGTAGACATTGTTTATTTTCATGCAGTAGACTTCGTAGACAGTGTTTATTTTCATGCAGTAGACCTCATAGACAGTGTTTATTTTCATGCAGTAGACCTCGTAGACAGTGTTTATTTTCATGCAGTAGACCTCGTAGATAGTGCTTATTTTCTGCAAGTAGACCTTGTAGACAGTGCTTATTTTTCATGCAAGACACGTAGACGGTGATTATTTTTCATGCAAGTAGACCTCGTAGACCGTGCGGTATAGTGTCCCAGACTGATCACATATCAAAGGTACTTCTAACAGTTGGGAAAGTATTTTGTGTCTATTTATTTGCTATTGGTTTTCCGTATTTCCTGTTTATTTTCAAAATATGTAATTGATGTCTAACCTCTGTTGTATAGTCATTTTCTTTATTTGAAATTGCATTCAGTGAATTGTGCTCGTTCCATTCCTGACTGGAAACCAATATTTTTCAGGTTAGCCGTAGATTTACTTAGCATGGGAGATACGGGGGAACTTGCAGACGAAAAGCCTAGAGACTAGCTAGATAGATGAGTTGTAGTCATTCCAATATTTGTACAAGTTTATATTTTCTGTAAATGTAAAACTTGTGATCATTGTAAATTAAATTAATCATGTGAATGAGCATTATTGTGATTTGATCGTCATGGCCGTGACAGCGTTCTACCGCCGACTCTGCGGCATAGGCTGGCTTGGACACGTCTCGTATCCGTTAAAAAAAAGGGTACGGGTCGTGACAAGTTTTTATGGTGGCTCATGCAGGTCTGTTTTTGCAAGTTATGCGAACTCGTGATAGTACTTAAGTTATTTGTACTATTGCGAGCCTGCGACTAGGAAATGCTCATTCATGAAGTAGGGATTAATTTGATTTGAGAGAATGACTAGGACTAGGAGTCCCTTATACAAATTTACCGATGGGTAGTCTAGGCCATGCAATTTAGATAAGGGTTCATTAAATTAGATAACCTGCCAGCTCTCTATAGATACATTACTTTTGACATGACAATGTGATCCAATGTGGATATATTATTCGCTTGGTATGTTAGGCTTGCGTATAATTAAGGCGTCAATTTTGATAAACTGTTCAATTTTCTTATTTAGATATAAATCTTATATCATAAGTTAGAATTGCCTGTTTTAAATTCTATGTTGCCGTAGGGAATTAGTTTAAATTTTCTGATTCTGTTATTTGCATACGAATCTCGAGGTATGTCACGCCCCAGAACCAGAATACTGGAGAGCGGGGGCAGACATAGCCAGCTACGTATATTGAAATGGATTCCATCTCGCTATACGGTCACGGCTGTCTAGGATACATGAGGATTTATCTACAAGCCAACAGTCTCTTAAGGTCATGAACAAGCCTAGTGTCTCAATCATAAGCAAGTAAGTAAGAGTCACAAGATGTATGATCATTAAATATACAATAATAAGGCGTCCCAAATATTACATATTCAGCTGATCATGAAGCTAGTCGTTACAAAATGTTAGGACTAGCAAGAGTTTAGTCATACATGATCAACCCTAGGATTTGTCAATCATGTTACAGCCCTAGTAGACAGTAAGTAAGGTGCATCGAGCTAAACAGTGCTCGTCGGCTAAATGCCTCAAAAGAAATTTTTACAATAGAGCGGAGAGCCAAAAAACCCACTCGTTGCCAGGTTCCGTCTAGTGGCCACCATCTGGCTGGGAAGTCGGTAGATCCTCTGGAGCTGCTCCGAAATCTGGCCACACAAAACCAGCTGGGTCGACCCCAGAAAGCAAGTGCCACAAAGGCTTCACAAAGAACTAAAACCACATCAGCACAGGAATATAAATATAAATAAAATAAGGACTGGAATAAAAGGAAACATAGGGTGATATACGACGAGATAACCATGGAACTATTCAGATAGCCAGGTTACAACCCGTAAACCAAACAAGGACCGGGGTTGTAACCCTTCGTCTGAACGGAGCTTGGTTTCTCACCATTTATCGGTAAAATAAATACAAGCATTCTGGTCATTCAATAATCTGGAACAGGATCAGGACAAGACTAGACTGGTTAGACTCCATCCAATCACTTCACGGCCAAGCAAATTACGGCTTGATACTTTAACTAACTAGGGTTGTCACAAGCCTAATTACTAACAAGATGCAGTGAGATTATTCCACCACAAGCCCTGTAGACCATCCAGGTCACCCAGGTCGAGAGATTAGGGTTAAATTCAGGTGGTACATCGTCCAGGAAATGCATGTACCCTAGCAGTTTGAAGGGTGCAACACATGACAGTGTGCTGGAAATGTGCCCTACTCGACGGCAGGCTACAGATCCCAAGCGCGCCCAGGTAACGGGATTGCCTGTAGCTGGAAAATCTCTTCATGACTAATGTAAATCTAGTTGTTAACCTTAGTCCATTTTAGTAGGTACTCCTGACCGTGGTACTCAGGAGCCTCCTCCTAGACATGATGCAAGACAGGACTGGATTATTTGTACAAGCACAATCGCCCACGGTGTCCATGTTATTTATACAGGTCATGTCATGTCAAGTAGCCGTCACAACCGCTTATCAAGATATAACATGTCAGGTTTATCATGTCAAGTGTACTTGTCAGGAGTGCGCCACGATGGGTCACTATCAGTCAGTCAGATCATTATGTCAGGAGTGCACCACTACGGGTCACTATCGTGTCATGCTCAGGTATCATTTCCAAACATATTAAACAAATCCATGATTATCAGTTCATGACAAAAGACGTAAGGATATAAAATGGACGTTAAATATCTAATAAAATCAATATACAGGCTATAGAAGATCAAGGGTAATCAGCTACGCTCAGGCTAGCGTACGCTCAGGTCTGCGTACGCTCGAACTAGCGTACCAAAGGTTCCATACACTTCCAATGGGGAGCGTACGCAAGGGTCAGCGTACACAAGGGTACGCTCAAGCTACAGGTCAGCGTACGCTCAAGCTAGCGTACGCTCAAGACACGCTACCAATAGGCAGCGTATCAAGGCGAGCGTACGCTCGCTAAAGAGCAGCGTACACAATGAGCGTACGCTCGCTAAAGAGCAGCGTACACAAGTGAGCATACGCTCGCTAAAGAGCAGCGTACACAAGTCAGCGTACGCTCGCTAAATAGCAGCGTACACAAGTCAGCGTATGCTCGCTAAAGAGCAGCGTACACAAGTCAGCGTACGCTCGCTAAAGAGCACGTACACAATCAGCGTACGCTCGTTAAAGAGCAGCGTACAGCTCAGTGGCGTAAGCTAAAAAGCTAGCTCACTGTTCACTGTCTTCTCCAAATGGCAAGAACAGCAAGAACTCTAAAGTTGAATCTAAGCTTCAATTGTCCAAATCTTGGTCAAAACAAGTCCGAATCCAACTTTCCAAGGTCAAAATTGGATAGAATGAAATTCTCTAAAACATGGAACCATCAAAACTTGAAAACAAGCAAGTTTAATAGATCAAAACCACCAAAATCCGAAAGTAACTAATTTCTAGATCTACAAAATTAAAGCCTAAAAAGGGAAAATGACAAGTTCTAATGTGATTTAGAATCATGAGGAGAAGCTAATGAAACCATCAAAAGGAGTTCTCTTGTGGATGCAAGTTGCACTTGCCTATGGTGTTCTTGGTTGGTGAAAGGAGTAATGGTAGGGGAAGGAGAAGTAAATGAGAATTATGGAGAAGAGTTGGTGGGGATAATAAAAAGGGAGTTGTGGTGGAAATGAAGGAGAAGCATAGGCTAAGGTGTTCCACCCTTGGCCCATGATGAACCAAGCATTGGGCCGGCCGAACCAAGCCAACCTAAACCGAGAGTAAACAAGCCAAGCCAACCAAGGAGATATACAAATACAAGATAAAATACGTATACGTATTCCAAATACGTAATACAAACAACAGGCATTACAACTCTACCCACCTTAAAAGAATTCCGTCCTCGGAATTTAATTAAGAGGCTAAGGGACAAGAACAAGCTATACTATTCACAGGCAATTATACTAGGCAATCAATTAATCATGCAAGCAAGGAATTGATGGCATGAGGCATAAGAAAGATATTATACCTCACGAGTCAAACAAGTTAGGATATCGCGATCGGATATCATCCTCACGCTCCCACGTTGACTCACCCAAAGAGTGATGACCCCAAGCAACTCGGACTAACTTGATAGTCTTGTTCTTGAGGATCTTCTCTCTCCGGTCCAATATAGACACGGGCCTCTCCTCATACGAAAGGTTGGTACCAACAACCAATTCCGAATGATCCAGGATGTGGCTCGGGTCCGGGATGTACCGTCGTAATTGGGATACATGGAACACGTCATGCACCTCGCTTAGCGGCGACGGAAGAGCGAGACGATAGGATACATCTCCTACTCGCTCCAGAATGTCAAACGGTCCTATATACCTTGGACTAAGCTTTCCCCGTACACCGAAATGAATGACGCCACGGTTAGGCAAAATCCTCAGGAATACATGATCGTCGACCGAGAACTCGAGAGGACGCTGATGAGAATCCGCCCAATGATGCTGGCGATCTTGGGCAACTCGAAGGTGATCTCTGACTCGCCTGACTACTTCAACAGTCTGAGCAATCATTTCTGGACCAAGCATCTGCCTCTCTCCAACATCATCCCAGGCTAACGGGATCTGCACTTCCTGCCATACAGTACCTCGAACGGTGCCATCTGGATACTGGCCTGGAAACTATTATTGTATGAGAATTCCACCACGTGCAAATGATCTTCCCATGAACCACCGAAGTCAAGTGTGCAGGACCGCAACATGTCTTCAAGAGTCTGGATCGTGCGCTCCGACTGGCCATCTGTCTGCGGGTGATATGCTGAACTGAACTGGAGATGAGTTCCCAAACTCTCTTGCAAGCTACGCCAAAAGTGCGACGTAAACCTTGAATCTCGGTCCGAGGTGATACTGACTGGGACACCGTGCAATCTGACAATCTGCCTGAGGTACATCTCTGCTAGCTGAGCCGTCGACTGACCAACTCTGAACGGGAGAAAGTGCGCTACCTTGGTAAGCCTATCCACAATGACCCAAATAGCATCTCTACTAGCTGGGGACCTAGGTAATCCGGTCACGAAATCCATGGTCACATGCTCCCTTCCATTCTGGAATCGGTAAGGGCTGAAGAAGTCCAGCCGGTCTCTGATGTTCGGCTTTAACTTGTTGGCAAACCAAACACCGAGAGACAAACCGAGCTATCTCCCGCTTCATGCCATTCTACCAGAAATGCTGCCGGATATCACGATACATCTTCGTACTGCCGGGATGGATGGAATATTTGAACTGTGCGCTTCTGACATGATCTCCTACCGGATATCTCCGCTGGGTACACAAAGACGCTTACCATGTCGAAGTGTACCATCCTCATGAATGTATAACTCTGGTCTTCGTCCTGCTTCACACTCTGCTCTGAGTCGCTGAAGCTTGGAATCTGCCGACTGCGCCATCCGGATCCTCTCGACTATAGTGGACTGAACTTGCATGCTGGCCATCAACGCCACACTGGAAGGGGGAACAACTTCAATACCCATCTTCTGAAGATCTGCTAACAGCTTTGGTTGTGCTGTTAGGAAATAAGCTCCGGTTCTTCTGCTCAATGTATCTGCTACGACATTGGCCTTCCCAGGATGATACTGCAAGCTGACATCATAATCCACAAGAAGCTCCAGCCACCTCCTCTGACGCATGTTAAGATCCTTCTGGGTGAAAACATACTTCAGGCTCTTTTGGTCGGTGAAAATCTCCACCCTATCTCCGTACAAGTAGTGCCTCCACAACTTAAGTGCAAACACCACTGCTGCCAGCTCCAAGTCATGGGTTGGGTAATTCCTCTCATGATCACGAAGTTGTCGTGACGCATAAGCTATTACCTTTCTATGCTGCATAGAACATATCCTAAACCTCTGTCAAAGTATCACAATACACTGAAAATCCTCCGGTTCCATCTGGAAGCATGAGAATAGGAGCTGTTATCAATCCTCGCTTCAACTGCTCAAAGAACTCTGATATCTATACTGTCCAAGAAACTGCGCATCCTTGCAGGTCAACTGCGTCAATGGCGCTGAAATCCGAGCAAGTCTGAAACAAATCGCCGGTAATAGCCAGCCAATCCGAAGAAACTGCGAACTCTGCAACTGTGCTGGGCACTGGCCATGACTCAATAGCCACAATCTTCTGGGGCTCCACTTCTACTCCTTCTCGAGTGATGATATGACCCAAGTACGAAATGCGATCGAGCCAGAACTCGTATTTACTAAACTTGGCATATAACTGGTGCTCTCTGAGGATCTGAAGAACTATACGGAGATGCTGCTCATGCTCCGCCTCACTCTTGTTGTAGACCAGGATGTCATCCAAGAACACGATCACAAACTGATCCAAGTAAGGCATAAAGGTGCGATTCATGAGGTCCATGAATACTGCCGGCGCATTGGTTGCTCCAAAAGGCATAACAAGGAACTCCCAATGCCCATCGATCTAAAAACCGTCTTCGGGATGTCCTGCTCTTGACTCTGATCTGGTAATATCCTGAGCGTAAGTCAATCTTCGAGAATACTGATGCCCCCTTGAGTTGATCAAACAAGTCATCTATCCTCGGAAGAGGGTATCTGTTCTTGATTGTCACTGAGTTCAAGGTACGATAATCAACACATAACCTGGACGTACCATCTTTTTCACAAGAAGCATCGGGGCTCCCCAAGGCGATCCACTAGCACGAATGAATCCCTTGGTTCTGAGTTCTTCAATCATCTTGTACAATATCTCCAACTCTGACGGCGCCATCCTGTAGACTCTCTCTGATACTGGGGCTGTCCCGGGAATCAAGTCTATAGTGAACTCGATCTCCCGCTCCGGAGGCATACCTGAAAGTTCTTCTGGGAAAACATCTGGAAACTCATCCACTATCCTGGGCAACTGAACTGCTGCTACTGCCATCCGTAATATCGGAGGAGAAGGCTCAACCTCGCCTCGAGAGAAGGAAAACTCTGGCTCTCCTGGAATGCTAAAAACAATCCTACCAATATGGCAGTCTATTCTAGCATATTGGTTTCCTCAACCAATCCATCCCTAAGACCACATCATAATCGGCCATCGGGAACTCTATCAATCTAGCAGGGAATTCTCTACCGCTAACTACGATCCGGCACGAGGAAAACACTCTATCTACTCCCCCAAGTCCGTTACCAGTAAGTATATTGAGCCTTACTGATAATGACTCGGGCTCCAATCCTACCCGTGTCACAAATCGTGCAGACATAAATGAATGCGATGCACCAGAATTAAATAAAGCTGAAGCTGGAATGGAGTTGACGAGAATAGTACCTGCCACTACCTCTCCTGGTGCCAATCCTTCCTCCATGGTCATCACCATAGCCTGACCATAGCCCTCGGGGTGCTGGTCCCCTCTGCTGAATTCCTCGCTGCTTATTCTGACTCAAGGCCTGGGCTTGCGCATACTGCTGGAGGCTCTGCTGCTGAAACGCCGGGGACTGAGGCGGCAAGGGCCTCGTCAATGGATACTGCTGCTGTTAGACCGGAGCTGGTCCTCTCACCGAAGAGCTAGAAAGGTTGGACGATGATGAACCACCCCTGTTCGGGCAGAATCCAACCCTATGGTCTGGTGCTCCACAAGCCAGACACAATTCCTGTGCCCTACGATATTCTGCCACCACATGGCCTGGCTTCCCACAATGAGAACATCCTACTGCGGAACACTGCTTCTGCTTCTGCTGCTGCTGAGGGTGCGTCGGAGTTGAATGCTGAACCGATGTTACTGAGGCCGCTCGCCTCGGAGCTCCAATAGTCAAAGCCCTGGCTGCCGGGGCCGGTGCCGAAGACTGATTCATCTGGCCGTGAGATCTCTTCCGACCTCCGACCCTATCCACAATCCTCTGGGAGGTATACTCATGCCTCCGGGCTGCTCTTAAGACTGCATCAAAAGTCTGATGCTCAAACTGCTCGACTGCCAACAAGATCTCCAGGTGAAGTTCCTGCTGGAACCGCTGGGCTCTATCATACTCGGTTGCCACCAAGGTGGGAGCAAACCGACTGAGTCTGGAAAACTCGGTCGCATATCCGTCGACCGTCCTGCCTCCTTGCTTCAGATTTGTGAACCTCGTCTGTAGATCATACCGAGCTACAGCATCAAAATACTTGGTCTGGAATCTCTCCCGGAATACTGCCCAAGCAATGGGGGCTGCTAATCCAACGTCCTGCGCTGCCCACCAGCTGCGGGCAAGATCCAACAACTACAGGCGCACAACGGCCACCTTCTCGTTCTCTAGGGTCCTGGCTGCTTCTAGAATCACTTCTGTATCCTGAAGCCATGCATCTGCCGCGATAACATCTTCACTACCGTCAAAGAAGGGAGGGTTCAAGCGCTTGAAGCTGTTGGCCGCACTGTTACCCTGATGACCACCCCGGGTCAAAGCATCCGTCACTGCCTGGTGCAAGGCATCTCCACGCCGGTCTTGGGAAGCTATCAAGGTCCTGACGAGTCCTACCAAGGTGCCGTCATCAGGCTCGGCAGGCTGAACTGGCTGGACTGGTGGTTCTTCGTCAGAGGGCACGACTCTGGCGGCTACTCCGGAATGCTGGGCTTGATCTCCAGGTTGCTGCTGGTCCGCGGGAGGTGCTCCGCCTTGCTGGTCGGCAGGTCCACGAACAATACCGCTGAAGAAGACGACATAGGGAACAATAAGGAAGGACCAGGACAGATCAACGATACAAGCATATGATCAGGACAAGAATCCAGGGATTCAGAAGATACGAGCAGAGATCAAGGACAAATACTGATTGAGACATCTATTCGGTAAACCCTCACATATCTTGATTTACAAGACCTGCATGGGCTACCACTTAAACCATGTCACGCCCCAGAACCAGAATACTGGAGAGCGGGGGCAGACATAGCCAGCTACGTATATTGAAATGGATTCTATCTCGCTATACGGTCACGGCTGTCTAGGATACATGAGGGTTTATCTACAAGCCAACAGTCTCTTAAGGTCATGAACAAGCCTACTGTCTCAATCATAAGCAAGTAAGTAAGAGTCACAAGATGTATGATCATTAAATATACAATAATAAGGCGTCCCAAATATTACATATTCAGCTGATCATGAAGCTAGTCGTTACAAAATGTTAGGACTAGCAAGAGTTTAGTCATACATGATCAACCCTAGGATTTGTCAATCATGTTACAGCCCGTAGGCAGACAGTAAGTAAGGTGCAATCGAGCTAAACAGGTGCTCGTCGGCTAAACGCCTCAAAAGAATATTTTTACAATAGAGCGGGAGAGCCAAAAATAACCCACTCGTTGCCAGGGTTCCGTCTAGTGGCCACCATCTGGCTGGAAAGTCGGTAGATCCTCTGGAGCTGTTCCAAAATCTGGCCACACAAAACCAGCTGGGTCAGACCCCAGAAAGAGCAAGTGCCACAAAGGAGGCTTCACAAAAGAACTAAAACCAGCAATCAGCACAGGAATATAAATATAAATAAAATAAGGACTGGAATAAAAGGAAACATATCAGGATGATATACGACGAGATAACCATGGAACTATTCAGATAGCCAGGTTACAACCCGTAAACCAAACAAGGACCGGGGTTGTAACCCTTCGTCTGAACGGAGCTTAGTTTCTCACCATTTATCGGTAAAATAAATACAAGCATTCTGGTCATTCAATAATCTGGAACAGGATCAGGACAAGACTAGACTGGTTAGACTCCATCCAATCACTTCACGGCCAAGCAAGAATTACGGCTTGATACTTTAACTAACTAGGGTTGTCACAAGCCTAATTACTAACAAGATGCAGTGAGATTATTCCACAGCCACAAGCCCTGCAGACCATCCAGGTCACCCAGGTCGAGAGATTAGGGTTGAATTCAGGTGGATATATCGTCCAGGAAACGTATGTACCCTTAAGCAGTTTGAAGGGTGCAACACATGACAGTGTGCTGGAAATGTGCCCTACTCGACGGCAGGCTACAGATCCCAAGCGCACCCAGGTAACGGGATTGCCTGTAGCTGGGAAATCTCTTCATGACTAATGTATTAATCTAGTTGTTAACCTTAGTCCATTTTAGTAGGTACTCCTGACCGTGGTACTCAGGAGTCTCCTCCTAGACATGATGCAAGACAGGACTGGATTATTTGTACAAGCACAATCGCCCATGGTGTCCAGGTTATTTATACAGGTCATGTCATGTCAGGTAGCCGTCGCAACCGCTTATCAAGATATAACATGTCAGGTTTATCATGTCAAGTGTACTTGTCAGGAGTGCGCCACGACGGGTCACTATCAGGTCATGTCAGGTCATTATGTCAGGAGTGCACCACTACGGGTCACTATCGTGTCATGCTCAGGTATCATTTCCAAACATATTAAACAAATCCATGATTATCAAGTTCATGACAAAAGGCGTAAGGATATAAAATGGACGTTAAATATCTAATAAAATATCAATATACAGGGCTATAGAAGATCAAGGGTAATCAGGCTACGCTCAAGCCAGGCTACGCTCAGGCTAGCGTACGCTCAGGTCTGCGTACGCTCGAACTAGCGTACCAAAGGTTCCATACACTTCCAATGGGGAGCGTACGCAAGGGTCAGCGTACACAAGGGCACGCTCAAGCTACAGGTCAGCGTACGCTCAAGCTAGCGTACGCTCAAGACACGCTACCAATAGGCAGCGTATCAAGGCGAGCGTACGCTCGCTAAAGAGCAGCGTACACAAGTGAGCGTACGCTCGCTAAAGAGCAGCGTACACAAGTCAGCGTACGCTCGCTAAAGAGCAGCATACACAAGTGAGCGTACGCTCGCTAAAGAGCAGCGTACACAAGTCAGCGTACGCTCGCTAAAGAGCAGCGTACACAAGTCAGCGTACGCTCGCTAAAGAGCAGCGTACACAAGTCAGCGTACGCTCGCTAAAGAGCAGCGTACACAAGTCAGCGTACGCTCGCTAAAGAGCAGCGTACACAAGTCAGCGTACGCTCGCTAAAGAGCAGCGTACAGCTCAGTGGCGTAAGCTAAAAAGCTAGCTCACTGTTCATTGTCTTCTCCAAATGGCAAGAACAGCAAGAACTCTAAAGTTGAATCTAAGCTTCAATTGTCCAAATCTTGGTCAAAACAAGTCCGAATTCAACTTTCCAAAGGTCAAAATTGGGTAGAATAAAATTCTCTAAAACATGGAACCATCAAAACTTGAAAACAAGCAAGTTTAATAGATCAAAACCACCAAAATCCGAAAGTAACTAATTTTTAGATCTACAAAAATTAAAGCCTAAAAAGGGAAAATAACAAGTTCTAATATGGTTTAGAATCATGAGGAGAAGCTAATGAAACCATCAAAAGGAGTTCTCTTGTGGATGCAAGTTGCACTTGCCTATGGTGTTCTTGGTTGGTGGAGAAGAGTAATGGTAGGGGAAGGAGAAGTAAATGAGAATTATGGAGGAGAGAGAAGGTTGGTGGGGATAATAAAGAGGGAGTTGTGGTGGAAATGAAGGAGAAGCATAGGCTAAGGTGTTCCACCCTTGGCCCATGATGAACCAAGCATTGGGCCGGCCGAACCAAGCCAACCCAAACCGAGAGTAAACAAGCCAAGCCAAACCAAGGAGATATGCAAATACAAGATAAAGTACGTATACGTATTCCAAATACGTAATACGAACAACAGGCATTACAAGGTAGATTGATTTGAGATTTTCCCTCAACCCTAAAAATGTATATAAAATTGATACTCGAATGTTTGTATTCCTTTTGTCTTTAGTTAATTCCTCCATGTTAACTCTTTTGTTTTAGACTGACAGGACGAATACCTACGCTTTATTTTTTAGTCAATTTGTTTGAATCTCTAGAAGCTCATGAATTTTTACGGATATAGTTAAAGGAATGGTTAGACAGTAGTACACTGTCGTCGATTATTTTAGAGTGGAGAATGTGGGTTCACTGCAGCCAGCAGCGCACTGGCGAGGCACAACCCATAGAATTGAAATCCTTTCGAAGAATTGTAGGTTATGGATCATTGCTAGAACTATATCTTCGTTGACCTCTCTAGACCTTGTGTCAATATAAGGTAGAGTACCCGATAGCATATCACATCTGAATCACGGAACCAAAGGTTACCACGGCCGGAGTATATGGGCGAGGCATAATTCTCGGTAAGATGATTTCAGACATGATTGCAAGTTTAGGATACTATAGAGGATAGGACAGAGCCCTGTATGTCCTATAAGATCCAAAGCCAAAACTAGTAGAAGTTCTGTAAGTTGGAAAGCGTGTCTCCTAACCTAGTAATCCGTGGTCCTTGTAACCTATCAACGAGATAATTGACTGACGCTAATAGGTTTACCTTGAATATAGAATTTGGAGGACCATAACCCATTAGTCGACCAAGGACTTACGGATAAGAAGGTAGGGGGTGACCGAGTAAGCAAGAACACCAGCTGAAGTTTGATTCTCTCAAACTTGAACTACTTGTGCCTCCTTTCAAAAATCTCACATACTTGTATTTGACTATCTTAACCAACGCTGCTATTACAGCCTAGTTTTACAAGCTTACTTTTTTATCGAGATTGATTCAAGACATATGTACAGTGGGGACGCCTACTAACATATTGTCTAATCAGAATCGATGTATTACGGTCTGATCAACCGTAGTGCACTCGGTTCGCTCTCTCTTTGATTATCCCATGTGGATTGAGATGTTGAGGTATCTATGGTCTCATCTGCGACTGCTTTAACAATTCCTCTTTAACTATATGTTCGCCTTTGAATCACGAAATTGTATTCAGTAACATCTTCCTTGAACTCTTTATTGTTTTTGTCTTTCACTGATTTGGAAAGACGAAAGCTCGTGATGGTAGAGAGATACAGAGTATTCTCCATGGCTATGATAGTTGTATACGCAAGTGTAGCTACCATCGGCCAGCCATGTGACGAGAACCTTGCCTTGAGTTACTCGTTCACCTCTCGATCCTCAAACTACTATTGGGGCCTTCTAGCCATCTGAATTTGAGAATGATTAGGGATTTACCCTTAGACAAAATGCCAACCTAGGAGACTACCTATTCTCAAGAGACCAAATGTTGTGAGCCTCTAATCAATTGTTTGAAGCTTGGTTTAACTAGAACCCTTATGACAATAGTCTGGCAGGTTTGACACAAATAGAAATTCACGACTCAGCTATTAGAAATCATTTCATGTGATGTGCCTTAGAGTTGATTATCCTGTCAATAACTCTTGTACACTATGGATGAGTAGATCATTCTATTTTATCAATCGTGTGTTATTTTACACACTCATTCTCCCTTTATAGAGGAACGATCCTTAACATGACTTATATATCTACTGTATCTCGTACGCCGTGCCTCATTCTTTATTACTAAGAGTCGAGGTACAATATCCGGACTTTGAAATTCTTCTAACCTCATTATTCATAAAACTATTTCCTAGCTTCTAGGTGAGTAGACTGTAAGCCTCCTAAAATTTTGGGATATACGAGAATTACCGATTTAGTAGAATAACTTCCTTTAGGATGGTGATTAGTGTCCATGGACTTCCACTTCCATTTAGATCATTTGTGTCCCGGCCGTGTCATTAATAATCAGAGCATGAGACCAGCTGTTACCTTCCAACAAATTTCATGAGCAAGATCTAGACGAGTCCACCTTCATCTAGGTATATCATGTCCCACTCAAACACGTCCCCTTGTACTCTATTTTTATGGTACGACTTTTAGGACGAAAGGACTAGCTATAACCCTTACCATAATACCGGTATGCTTCCCGACTTCCATTAGAGACTCAACCTCGACTCGAACATTTCGACCCAATATATGGTTTGACCTACTCGAAGCCCACTACGCACATGAAACTAGTGTGCCACTCAATTGTGTCTTATCGTGCTAATTAAACACCAAAGTCACTGAAGATGCATTTTTGAGCTTTAGGAACCTGGCTAACCCACCTGACTAGTAACTAGCTCAACCACTTGGGTAGAAAGCTATTCTAGGTTACCCTAGCCTAGTACAAATAGTTTTATCTTGGGATCTTGTTCAGTCAATATAGATTGAAATCCCAGGTTCATCTAACCAACGAGCGATATCCAATTAGGGAACCCATTAAAATCTAGTAAAACCATCCATGCATACCACCATATTTAGACTATAAAACAGAACTATTTGAAATAGGTCCCTGTATCTATGATGTAGACTCCACCTCTTAGAATGTGAAGTCATTCGTAACCCTTATTCCATCTACCTGGAAGTCGAGATACGATTTTGAATTGCATTTATATTCCTTACTTGCATGTTTAAATAACCACGGAAAAGATCACAATCTTGATTCCTCAAATTCCATTCTATTATGGAAACTGTTTAGAATTTTGAGAACGGAACTTCTGTATTGCACGGATTGTAAGACCCTCTGAGAAACGAAGGGTTCTTAGACTTAGCAATTGACGGGGCTAGAGTAGCCCACTCTAGCAAATAAGTTAATGGTTCATGAATTTCCTTCTAGCTGCAACATTAGTAACCCTCTACCGCTCTTGAAACTTCATAAATGCTCTCGATTATTCTTCCCTATCTTCCTGTCCTTTTTATGTCAGAGCGACAAATGGTCATGCTTATTAGAATTTATCAATATTTCTTAGCTACTTGTGTAAATTTGTTGCTTGTTAGATTTTAGGTTGTTTGAGGATTATAGTGGCCATAAGCAGTAGACATCTAAGGGTAGCAAGTTGGATGACTATAAGTTATAGGGACATACCTTTGAGGGAGTAGTGCAACCAAAGGTGGGTAGAAGTCCCTGGGATTTCGTAGTTACAAAATGGCTAGGAGGAGGATATAAAACTATTTTCGTGGAATTAAAATTTAAGGAGATTAAGGTAATAGTAGGTTTTCTTTTGAATTGTAAGGAATAGTTATGAATTAGAAATTTCGAGGACGAAATTATTTTAAGGTAGGTAGATTTGTAGCTGCCCTTCCCAGAAAAATTAGAATATTTTATTATTATTTATTTTATTGGAATGGTGATTTTTAGATTTTATAGATAATTATTTAGTTAATTATTACGGTAGGTGATTTTAGCCATGATGGAGTTTTGGAGTACACGTTGACTAGAAATCGTGACACGGATAGTGTAATGGCATACTTTGACTAGTGTGTTAGCCCTGATAGGGAAGGCCGAGCCATAGCGATGTCCTAACTAGGAAAACCTGTAACACCCAGTTTTTCAGAAAAGGGTAATTTTGAAATTTTATAATTTTAGTCTTTTAATAATGATATTTAAATCATTATATAATTTTTAGTGATTTTTAATCATTTAAAACTATTTTAAATCATGACTTATGATTTTGGTGTTTTGATAAGTGTAACCTTGGAGACTGGTTGACCTAGAGCCTAGCCTAGTGATTAGGGTATTGTGTTTATCATTTCTAGTTGAGGGTATTTTTGTCATTTTTGGGGTTATTTGATTTTATTATAATTTATTTGAATTTATGGGAATTTTTAGAATTTATTTTGGAATTGTTTGAATAAGGGTTGACTAGGTTGACTTTGACTAGCAATGACCATGGTAGACCAACCTAGGAGCTAACCCTAGTTGAGTTTGGACTTGGTTAGGTTATGCAACCCAAGTTAGACTAGAGTTGACCCATGGTATGGTTATTTGACTTAAGTTAGATTATTAAGTCATAAGCCATGACTTGTTATTAAACCTTAAATCAATAACTAGCCATAGAGGCCCAAAGCCCATGAACTAGTGCCTAACCCTAACTCTAACATTATTTGTCCAGCCACTACACCCATTCGGAACCCCCCTATAAGTATTCTCTTCCAATTAGGGCTAGCCTCTTAGGAAGAACAAAGCTTTGGAAAGAGGTGAGCCTCCATCTTTAAAAACCCATAGAAATTCCATTTTAGCCCCTTTTTCCCTCAAACAAGTTGCAATAGGTTTTAAATATAGTTTTCTTGTTGTTGGTATATGATTTTCTCAGATTCATATCAATTTGGGGAAGTTGGCTATCAAGAGGAATACCTCTTTGTGGAGCTTTTTGAAGGATTTGATACATATAGGTAACTTCCATTCCACACCATAGAATTCTGATTTTATTGCATATCTAGGGAGCCCTAGGCCTAACCTAACTGTAGGAATAGGAAGTCCTAAAATTCGTGTCCATTTTGTGTCCTATTTGGACACGTATCAGCCCATGTTAGCAAGTGTTTGATGAAATGCCCCAATAGGCATTTCGTGTGATTTTTAGGAAAGTGTTTGAATAGAAAATTAGGTTTAGGTGTCGCTTACACGTTTCTGGTGTCCTTGTGTCGTTTTCGTGTCGTGTCGAGTCTGCACAGACACGTGTACACACAATCGCGCGTGCGCGTGCACAGGCACTGTGCATGCCCTGCATTTCGGGGGACACAGCGCCCTGGATACGGCTCCCCGACACGTGAAACTTGGCATGTGTCACGGGGCCGACACTAACACGTGGGGCTCGAACGCATGCACTAAATTTACACTGTGCGGGCGGCTGTTAAAATTGAGCACTGATACGCGTGTCCTGTGTCACACACACGTATCGTGGATACGTGGCAGGGTGTCCTAACCCTAGCCCTACACTTGGTCGACACTTGGACACAACCACGTGGCTTGTGTCGTGTTGTATCGTGTGCACGGACACTGTATACACGTGCACGATGATTGTACACTGCATGTGTCCAGTTTTCCTAATTTTGAGTTTTAAATGATTGGACACGTTTGTGTCCACTTGGGTGGACACAAACTCATCACATGACATGTGTACAATGTGTATTCACATTACCAACCACTGTTTTGGTGTTTAAATTTAAATTCATTGCTCATTCTCAGTTTTTTCAATTTATTTCTGATATCCTTAATACCAGTTTATTCCTGTGTGTTCCAGTTTTCCAAATTCGATTTTTGTTATATTTTTAACCTATCTATACTGCTAATTAGTGTGGTTTAAGACCCCTAGTATGTTCATCTATATGATTCCTATTGGTATGTCGAATTTGGGGCTGTTTTGGTGTGTGTGGGGTTCAAAATCTGTGATGCCAAGTATAGGCTGGAAAAAAAACTGAATTTTTTGAAATGTTCTTCAATGTTGGACTGTTGAGGTTTTCCTATGTATTAACTGAGTTTATAAACTGATTTGGGTTCCTATTCAAACTGGGATGTGGGTTTCTTCACTGTCCCTTTACTGCACACTGTTGCACACACCCTTGTCCACTGTTTTCCCCTTGCTCACTGTTTCAGTCCTCTACACACACACATATGGCATCACACACTCTCTTTCATATACCATATGACACTCACACACATCCTCACATGACTGAACTCTCATGTCTCACTGATTTTTACACTAACCTACACACTAATCACACTCTCATGTCTCACTCTTCACACACACACACACTTTCTTGAACACTCTCACTCTCACTAAATTACACACACACAATTCTCATGATACACACACATATACACTTGGACACATATTCATGTGCCCCCCTTTTTCCATACATCATGTATATATATATATGTATTGAGGTATATATGTATAGGTATCTTATATATATATAATGTGTGTGTCTATATATATATTAGATATTCATGTAGGTGTAGTGCACATATAGATAACCTATATGTTATGAATTCCTATATTAGATTATATTAATATAGTAATATGTGTATTATTTAAATATAGGTATAGTCTTTGTAGATGTGATTTATGGTTGGCTTTAGGCATGGTTTAGCCTATGGCCTAGTCTCTTAGCCGATGGCCTATGTGAGTGTCTGTGTGCCAGTGTAGAGCCTAGAATAGACTAGTGTAGTCTTGTTAGACTTAGAATAGCCTTGTTAGCCTAGTATAGACTAGTTTGACTTAGGTTTGACTTGGTTGACCAAGTTTGACTTCTAGGGTTGACCAGAGTTGACCAAGAGTTGACTTTGGTCTAGATTGACCTAGATTCATGTAGTATGTATCGTAGTACATCTTATTACTATTTTGGACTTGTTGTGACCTGTGCTGTTCTGATTAGGAGCCAGATACCTCTCCTCGGACAGTACATTTCATCCGGACACTCAGATACAGGCGAGTACATTCTCTGATCATTTCATATCCTGCTTAGAATTATTTTCCTGTATTAAATTACTTTACTTGATACTGTCATGTTGGTCACACGGATTAGTACTATATGGATCCCTTCTTGAGATGTTATCCCTTCAGGGAGCATCGGGTACTCTATGTTCTGTGCGTTTCACTTACATGGCGTATCACTATGCTTCTTTGGTTCTTTGATCACTTGTGACATATACTCTTATGATCACAGAGTCTTCTTTGAATCCTTATCCCATTTATTGGGTTTTCCAGAATCCTCATTTATGGGACTACTATGTACCACCCTTCGGGGGCTTACCACCCTTCGGGGGCTGTTACATGGAATCATAACATAACCTGGTTGGATCCTTGTGTATTAATTGGGGGTACGGGGGAGTATAAATAGCCATGTGAACAATTTCAAAGTAGAATAGCCATGTACGCCTCTTTAGTATAGCCATGCACAAATCAAGCCGTTCACATGTCGCCTTTATACTCTAAATCACTAGTCACTCGTAGCTCTTTACTTATAGTAGATATTTCTATTACAGTTCTCTCTCTCTGTTTACATACTGCATTTCTTCAGTATCTATATCTTACTTTACTGCATGATTATATTTTCTAACCTGCTATAAACTGTTGAGATGTATTGTGCTCCCTCCTGTCCTAACTGGACCTGTTGAAAATATTACAGAGGACGAGGAGGAGGCCTGTGAGGATACCTTCTACGGGACAGCTCTAGCTGACGGCTTTACCCTACTGCCTAGACTAGTTTAGTTAGGCTTATCTTTCTTATGTTGTCTTGAGACTAGTAGTTAGACTTTATTTTTGTCTTTGAGATTTGGGTTGTATATATTCTTTTATATTCAGTAGCTGAGACCTTGTACTCTGGATATCTGCTGAGATGTTATCTTAGACTATTTTATCATCTGTATTTCCTTGAGTTCTATATTATATCGTGCTTCTTCTTCCTTAGTTGTGATTGAGTTTACTTCTATCATGTCACCCCCATTCGGGGAGTATAAACTGCTTAGTATATTATTGTTAGATGTCGTAACCTAGGACAGCGTTCTACCACTGACACTGCGGCGTAGGCTGGGCGTTGTTACGTTCTCGTACCCTCAAAGTGGGTGCGGGTCGTGACAAAACCAAGCCAAGTTACAACTTAACCCTTACCGAAGGTTTATTTATTCATTATTTATATTATTGAATTTTAGGGAAATCGGTTATACCATTTTAGCCCGGACTGGACCCGAACTGAGCCCAAGCCCATGTAGGTCATACGGCACGTCCAATGACATTCGTGTTGATAGAATTTGGTGAGTGTGTTATATTCCGTTTTAATGATTTAATGACTATTTCTAAATTTTTGTAATTTAATATTATAAATATCATTATTAATGAATATTCAATGATATTTGTATAAAATGGGTCCATTGTACGTTTTGGGATTTTAGACTGCGCATGGTAGTGTATGCACTGTTATTGATTTAGTGAATTTCTTTATTATTATTATTATTATTATTATTATTATTGTTGTTGTTGTTGTTGTTATTGTTAGTATTATTATTATTATTATCATTATTATTACTATTTTATTGAGGTTATTATATAATATTATTAGTATTATTGGTTATTATTTCAGAATAAGGTATTTTAAATACTCCTTGCATTTTAACAGATATGTGCATAATTTTATTAGTATATATGTATTATACATATATGAACTGATATCTACATATAGGTAAAATATATATATATATATATATATATATATATATATATATATATATATATATATATATATATATGTAGCTACATTAGTATACAACAAAATTGTAACAAAAGCCAATCCCAGCAAAGCCGAGCTCGGGCCGGGCCCACTAGCTCGAATTCACAGCACAGTAGTAGACCCTTCCCCGCTCGGAAAAGCCTGAGACCGTGGTATATATATATGATATATATATAACGTGAGAAATTGAGAGGAGATCGAGAGCAAACCATCAAACCCTAACCCACGCAATCTCCCAGCGACCCCCCTGGGACTGCGCGCGCCGCCCCCACCGCGCCGTCGCTGGCCGGAGAGCCGCCGGAGGAGGCCGACAACGATCACAGCGCGCGGGTGCCGCAGTACCGAGGAGCGGCAGAACAGTGGATACGCCAACTTCGTCGAGAGTTTTCTCCGCGCACGGTCGACGATTCCTCGAGCCGTTTCTTCAGGTAAAGACCCAACATATACCTCTTGATTCCCCTTTTGATAGTTTGAATTATTAAGCAATAGATTGTCCGAGAAGTCGATTAGAAGATCGACGAAAAACTACTTAAAAACAGAACAATGATTGGTTCTAACGTCGATTTGGAAGACGATTTCCTGTCGACCTGTCGACAGTCTTAAGAAACTATTTGATGTCCGGCTTAGACAACCTATAGGGCTTCAAATCCCTTTTGTAGAATCAGATTTCGGCGACTATGCGTCGAGAAATCGAATTTCCAAATTGGCAAAAAACCCATTTTAAAATATTAAAAAATTAGAAATTTCTTCGATACGACGTGCGTTTCAACAATCCGGGCGACATGGTCGCGAACCGAAAGCATCGAAAGATGCGTAACGGCTTCATGGACCTGTGGGCTTTGACGGAATTCAAATTGGTTGCGTGTGCGCGACGAATTTGATGCGTATCCGTCAAAATTTACCGTATCGGCCTCTGTGCAAATTTCTCAATTACTTCGTACATGCTCGTCAGATTGAGACGAACTTGCGCCAGCAGAATCGTATCATTTTTCTAGTCATGTATGCCAAGTTTGGTCCGATTCTGAGACAGTTGATTGGATCGCCGTTTTGCGGGCCCCACGGTCCGATTCAACGGGCGATTTTGTGCACGGCCCGCCGGAATCCAACTCTGGACATACGGTTGGGTTCGTATCGGAAAACTGGATCCATAGACATGTAGTTTGATGACTTTAGAAACCGTTGACTCTGGTACGTTTTTCGGTGCAAAGCGGGTCCAACGGTGGACACCGTTTTGACCCAAAATTACCGTTTTGCCTCTGTGTCCAAAATTGGACTTAAGGACAGACAATCGTAGATATTTTGACTATTCTGAGAACAATGGTAATGTCTATTTCAGCATCTGGAGATTGTGGTACGAGTGTTGACTTTTATGGCACACTGAGTGGTTTGGACTATCGGTTTCACCAGCACAGGACCACAGGCGAGTACAGTTTATTGTCTGCATTTCAATTTTGATCTTCTCTATATTTCATTGATTGGCCGTGGATTATGTGATTTTTATATTCTATTATAAATTGTTGAGTCGGGAATGAGAAGTACCAAGGATGTGTGATCCGACCGTAGACATTGCTTATTTTCATGCAGTAGACCTCGTAGACAGTGTTTATTTTCATATAGTAGACCTCGTAGACAGTGTTTATTTTCATGTAATAGACCTCATAGACAATGTTTATTTTCATGCATTAGGCCTCGTAGACAGTATTAGCCCAATGATTATATCATGTTTTTGAATATGGCTAATCAATTAAGTTTAACATAATACCATCACTAATATTCATGTAATCACTATTATGTCGCTACTTAAACTTAGCATTGTCCTAATGTTAGCATTGTCCTAAATGTTCTATATCATATTGGTTTTGTTTGTCTAACATGTATTTGTAGACATGCTGTAAGCATGATCAAGCTTTGTCAAACCAGGACATATGCAATAGAGAATTATTGATAGGCCAAAGACGGCGTTATACAAGAAGATTTCTCTGAACCGCCTAACGACCTATCCGGGGCCTCGCATCGGGGGTTCCGCTGCCCGGTCAGCGGACAGGGGTCGAGGGGACAGCGCCCCCCATCAGGGGTTCGGGGGCAAAACCTCCGAAAGGTATTCAGATTTCCAGATCTGTTTATCTTTGGACGACCGCCGTCAGTAAAAAAGGCGTCTTCAAGTCTGCTCAAATATTTGAAGAAAGGCGTCATCAAATGGCACTTGGTTTTCCTATTTGATCAATGTATTTTCCATATTTATTGAGTCTAGGAATACGATGTAAACTGCATCGTACTGGCAAATAGGCTACCCAAGAAACGTTTTCAAAATACCCTTTCATTTTGAAAACAAGCCCACTTACAAAGCCCAAACTACTTCCTAACTGTTTGACTTTTCAAAAAGCCCAAAAACCAGTTTGCAAAAATCTAACAGAACCCTAGCAGAGTTCGGCCCGAATTCGGCCAGAGTTCGGCCAGAGTTCGGTTAGTGAACGTTGCTTTTTGAACTTGATCTTCCTGCAGTTACGGATCCCAACGAGATTTTCTCATAGAGTTCTGTCCGAATTCTGTCAGAATTCTGCCTTTGGAAAAACTATAAATAGAGAAGGATTTCGATCATTTCAATTCACTCATTCACTTTCATATCTCTTCTCTATAAGCCTACTACTTCTTCCAAAGTATTCTGAGCTATTCATTTTCAAATCCCAAGCCAGTTACAATCTTCTAGTCGATTTGCCAGTGCGGTACAGTCTAGAAGTTTCAGAGTGGTTGTAATCGGAGGCTTGATTGAAGTTACCCACTTCACAATTGAAGTTGGTCGAGTACTTCAGATCAAAGCTCGCATTGTAGAAGTTGCAAGAACTTCGGATGAAAATTTGTGGTGATTTTCCATAGTGGATTCAACTGGAAGCTAGAGTTCTTCCGACTGGACTAGTCCTCACAAGAGGGAAACCAGTATACATCCTTGTGTTTGCGTTTGCTCTCTACTCTCTACTTTTTATTTACATATCTGTGATATATTATCTGTGATCTTGTTACTAACATTTTTAAATAGTTAATTTCCGCTGCCTACTCTATTCACCCCCTCTAGAGTATTGCGCTTTACAACTCGTTCCTACAATCGGTCCTACAGACAGTGCTTATTTTTCTGCAAGTAGACCTCGTAGACAGTGCTTATTTTTCATGCAAGTAGACCTCGTAGACAGTGCTTATTTTTCATGCAAGTAGACCTCGTAGACCGTGCGGTGTAGTATCCCAGACTAATCACATATCAAAGGTACTTCTAACAGTTGGAGAAAGTATTTTGTGTCTATTTATTTGCTATTGGTTTTCCGTATTTCCTGTTTATTTCCAAAAATATGTAATTGATGTCTAACCTCTGTTGTATAGTCATTTTCTTTATTTGAAATTGCATTCAGTGAATTGAGCTCGTTCCATTCCTGACTGGAAAATAATATTTTTCAGGTTAGCCGTGGATTTACTTAGCATGGGAGATACGGGGGAACTTGCAGACGAAAAGCCTAGAGACTAGCTAGATAGATGAGTTGTAGTCATTCTAATATTTGTACAAGTTTATATTTTTCTGTAAATGTAAAACTTGTGATCATTGTAAATTAAATTAATCATGTGAATGAGCATTATTTGTGATTTTGATCGTCATGGCCGTGACAGCGTTCTACCGCCGACTCTGAGGCGTAGGCTGGCTTGGGACACGTCTCGTATCCGTTAAAAAAAAAGGATACGGTTCGTGACAAGTTTAGTGAATGATTCCATGAGATGGAACTGACTGCTCATGACGGGAATGTTGGATTGGTATCTATAGTCGGGTAGCTGGGTTAACCTTGACTGTTGCATAGAACTATACCCTGACCCGATTAATCAAGAGTGGGCGATGTCGGATTGTATCTTTTAGAAAAGATGAATTGCCTCGATGAAAAATATTGTCGGATTTGGGGAATGAATATGATTGCATGTTGTGAACTCTTGAAATGATTGGCTCTAAGTTAGACCCTTGACCGAATGTTAGAAATATTATGTTTGGATAGAGAGCTTGCCCGAGTTGCCCCTGATGTTAGGTGTTGTGGCCTGGAAGATAGTGATTGTGGCAAGGTGAATGATGTAATAAGTCAATTGAAAGGATGCTAAGTCGAATTTGGAAAAGAGAGTTATATTGTGGCTTATCGAATCGCACTAACATGGAAGTTGGCTGAAGTACATATGTTTGGGACGCCTAAAATATGTGTATGGATCCAACCGAAGTGATAGGTTGCGACTGAGATAATATTATGGAAAGAGTTTATCGTACTAGCACGGACTTTGGCTGAAATGCATATATTTTGGGGACGCCTAAAATATGTATATGTATCCAAACGAAGTGATATATTGTGACCAAGATAGAAAGCATGGAAAATATTGGTAAATCTATGAGAAGTTACAAGTAATTGAAAAGTAGATAGACAGAGCAAATCATTGATGGATTAAAATGATACAGTTGGATAGCTATTTTGAAATGACCGAGTGGGTTGAAATAAATATTGAATTGAAGTTGAATGAGTAACTCATTGTGATTAAGTGAATCTAGTAGATGATGTTTTCTTAAGTTTCGAGGACGAAACTTTTTCTGAGTGGTAGATGATGTAATGCCTCGCTCCGTGCGAGGCATTTGGTTGGCTTGTTGGATGGGATCAAACTGTTGGACCGTGACTTATGTTAGAGATCAAAAGATTTGAGACTGTTGCAGTCTCTCTTAGCTGGCTAGACGGATTAAGTGTTGGAACGTGGCTCGCTGGTGGAGCTACGCTTAGGGGGAATGTGTGCAACCAGAAAAAAAGACCCTTTTATACAGGCAAGTAGAACTGTCCTCCTTCCTCCTTATTCCTGCATGCTTAATAAATGGAATAACGTGATGCTATGAATTGTCCCTAAATGTCCCATATTTTAGTTACTGAATAATAGAGATGCTTATGCTGAGAATTATTGAAATGAATAAGACATGAATATTGAACTGCTGAACGAATAACACTTGAACTGCTAATGTAACTTGATGCCTGAGAATGAATTGAGAATGTCCCTTATACTTAATGTTGATGAAATGAATGAATCACTTGAACCATAAGATGCTGCGTGAATGATACATGTGAAATGAATTGAATATGCTATTGTCCCTATGAAATGAATGAAATGCTACAGGTCCCTTCGAAAGGAATGAATGCTGTTGTTCCTCCTTAGAAGGAACGTAATGGAAAATGTTGCAATGAAGCAATGAATGAGAAATGATGAGACTTGGGATCGTCGAGATCACTAAGTGGAATGATGAGAATATTGAAAATGATGAGTCGTTGAAAACGACATGGATGAGTTGAATGATGCACTGTCGCCTTTAGTTATTTCAATATTTCACCATTTGCTTTATGATCACGATCGAGTCGGACACGCATTCGCATGGTCAGCGACAACTTGTATACAAGGGGGTGACTGCTTCCTCGGACGGTACCCCGGGATGTTAGGGGACCGATCCGACCATGGGGAAGTGTAAACGTACTTTAAGGGTACGTGGTATCGGGACATTTCATTCGGGCTCGCAACCTGGTGGAATGGCACGTCGATTACCTTTCGAAGTCCTATATGGCAACGTCTAAAAATGGTGCACTAACACCAATGATAATGTTGTAAGGATGCATGCTAATGAATGTTTTGTGCAGGCAGAGTAAGTGTAAGAGTTAACCTGTATTTGGTGCAGGTACGAGGGAGTTGGCTATCGGTAAGAAATCACTTAAATGTGATATACTCAATATATATATATATTGGTTGAATTGCCTGCTTAATTATTCTAAACAAGACGATGTTATGATGTTGCCTTTAAAAGAGAACTCTATGACATACCCAACATGTTAAATTCAGTATGCTAGAAAGATGCCTTGCTATAAACATTGCCCAATCATAACATACATGCTAAGTGATGCTTAAAGTGATAATTGTCACAACATGTTTCAGATGTTAATGTTAACGATGCCTCAATGATGCCTTTGCATGACAACACCAAGAATGTTATAATGATATGTCCACATGAATATTGCTAAGAATATGTTTACATGCTTCACTATGATTAATGCCCATGAACTGTAAACTGATGCTAGGCCCCAAATAGAAAGATCATTCTAATAAATGTTGCTTAAATGGTTACTTAAATATTGGTTTAGGCGAGTGGATTGGATTCTGCTCGCCAGTACATAGATGATGTGCTGACCCACATTTTTGTGGACAGGTGCTCATGCTTGGGATGTTCTACACACGAAGATTGTCTTGATTGGTCCCGCGGTATCGAAGATTTGTTGGGCATACAGAAGCTCTCATTGCACAAGGTGATGTCTTTGTTTATAAAGGGCATAATGTATGGAACATTGTAATCAGTTGTATCAGTAAGATTGTAAGCCAAGTCGGTATATCGAGTTGTAATCCAATGTGTCCAAGTTTCAAATGTAAGCTGTATAGCATTGTTCAGTTGGCTTTCAGTGTAAAGTGAGATTGGTTGTAAGCATTGCACTTCAATACAAGTCTTGTACTTTTCTTCAATTATCAATGAAGAGAATAAAGTTCTATATGTCTCTGTTGAAGAACAGATGGCAACTCTAGAGGGGGTGAATAGAGTTTATAGAGAAAATATCCAATTAAAAATCAACTCTATCACAAATAAAACTAATCAGAGTAAATGCGGAATTTAAAGTGAGAAGCAAGAGAGCATACGCAAACACAGCCGATTTTAACCTGGTTTCCCTCGTGGAGGACTAGTCCAGGCCTGAGAACTCTAGCTCAGGATTAAATCCACTATTTGTGAAATAGTAGTTACAACCCGTGCCTTTACTTCAGAAGAGCACGTCAACTTCTTACAGAGGATCGCAGTGGCGATGCTTGGACTTTTCCAAGCGACTTCTTGAACTCTTGCACAAGACTCCTAACTGAGAGATGCTGAGCACTCGAGACTTAGGAAACTTGTGGCTAGTAGATGAGAAGGGTATGGCTTATATTGAGCTTAAGAGAGAAGAGAAGAGAAGATTGGATGGTTTGAAAAATGAGAGAATTCTAGGCCTATTTATAGGTTTTTGTCAGGCAGAATTCGGCCAGAATTCTGGTAGGAATTTCAAAAATTTGGCCGTTGGACAACTAGCAACCAGCCAACCCTAAAAATTAGGGTGCTGATTTTTAGGGGACAGAGTTCGGCCCGAACTCTGTGTGGAGGCAGAGTTCGGCCCGAACTCTGTCTCCAGAGCACAGAACTGGTCCAAGGGTGGATTGGGCTAAGTTTGGATGTGGAGCTTTATGGGCTTTGGGTAGATGTGGGTTGAGTCTCAAGAGCCCAGCATAACTCAGCTTACAATCATTCTAGACTCAATAATATAAAAGTACAGACGCAAAAACAACTTGCAATTCCAACACTGAGCAGTCTTCGGGCTTGAGCAGAAAGTAGTCGTCGTGTGTCTTATTGAATTATCACAAGTATTATTTTGTCAACGTTATCAATATTTGGTTGACTGTGACTTTGTGTCAACAATCTCCCCCATATTGATAAGTGACAAAATAATAATTGTATATTCAATATCCATACCTGGACACATGTAACGACATAGCTCCCCCATAATAAGTGCCGAGCTTAAGAGTAGCTCCCCCATAAACAATGCTGTTAATCTCTGTTGTCCTGTTAATAACATTCTTCCAAAAGCACATATAAACCAAACAGAAACAGAATATACACATAACTCCCCCTTTTGGCATTTAGCAATATGAGATAGATAAATTATAACTGGCAAAACACACATAAAGGAGAAGAAACTGCATATAAAATAATGACCAAGAGTCATAACAACTGATAATAGATCTACCAATGTCTTAAAACATAAACCATAATGAGTCTACTACAAACCAAGTACATAAAAGTAACTAAAAAGAAAGCAGAAAGCATAATCTAAGATCTCCAGTAGCAGCCTCAAGTAGTAGTCCAAAACCATCAACGAGCACGAGAGGGCCCGGCGTCGTCCGAAGGATCAGTAAAGGAGCGACGTGGGTCCACAAAAGCCGAGTCCGGATCCATGTAGCGACGAACCCAAGGGTCATCAATACGAAAACCCTCACGATCGGGATCTCGCTCCATAGGAATGGGCATGGAAGGAGCGCGAGACATGGAATACCGGATGTCATCAGCGAGTTGCTGATAGCACTCATCTGCAATGTGGTCCGATAGTCCAGCTGAGTCCATCGATCGTCCTCCAAAGTGAAACGATCTCGAAGCATGGCCTGAAGTGACTCAAGAGTGGCCGGAGGAGGAGGAGGATCCTGTCCGAGAGGAGGGGCATCCGGCTCATCCTCAGAATGCTCAGACACGACCGGGGAGCCAACGGCCGCATGAAGCCTCCTTGCCTTGGAGAGAAAGGCAGGGGCAGGTAAGAATGGACACTCATCAAGAGGTACATGGAACGCACGAAAGATCATAGGAAGATATAAGGCATAAACCAAAGATCTTGGCTTCTTCCTACAGTTGATCATCCAATCCATCATTGTGCGTGGGAGGTTAAAGGGAACATGGAAGTGGAGATGGTACAAAGCTGATATCTCAAAGTAGGTAACTTCATCGGTAGAACCCGCTTTGGGTAGAATAGTGTTGAAAATGATCCGATGAAGCTCATAGAAGTAAGGATTGAGGTACTTTGCCAAGAGCTTACGAGGACGTGTGTTAGGGCTACACAGGTCGTCCTTGAAACTCTCTAGAGAAATCCCTTCGGGAAAGATAAAGGATCTAGCTTCAACAAGCTTTTCCCAAGAATTAGGCTCAATAAGGTCAAGATATTCAGCTAATTCAAAGTCATCAAATGAGATATCAATACCCGCAACACGTGAATAGATACGAGTATCATCATGAGTCAAATTGCAATAAAACATTTGTATGGCACTACGATAAATGACCGAATTAGAAGTAACGAGTTCATCAAGACAAAGGTCATTAAATAGTGCATCATATTGTGAGAAAATTGTGAAGTTTATGGGGGTCCCGCAAACACCGGACGTGTCCGAAAATCGCTAAACCATTCATTGGATGCGTCTAGTGATATAAAGATTCGGTCGTCGAAAGTGTTTGGATCACGTGGACGAGAAGGATTGAACAACGGATGGGTTGGTTGTTCAATTGCCGGTGCACCGGGTGGTGCAATGGGCGGCTCAACGGGAGGAGGAGCATTCGACGAGGACGCACCCTCAGTCCGAAGTCTCTTCCCACGGTTAAGCAATCGTGGAGCCATAACACAATAGATAGATAATAAAGAAATTTGAGATATAGAAAAGAAAGGAGTTATACCTCAATATGTTGAAGGATTATGAAAGAGAATGGAAAACCAAGCCTTCTCCTTGAGTTTGGGGAAGAATGGAGCCCAAAAGAGGAGAAACTAGGGTTAGGGTTTTAAGAATTTTGAGTAGGAGAAGTAGAAAAGGTGGTAAGAATGAAGAAGAGTAAGAGAAACCGAAATAAAGAGGAGGGTTTCTCTTGGTCGGGTCAATTTTTGGCCATTGGATCAAAACAAGATCAACGGCTGAGCGTCGGCCCGATTCTGGAACAGGCAGACCGAATTCGGCCCGAACTCTGTTAGGGGCAGAGTTCGGCCCGAATTCGGTTCCTGGGGACAGAACTGAAATCAGGCTGGGTTGAGTCAAAAAATTGTTAAGTGAAGATAAAACCAATATACTACATGAGTATAAGTATAGAAAAAGATCCAATAAGTAAATAGATGGATAGCAGATAGTGAGGTCAAAACAGTAATATGAAGTTTGAAAATTTAGTATTTCAGCGAGTAATAAATAAAAATGAACCGTGTAATAAACAAGGAAATATATCATAATTCAATATTTTGAAGCTGCCATGGGTTAGCTGCAGGGGCCGGATCCCAGCTAGCGGTAGTCCTGAGGACTAGTGCACCGTGTCGCTTAGGCTTTTACGCCTTGTTGTCAGAAGGACCCTTTCGGCTTGTACCCATAGCAAGTTCATCATAAGAGAATCACAATATATTCGATATTTACGCAGGTTTTTTTTAATTTATAACAGCTTCATCTAAAATTCCAAGTTCACGAAAGAAAATTGAAGCGCTCTTCGGATAATGGTTTGGTGAAGAAGTCTGCTAACTGATGATCAGTGTCAATAAATTCTAAGTTAATCGTGCCATTTTGCTGATGATCACGCAAAAAGTGGTGTCGTATCTCAATGTGCTTCGTGCGTGAGTGACAAATGGGGTTCTTAGTCAAGTTTATAGCACTAGTGTTGTCACAAAAGATTGGAATATGCATGAAAGATAAATTATAGTCTTCAAGGGTTTGCTTCATCCACAGAATTTGTGCACAACAACGCCCAGCTGCTATGTATTCAGCTTCTGTTGTGGATAGTGCGACAGAATTCTGCTTCTTGCTAAACCAAGAGACTAAAGCCTTTCCTAATAAATGACACGTACCGCTCGTACTTTTACGGTCGACCTTGCATCCAAAATCAGCATCAGAGTAACCAATGAGGTCAAATGATGTTGACTTGGGATACCATAGGCCCACTGTAACCGTACCCTTAAGGTATCGAAAGATACGCTTAACTGCGGTCATGTGTGATTCCTTAGGATTTGCTTGATATCTAGCACACAGGCAAACGCTAAACATTATATCAGGGCGACTAGCAGTAAGATAGAGTAAACTGCCTATCATACCTCGATACTTACGTTGATCTACGGGTTTGCCGCTATCATCTGGTTCAAGTTTGGTTGAAGTAGCCATAGGAGTGCTGATTGGTTTGACGTTATCAAGGTCGAATTTCTTCAGCATGTCCTTTGTATACTTCGACTGACAGATGAAGGTTCCATTTGACATTTGTTTGACTTGCAGTCCAAGAAAGTAGTTGAGCTCCCCCATCATGCTCATCTCAAACTCGGTCTGCATACACTTGGCAAAATCTTGACAAAGGTTTCATCAGTAGAACCAAAAATAATATCATCTACATATATTTGTACTAAAAGAATAGTGTCTTTGAAAGATTTTATGAAAAGTGTAGTGTCAATTTTCCCTTTTGAAAAACCTTTCTCAAGCAAGAAGTTGCTTAGCCGTTCATACCAAGCTCTAGGAGCTTGTTTGAGGCCATATAGCGCTTTCTTTAGCTTGAACACGTGGTCGGGAAATTTGTGATTTTCAAAGCCAGGGGGTTTTTTACATAAACTTCCTCCTTAATAAAACCATTCAAGAAAGCACTTTTAACATCCATTTGAAATAATTTGAAATTTTGAAAATTTGCAAATGCACAAAGCATCCGAATGGATTCTAATCTAGCAACAGGAGCATACGTCTCATCGTAGTCGATACCTTCCTCTTGGTTGTATCCTTGGGCTACTAGACGAGCTTTGTTGCGTGTGACTGAACCATCTTCATTCACTTTGTTTCTAAAAACCCATTTAGTACCAATAATCGAGTGATTAGCCGGTCTAGGAACGAGTTCCCATACTTGGCTCCTCTCGAATTGGTTGAGTTCCTCTTGCATAGCAGAAATCCAAAATTCATCATTGAAAGCTTCTGAAATGTTTTTAGGCTCAATTTGTGAAATAAAGGCAGTGCTAGCAATAGAGTCTCTTAATGATGATCTAGTAGTTACTCCTCGTGAAACCTCACCGATTACCAAATTTTCTGGATGTGATGGCTTGAAAGAGAATTTCTTAGGCAAGCTTTCCAGAGAATTTGTTTCGGTCGTGGTATTCATTGGAGTAGACGTTGATGGCTCAACATCATCATCAAGGGTAGCTGCTGCACTGTTATCTTCATCAAAAGTCATTTGTAGACTCTTCCACAATTAAAGAGCGTTTGTTAAAAACTCTATATCCCTTGCTCTTGGCAGCATAGCCAAGGAAAATACCATCGTCAGCTTTGGCATCAAATTTGCCTAAGTTGTCTTTGGTGTTAAGGATAAAACATCTACATCCAAAAACTCTAAAATAAGAAACATTTGGGGTTCTCCCAAACCAAAGCTCATAGGGTGTTTTCTTCGTAATAGGACGAATAAGCACCCTATTTAAAATGTGGCATGCTGTACTGACAGCTTCAGCCCAAAAGTATTTCGGAAGTGAAAACTTGTTCAACATGACTCTAGCCATATCGCCAAGAGTCCTATTTTCTCCGCTCCACAACACCATTTTGGGGAGTTCTTGGACAAGAAAACTCATGATCAAATCCATTGGAATCACAAAACTTTTCAAAATCAGAATTTTCGAACTCGCCTCCATGATCACTTCGGATTCGAGTAATCATGTAGCCTTTTTCGTTTTGAACTTTCTTTACAAAAATCTTAAAAACTGAAATAGCATCACTTTTATAAGTAAGAAAGAAAACCCAAGTAAATCTTGAAAAGTCATCAACAATAACAAAGGCATAGAGTTTTCTACCAAGACTGGCTACTCTACTAGGGCCAAATAAATCCATATGGAGTAGTTGCAAGGGTCTAGTAGTGCTTACAGAGTTTATGGAATGAAAGGATGACTTGGTTGCCTTATTCAACTCACATTCGGCACATACGGTGTCTTTTTTGAATGTGATATCGGGCAAGCCTCTAACTAGCTTCTTGGTCGATAGCCTGGATATGGTATCCATATTGGCATGACCAAGACGCTGGTGCCATAGTAGTCGTTCATCTTTATGAGCAAATAAGCATCTACCTGCATTGTTAGTATTTCCAGACAAATAAAAAAATATAAATATTATCCTCTCTTACCCCTTCAAAAGCAATGTCTCCCGTTGACCTATCATAAATAAGGCATTTATTTTGTCCAAAGTTAATGTCATAACCATGGTCAGCAAGATGACTAATGCTGAGCAAATTATGCTTTAACTCGGTCACTAGGCAGACATCCTTTATTACGGGAGAGGGAGGATAGCCAATAATGCCATTACCTATAATATAACCTTTTAGGTTATTACCGAAGGATACATATCCTTCTCTTCATCGATAGTGATACGAAAAGATGTGCGTCTCCCGTCATATGCCACGAGCATCCACTATCGAGAATCTACTTACTCTTAGTTGAGGAGGGAAGGTCCACCTACATCAAGAGTAGATGTGACCTTTGGTACCCAAGTTCTTGAGGGTCCTGAAAGTTAGTTTTTGGAAGCCATACATATATCTTTCTATCTACTAATCTTCTAATTCTACATTGTGGTGATATGTGTCCATGTAAACCACAATAAGTACATATAGCATTCCAATTTACATTAGGAGCATGCTGATGATGTCTATAATAAGGAGAAGTATGATGATTAGCATGGTGATGATGACTATACATAGAGTGATGTGGAGTGGCATGGTGATATTGTCTATGTGGAACATCAGAGTAATATGGAGTAGCATGGTGATAATGTCTATATGGAGCAGCATGGTGATGATGCCTATATGTAGAATGATATTGATTGTGTCTTTGTGCAACATTGTGATGATTGTATCTATGTGTAACATGATGATTGTGTATCATGAGAGTTATTTCTACGTGTATGGTTGTGTGTTTTATGGAAGTGTGTGTACATGAAAACATGGTTACGTGTTGTAGGTGGATGACGTGGAAGACTAGTATGAGAAATGTTATGCTGTGTGTGTCTCATGTAATTGGGTTTGAGGTTGAACAACCTGTTTTCCCAATTTAGTCTCTAATCTCTTAGAGACAGCTTGCAGTTCAGTAACCTTAGCATTTAAACCATATATCTTAGTCATAGAAATCTTGTGTCTACTCTTTTCTTCAGCAAGCATCGTGTTGAGTGTTGTGATTTCTTGTGTTTGTTGCTCAATACGTGCTTTGGCATCATGAAGGCTTAGTTTAAGCTTAGATACCTCATCTGTGACTACCGTGGGTGAAGTGTCTCTAATATTATCAAGCAATAAAGAAAGTCTTTGAATTTCGACTTCATGACTTTTGATTTTGTCTTTGGCATGTTTGTATTTACCAATGATCTTTTTGTGATCATCGAGTAAATCGGTGAAAACATCGCCAAGTTCATCAAAAGAGAAGTCGTCAAGAGTTTCGTTTGATACCTTGTCGGACGTCGCCATTAGGCACACATTAGCCGTATCTTGAGGAGAGTTTTCTTCCTCGGAGTCACTAGCTTCGCTTTCTTGCCAAATGCTTGTGTTGGCATATTTCTTTGAGGAGGTCTTCTTGTATGGCTTCTCATAGCGGTTGCCTTTCTTTAAGAATGGATAGTTTTTTCGGACGTGTCCAGTCTTCTTGCAACCGTAGCAGGTTGGCTCTTCTTCGCCATCTTCTTGTGGTTCCTTTTTTTCTTCGATTGAAGCGAAGGAATTTCTTGAAGTTACGGACCATAAGAGCTTGATCATCGTCTTCTGAGTTGTCGTCATCCATCTCTTCGGGTTCAGCCCTCCGTCGGTGAGCTTTGAGTGCGATCTCCTTAGCCTTAGGAGCAGGCTCTTCGAAGTCCTTGAGGTCAAGCTCATGAGTCATTAGCTTTCCCATCAAGGTCTCCATGGACATGGTTGTGAGATCATTTCCTTCAATGATGGCTGTCACCTTAGGATTCCAAATTTTTGGTAGCCCCTAAGTAGCTTGCGAATCTTTTCGTGATTTGAATATTGCTTGCCGAGTGAAGACAGGGGGTTGATGATGTCGAGGAATCTTGTGAACATTTGCGTGATCGTCTCGTTTGGCTTCATCTTGAAAGCTTCGTATTCTTGAGTGAGACGGCTTATCTTGGATTCCTTGACTTGGGTGGTTCCTTCATGCGTCACTTCTAGGAGTTTCCACACTTCGTGAGATGTGGTGCATGTAGATACCCTGTTGAACTCATTTCTGTCTATAGCACAGAATAAAGCATTAATAGCTCTCGCGTCTAGACTTGCCTGTTTCTTCTCCTCGTCAGAATACTTGTCATGTGATTTCTCAACAAGATCACTGTTGGCAACTATTCTGGCGGGCTTTTTGTAACCGTCAGTGACGACAGTCCACAGGTCAAAGTCTAGCGACTTGAGATAAAAACTCATCCTTGTTTTCCAATACGTGTAGTTAGTTCCATCAAATAGGGGAGGCCTATGAGTGGACTGTCCTTCACCGTGATTGGAAATCAAGGATTGTGTGGTTGCCATGGATCAGCTCTAGGATGTAAATCCTTGTAAAGAGAACAGAGCTCTGATACCAATTGAAGAACAGATGGCAACTCTAGAGGGGGGTGAATAGAGTTTATAGAGAAAATATCCAATTAAAAATCAACTCTATCACAAATAAAACTAATCAGAGTAAATACGGAATTTAAAGTGAGAAGCAAGAGAGCATACGCAAACACAGCCAATTTTAACCTGGTTTCCCTCGTGGAGGACTAGTCCAGGCCTGAGAACTCTAGCTCAGGATTAAATCTACTATTTGTGAAATAGTAGTTACAATCCGTGCCTTTACTTCAGAAGAGCACGTCAACTTCTTACAGAGGATCGCAGTGGCGATGCTTGGACTTTTCCAAGCGACTTCTTGAACTCTTGCACAAGACTCCTAACTGAGAGATGCTGAGCACTCGAGACTTAGGAAACTTGTGGCTAGTAGATGAGAAGGGTATGGCTTATATTGAGCTTAAGAGAGAAGAGAAGGAAGATTGGATGGTTTGAAATGAGAGAATTCTAGGCCTATTTATAGGTTTTTGTCAGGCAGAATTCGGCCAGAATTCTGGTAGGAATTTCAAAAATTTGGCCGTTGGACAACTAGCAACCAGCCAACCCTAAAAATTAGGGTGCTAATTTTTAGGGGACAGAGTTCGGCCCGAACTCTGTGTGGAGGCAGAGTTTGGCCCGAACTCTGTCTCCAGAGCACAGAACTGGTCCAAGGGTGGATTGGGCTAAGTTTGGATGTGGAGCTGGGATTTGGGTAGATTGTGGGTTGAGTCTCAAGAGCCCAGCATAACTCAGCTTACAATCATTCTAGACTCAATAAATATAAAAGTACAGACGCTAAAAACAACTTGCAATTCCAACACTGAGCAGTCTTCGGGCTTGAGCAGAAAGTAGTCGTCGTGTGTCTTATTGAATTATCACAAGTATTATTTTGTCAATGTTATCAAATTTGGTTGACTGTGACTTTGTGTCAACATCTGTGTGACTTCAAGTTGTCCTTTTATCTCCGCTGCTATAAAGAAGTAATATACTTCTACTCAATGAGAAACATTGTCCTTACTAACTTTAATTTATCTGCTTCTGCCGCTGCGATGTGTTCCTATTTGAAGAAAATCAATTATGTACCATCTTTGCCTTGTACAAGTGCAATACCAGACTTGTACGGCATCACGCCCAAGCGAGGACGATCGATTCCAAGAGATAAAGTATGTGTATAAATGACTCTGCGAATCGGGGTGTGACAGGTCGAATTGGAGGACGAAAGAGGTTTCATGGACAGTTGTCCCAGTCATCAACACTAGTCCCGACAGCTAGGGCTTTGACTATCGGAGCTCCTAGGAGAGCGACCATAGTTTCGTCAGTTCAATACTCGACACCAACGTACCCTCAGCAACAGAAGCAGAAGCAATCTTCTACAATGTGTTGCACTCATTATGGAAAGCCAGGACACGTAGTTTTAAAGTGTCGTTGAGCATAAGAATTGTGCTTGGCTTGTGGGGCACCGGATCATATGATAGGGTCCTGTCCACATAGAGCCAGTTCATCTTCATCAACCCTAACCAGTCCATCGGTTAGGGCACCAGCACCAGTGCAGCAGCAGCATCAGCAGTACCATCCTCTGAGATCATTGCCGCCTGAGGCTCAACAGTATGCCCAGGCCCAAGCTCAGATTCAGAACAGGCAGAGAGGTTTCCAGTAGAGGGGACCAGCACCAAAAAGACAAGGTCAGGCTATGGCTCTGACGGTAGCAGAAGAATTGGCATCAGGTGAGGTGGTGGCAGGTACCATTCTCATCAACTCTTTTCCAGCATCAGTATTATTTGATTCGGGTGCATCATATTTATTTTTGTCAGCACGATTCGCGACACAGATAGGACTGGAGCCCGAGTCATTATCAGTAAGGCTCAATATACTTACTAGTAACGGTCTTGTGGGAGTAGATAGAGTATTTTTCTCGTGTCGAATCGTATTTAGCGGTAGAGAGTTTTTCGCTAGACTGATAGAATTTTCGATGGCCGACTATGATGTGGTCATAGGAATGGATTGGTTGAAGGATCAATACGCAAGAATAGACTGCCATATTGGCATGATTATTTTTGGTATTCCCGACAAAGTTGAGTTTTCATTTTCCAGAGGCGAATTAGAACCTTCTCTACCAGTCTTGCAGATGGCAGTAGCAGTGGCAGTTCAGTTTTCCAGAGTAGTAGAAGAATTTCCTGACGTATTCCACGAAGAGCTTCCAGGCATGCCGCCAGAGAGAGAGATAGAGTTCACTATTGATTTGATTCCAGGGACAACATCAGTATCGGAGAGAGTCTATAGAATGGCACCATCAGAGTTGGAGATCTTGTATAAGATGATTGAAGAACTCAGAACCAAGGGATTCATTCGTGCTAGCGGATCACCTTGGGGAGTCCCAATGCTTCTTGTGAAAAAGAAGGATGGTACGTCAAGATTATGCGTTGATTATCGTACCTTAAACTCTGTAACAATCAAGAACAGATATCCTTTGCCAAGGATAGATGACCTGTTCGATCAACTCAGTGAAGCAGCAGTATTCTCGAAGGTTGACTTGCGGTCGGGGTACCATCAGATCAGAGTCAAAGAGCAAGATATCCCAAAGATGGCATTCAGATCTAGATATGGATATTGGAAGTTTCTCGTTATGTCATTCGGAGCGACCAATACGCCAGCAGTATTCATGGATCTCATGAATCGCATATTCATGCCTTATTCGGATCAGTTTGTGATAGTGTTTATAGACGACATCTTAGTCTATAGCAAGAATGAAGCACAACATAAGCATCATCTCCGAATAGTCTTCAGATTCTCAGAGAGCACCAGTTGTATGCGAAGTTCAGTAAGTGCAAATTTTTGTTTGATCGTATTTCGTACCTAGGTCATATCATCTCATCACCAGAGGTGGAGTGGAAGTGGACCCTGTGAAACCCGCAATTTTCCCAGTTTTTTTATTTATTTAAATGTGTGTTTATTAAATTAATATTTAAGATTAGTATTATTATTATTATTATTTTCAAAGTAACTAAACTTGGACTTTTTGATTGTCAGACCCAGACCCGAACCCGATTCCAATCCCGAAATTCGATTCGGAAATAATTCCGAAACCGAAATCGGTTTCGTATAAAATTATAAGTTATATATAATTATATATAATAAATTCTTTTCCTCTCAGCTCTTCTAAACTCATTCACTTTTTAGCTTTATTTCATTCTTAATGGAATGGAATTCCTTCCCTTTACTTAATGTTTCCAGCACACTTAAACCCATTAATTCCTGTCTCACTCACTAAAAACAATCACTATTAACTCACTGTTAATACACTCCACACTTTTTCTTAATTTCTCTCTCTTTCTTCCTAAAACTCTCTGTACGAATCCCTTCCTTTTCCAACCAAACGGTCGGCCGACTGCTCGGCTCCCCTAGCCAACGGCCGACGAACCCCTCCCTCTTCCGTAACCTCCTCCTTCCCGTATATAAACTTCTTTCTCCCTATCACTCACCACGATCACCATCTTCCCTCCCCAACTCTCCCATGCTCTAACCCCAATTTCTATCGCGTGACCGACCCCGTTCTCCGATCCCCGTCGAGCGCCGACCCCCTGAGCGTGCCCCCGCTACTGTCCCCCGAGCCCTCTCCGCAACCCCTCCGACAAGCCCCAGGAGCCCGACCCCCTGCCTCCTCCCGTTTCTCTGACCGGAGTCGAGCCCTAGCTTCGGCTGTCCGATCTGCCTTGGCTCCGCCCCAGCGGCTGTCCCGAGTTTCCGCAGTACTTTCTGCGCAATTTTTTGCCGCCGTACTCCTCCGACCCGCTGTTCGCAGTAATTGGCGGGTCCCGATCCGCTGTTTCCGTGGTGCCCGTTCCCTGTGCGGTTCCGCATTTCTGTTGACCGCGTGGATCTTTCTATTTCTTACATCTGAGAGCTCTAGCCGAGCAACTCAAGGTATAATTCCGTTGTCCCCGTTTCCTTTTTCGTAGTCGGTGATGATTTTGGTCCCCGATTTCTTCCTGGGAATTCGGTATTTGGTAGACGTAACATTTTCGGATTTTCCGAAATGTTTTCTATGATTTTTGTGATGTTTCTAATTTCCAGAATTTCGGAACTTCCGACTTTTCTCGGGAAAACTATTCTGGTCATTTTCTGTGGATTTTCAGAATCTCAGGATTTTCGAGATTTGTTTCCGTGTTCGGGTATTCCGTTTATAATTCGGGTTCTCGGAATTATTAGTTCTGGGATTTTCCTGTGGTTCTATTTTCGGGATTTCCGAGATTTTCTCGGAACAGCTTCTGTGAATTTTTGATGTTTGTTTAGTTTCGGATTTTTCCGAAAACTATTATTCTGGTTCTGTGATAAGTTTCTGTGGTTTTCAGGTTTTCCGAATATGCTTCGGAATACTTTGTGAAATTGGATTTTTATTATTGGTTATTCCCTGGTTTGGGACTTATATTGGGTGTTTATGGCACATTTTCCCAGTTTTGGGTTATCCCGAAAATAGAGGGAATGCTGCCCAAATTTTTATAAAATTTATAAAGGAATAATTTTAAATCAGATTTCGGTAATATTTTATTAATTTGGATTTTTGGGCGACGACCATACCGGTCAATGGGCCCTAGCTAAGTGCAAACGAAACCGGCATTGTTTCGGACGTTGAGGCATTAGCTAGTTTGACGATTGGACCAAAGTCTGAGACTCAAAATTAATTTAATTACTAGTTTTATTTTATGAATAATTTATAGGATAATTTTTTTTAGAGACTAACAAATGTTTTCTTCTTATTTCAATTTATGTAAAAAGTCTGTAAAGGGCATAAGCCCATTTTTTCTGCTGTGTGCAATTTGTAATAGCTTAGTATTCTTTTGTGGTTAATGTTCTGTCGGGAATGCGTAATAAAATATAATAGTTATTTATGTTACAAAAAGAAATAATAATATTTATCACATTACAATTTCAAGTTTGTAATATTTTAATTCATGCTTTTCTCATTTAAAGGAAAATTAGTTTTATATGTATAAATACGAAAAATACCAAGTTTTGTCAAATAAACTAGCAAATACAAATTTTTCCAAAAACTAAATATAAACTGATATTTCATAATTGCAACGCACCCGATAATCGAGATTTGTTTGTGATAGTGTAGTAAAGATTAAAATTGATTAGGACAAAATTTAGAGATTGCAACTAGCATAGTTAGCATGACAATTTTGGAATCTGAGATGAACTACTCGAATGTAGGATTTCGAGGACGAGGCTAATTTCAATCCCGAAGTCTCAACCCTTCAAGTCCAGTCAAACCTGAGGCAAGTACATTTTGTGTTAGTTTACAATTATTTAGTAATCGTTTTATTGCAAGTTTAAACCACGATGCAACACGGAACTCTCTCTGAGAGCACTGACTGTAACTACTGTAACTATTAGGGACTGGAAGAATAGTGTAATGAGTATGACCATATCCTTTACTGTAACAAATCTCAAATTCCATATCCTTTACTGTAACAAACCCAAGCCGGTCATATTTCATTGCCTATTCACATCACAGAACTGTAACTGTTTTAAAACTGTAACTGCTTAAATTGTTGATTTCAAAACTATTTAAAAGTGCATAATTCTATTATTATTTCAATTGTTAAATTAGCATGAATTGTACTTTGCTCACTCCTGACTGGAGACCCAACATTTTTAGGTAACATCGATGATGCTTTGTTCCGTGGTATTTTCCGAGGTCCCAATTAGAAGACGATGATCTCGAGACTGATGAACTGGTTGCCTAGATTTTCTTTTTCATGATATTTGTATGGATTTCAGTTGTATCTTTCATTTTGTTGTAAAAGTTTTAAACTATTCGAAATATTTAAGTTGTGGCAAATTATATTGTGTTGTTGAATTACCTGCAAGTGGAAACAGCTTATTGCCGCCGTCTCAACAACGGTGCAGGCTGGGCATGATCCGATTCGACCCAAGAAATTGGGACCGGGTCGTGACATGTTTTTAGTGGTGGCCCATGCAGGTCGAATCAACAACTTAGGAGAACCAACTTAGAAACAATTAGAACACTAGAACATCAAATTGCCATAACATAGGACCGATATATATATATATATATATATATATATATATATATATATATATATATATATATATATATATATAAAATATTTTGTTTGATTATAGACTGATAGGCTACCTTGCTTATGTGTGCATCCTAAACCTTCCAGAGAATGGCCACTGACAAGACCAATCCTGCTGGCGATGAGGTATCATCTCCGGATCACACCACCTCCTCAACCAAGTCCAGGGTTTATTCCCTCGCAGCTGATTGACCGTCCCCATAATGCATCCAGTGAAGTTTTTACTACACTGGTGATTCCTACCTCTTCTCAAACTGAGTTGCATTTCCTTGGGGAAGTACCCATTCCTGTTGCTCCACCAGTACCAGCAAACACCTCCCAAATTGTTGCCCTATTTCAAGAAATCATGGAGTCCCAGAAGGCTCAAGCTGAAGCCCAGCAGGAACAGATGGATATCATGATAGAAGTCATGAAGAACGTCAATAATGTAGCCTTAGCTATCTTAAACCGAGTTGGAGCGGAACCTCGTCCTAGGAGGGATGCCCCTGAATATAGAAGATGTTGGAGCCCTACTATCCGGCAGTCATATCATATGAAGCTATTGGTTTGTGACTACTATAAAAGGCCTGGTCACCAAGCCATTATTTGTCGCAAGAGATTGGGGAAATATTTGGTATGTGGATCTGCTGAACATCGGGTAAAGAATTGCCCCTTATCTTTACATCATACCAGAGTACCTATCCCAGTTATACCTGTTATGCCGCAACCTAGGGACTCTTTCCATCCAGCAGACCTTGCCTTCTACACCCACTGCAGGAAGGCATAATGCAGACTCGAGGATCATAGAAGATAAAGAAGTTGGAGACTGCTCATGCAAGATCCAGAGCTATGAAGATTAATACTTAGGACTGCTGAATAGCATTATCTATTGTTGTAAGAAGTTGTAACAGGATGTCCTTAGAACAATCATGAGAGTGTTGCTGTAATTCTCCAATATGAATAAAAATTTTAGTTATACCTTTATGGTAGATGTTTTCCCCGATAGTCTTCCCGGATTACCACAGTTTGAGGCATAGAATTCATCATTGACCTAGGCCCCGGCTCTCCCCTATCTCTAAGGGACGCTATAGAGTCAACCCGAAGGAGGCCAAGAAGATGCAGGACCAGATCAATGAAGGCTCTAGGATTTATCCAAGATGGAACTTCATCCTAGGGAACACCTATCTTGTTTGTGCCCAAGAAGGATGGAATAATACGGATGTACGTCGACTATCGGGCACTAAAGAACAAGTACCTTTTTCTAGATTGATGATCTGTTTGATTAATTTGAGTGGAGTTAAGGTGTTTTCGAAGATTGACTTAAGATCTGATCACCATTAGATCAAGGTCAGGAAAGAGGACATTCCCAAGACGGCATTCAACACCAAGTATGGGTAGTTTGAATTCTTGGTCATGTCGTTTGGACTGACGAATGCTCCTACTGTGTTCATGAATCTCATGAACAGAGTCTTTCATGAGTATTTGGATCAGTTTTGTTGTCATCTTCATTGGTGACATTCTGATATACTCGAAGACTGAAGAAAAGCATGAAGAGCACCTGAGGGAAGTTCTGAAAACTTTGAGGAAAAATAAGTTTTATGGTAAAAGCTATCTAAATGTGGATTTTCTTATACAAGGTAGATTTTTGGCCATGTTGTCACAAGAGAAGAAATCTCGATGGATCCTTAGAAGAAAGCTGCTATTAAAAAGTGGTCTACCCCAAGCTCAGTTGTTGAAATCAGAAGTTTATTGGGCTTGAATGACTACTACCGAAAGTTTGTGAAGGACTTCGCCAGGATTGCTGAACCGATGACGAAGCTTACAAGGAAGAATGAAGAGTTTGTTTGGACGGAAGCTTGTCAAGCATCATTTGAGAAACTGAAGAAGAGATTTACAACATCAACGATACTTGCGCTACCCGCAAGTACCAGCGGTTTTTTTTTCAATATACAGTGATGTCTCTGGAAAAGGACTGGTTGCGTTCTTCAACAACATGGAAAAGTAATTACTTATGCATCTAGACAATTACGGACTCATGAGAAAACTATCCCACACATAATTTGGAACTTGCTGCAATTATCTTTGTTTTGAAGTTATGGAAGCACTACCTCTATGGAAAGAAAGTAGAAATATTTACAGACCCCAAAAGTCTAAAATATGTTTTCTCTAAGAAGGAGTTGAATAAGAGACTAAGAAGATGGCTGAAGCAGATGAAGGATTTCGACATCGACCTGCAGTACCATTCAGGTAAGGCAAATGAGGTCGCTGAGGCATTTAGTCGATATCCTATGGTGATGTTTTGACCAAGAAGCGACACCTGCTAGAAGACATTGAGAAGTTTGGACTGGAGATTATACTGTCTAAAGATGGAAGGAAGAAGCTGGAGCTGACTCAACCATGATGTAGTTGCAATTGCATTCAAGTCTGATGGACAAAGTCAATGAGACACAATTCCAAGACAATACGCTTTGCAAACTCAGAGATCAAGTTTTGGCAGGAACACTTGAAGGATTCTCAATCGCCAGTGACGGAGCACTGAAGAATGATACAAGGTTTTGCGTACCAACGGACGAACTAAGGAATGAGCTGATGCAAGAAGCGCACCAGTCGCAGTATTCCATACATCCAGGAGCTAACAAAATGTATCGGGATATGCGTAATGTAGTGTGATGGTATGGAATGAAGAAGTACGTATCCAGATATGTGGCTAGATGCTTGATTTGTCAACAAGTAAAAGCTAGCAGGCAGAGACCAGCAGGACTGTTGCAGCCGTTTGACATCCCGGAGTGGAAATAAAAATACATAACGATGGACTTTGTGTCAGGACTGCCTTGATACGAAGGAGGGAAGAACACCATTTGGATTATTGTGGACCGACTGACTAAGTTAGTTTACTTTATTCCCTTCAAGGTTGATCTATCCACGGAGAAGTTGGAGGCACTGTACATGCGGCATATTTACCAGATTCATGGAGTACCGAGGGACGAACAATCAGAGAGGTCAATCCAGATGCTTGAAGTTATATTGTGATTTTGCGTCTTAGAATTTTGAGGGTCTTGGGAAGACCAATTGCATTTAGTGGAGTTCTCTTACAACAACAGCTACCAAGCTGGAATTGGTATAACACCATTTGAAGCACTCTATGGGCGTCATTGCCGTACATCATTTGCATGGACGAAGTAGGAAAAAAAATATTGCTGGGACCTGAGATGGTGACTAATGCAGCAGAGAAGGTGAAGGTAATTAGAGACAAGCTCAGGATTGCCCAAGACAGACAGAAGCATGGGGCAGATAGCAGTCGTCGACCACTGGAGTTTGAAGAAGGAGATAGTGTCTTTATGAATATTTCTCATATCAGAGGAACGATCAGTTTTGGCAGAGCAGGAAAATTGAGCCCCAGGTTGTTTTCCATAAATAAATTCCTTTATTGTGTATCTGGGAAAATTACAACTGTAGGAATCTGATCTAGAAGACGATCACTCTATCCCTTGGACTATGCGAAGAAGAAAAGCTCTCAAAATTTTGACAGTAGATAACTATGTATCTGTACAATGAATGGAAAAAGAACTCTATTTATAGAGTCAAAAATAATAACTGAAAAGATAACTGTCTTCACAGCCTGTGCTTAGTTGAAAATCATGCAGGATTAACATACGCAAGGTTGTGAGCAGTTACTGGACGTGGCCTGTAACTGTTGGACACATGGCAATCATGCATGAGTCGTGTGCAAGTTACAGGACACGCAGGCGAGAGATCAGTGGCATGGCTGCCACATACTCCAATTTGATGAAATCCATGCAGACTTGTTGAAGACGAAATCCACGCAGACTCGGGGCAGAAAGCTTCAAAATTTACGCAAACTTGGGGCAGGAAGCTTCAGGATCCATGCAGACTCGAGGCAAAAAGCTTCAAAATCCACGCAGACTTGAGGAAGAAAACTTCAGAATCCACGCAAACTTGAGATGAAGATCTCACAATACACGCAGACTTGAGATAAGACTGCTAGCTGTATTGATTCGACGTGCCTCGATTGACACAAAATCTCTGACAGCGATTACTTTTGTCAGTCGTATTAAATGACAAGAAACTCTTTTGGTACGCCAACTTGGTGAAGGCTGAGTCTTGCTGAAGAAGATTTCGAAAATCACGCAATAGACGGCTGTGATCTCTCGAATTCTGTGCATACGTGGCATACAAAGAGACATTCTTCGACTGTCGTACTGTTAGTCGTAATTACACTTTGACAAATGATGAGCTGTCTCCTCAGCGTGATTTGTAAATATTTGTCCTGATCAACTGAGCGTGACTTTTGACTCTGTCCTAATCAACTCAACGTGACTGTTGGACTTGTTCTGATCAACTCTGCGTGACTGTCATTTTTTTGAGGCCTATAAAAATCCCTTCAAAGTTTTCGAAAAATGATAAATTATTTCGAAATACTTTGAAAACGAGATGATAAAATGAAATCAGTCACGCTGAGATGACTTCAAATTTTTCGGAAGTCGAAAGGACTTCGAAGTTCTTTGAAAACATCCAAATGAACTTATTAAATGTTATAATGACTCTTCGTTCTCCGAGACTGATTGCATCCAATTTATGGTGGAATATGAACCGCCGGCGAGCTCTGTTATATAAACAGGAAGAAGATTCATTTTTAATCTTCATCTTACGTCAACATGACACCAAAGAAAGAAGAAGAAGAAGAAGAAGCACGCAAATTGGGTTTTTGTTCCCATGGTGATCCCACTTTTGAGGGTAAGGAACCGGAGCCCCTAGTCTTTGAGTTCAAAGACGATCCCATGCATTTAGCCAAGAATTTCCTGAGCTATTTTGGTCTGGATGGCTTGTCTTCTTCTGACGGACGTAGCCCTACAGAGCAGCGTGAAATGCTGAAGGCTCTGTTACACCGCATGGGGGTTAAGAGCGTAGAAGAACTGGGCACTAAGCTCAGTCGCTCTGCTAAATAGAGCGTGTCTTTTATGCTTTTGTCTTTTTTTGAAAATGTTGCACTTCTTCTTTTGTCCTTTGTAAGGCCATCAGTGCCTGTCTTGAAGAATGTAGTACAACTTTTGTGTTTGAACAGCGTGCATTATTGAAGAATGTTAATTAGCACTCTTTGACTGTTTCCAATGTTGTGCTGTCTTCCAAAGCACACGTGTCATTCATTCTATGGTTTACGAGCGCTATTTACGCGGATCTTTTCCAAGAATAAGCTTGTACTTTGTCCTTTAAATTGATAGCTGAGTTTCAAGATACTCATCTCCCATTCTTTCTTTTTCTCTGAGAATGAAATTTTTGGGAGATTTTATTCTCAAACAGGGAAAGCAATGATTTCTAATGTTCGATTTCTGCACACTGTATCAAACATGAGTTTGCCAATTCTTAGCACCAATCTTGAAGGTAAGTCCAGTATAGCACGTATACTATTTTGTTGCTGTTGAAAATGGGCTTTTTGTTTCTGACTGAACAATGCACGCTTGACTAGCCAGCGCATGCCAAATGACATTTCTGTTGATTAATCTCCTCTTCCTTGATGCTTTCTGCAGGAATTCGGCTGAAAACTTTCTTTAGAACTGGCATTGGTGATGCGGATGCTGTGGAGAATATTCTGCTGATACCTACATCAGGGAGCTCATACGCTTTTGACGCGTACATCAGACAACTCAGAACTCTTCGTGGGATAGAAGGGTCTTCTTCAGATGGTAGGAAGAGCCTTTATACACGAGAGTTGGATGGTGGAGTCAACTCTACCCCAAAAAATCGGGTAGTAGAGTTCCTTTCAAGGCAGAACTAGGAATTGTATCCCAATATGGAATACATTCCTATCTTCCTTGAGAGGTTACCCCCAATCCACCAATTGTATTGGCAGCACCACGACTTCGGGCTGCCATACTCTGTGGTTCTCCTCTCGTCTGAGAGAGAAGACCAGAGTTTGATTCCTGCTGATCTGGTCATGACTGGGACTCAGACAGTCAGGAACTGCCACCAACAACGAACCTGACGGAGAAGGTCCGACGGAGAAGATCCAAAGAAGAAG
>JANAVB010020713.1:0-65898 GCA_029216955.1 Iris pallida
ACCAAGGGATTCATCCGTGCAAGTGGATCGCCTTGGGGAGCCCCGATGCTTCTTGTGAAAAAGAAGGATGGTACGTCCAGGCTATGTGTTGATTATCGTACCTTGAATTCGGTGACAATCAAGAACAGATACCCTCTTCCGAGGATAGATGACTTATTTGATCAGCTCAAAGGGACTTCAGTGTTCTCGAAGATCGACTTACGGTCGGGATACCACCAGATCATAGTCAGAGAGCAGGACATCCCGAAGACAGCATTCAGATCGAGGTATGGACATTGGGAGTTCCTTGTTATGCCCTTTGGAGCGACCAATGCGCCGGCCGTATTCATGGACCTCATGAATCGCATTTTCATGCCTTACTTGGATCAATTTGTGATCGTGTTCCTAGATGACATCCTGGTCTACAGCAAGAGTGAAGCAGAGCATGAGCAGCATCTCAGAGTCGTCCTCCAGACGCTTAGGGAGCATCAGTTGTACGCCAAGTTCAGTAAATGCGAGTTCTGGCTCGATCGTATTTCATACTTGGGTCACATCATTACCCGAGGAGGAGTAGAAGTGGATCCCCAGAAGATTGTGGCTATCGAGTCATGGCCGGTACCCAGCTCAATGGCAGAGGTTCGCAGCTTCCTTGGATTGGCCGGCTACTACCGGCGGATCGTTTCAGATTTCGCAAGGATTTCAGCGCCGATGACCCAGTTGACCCGCAAGGATGTGTCGTTTGTTTGGACAGCAGAGTGTCAGGAATCATTTGAGAAGTTGAAGCGAGGTTTGATAACGACTCCCATTCTCATCCTTCCAGATGGGACCGGAGGATTCACAGTTTATTGCGACGCTTCAGGCAGAGGATTGGGATGTGTCTTGATGCAGCATGGGAAGGTAATATCTTATGGTCACGCCAACTTCGTAATCATGAGAAGAATTACCGACCCACGACTTGGAATTGGCGGGCGGTAGTGTTTGCTTTGAAGTTGGGAGACACTACTTGTACGGAGATAGAGTGGAGATCTTTACTGATCATAAGAGCCTGAAGTATCTTTTCACCCAGGAGGACTTAATATGCGGCAGAGAAGATGGCTCGAGCTACTGGTGGACTATGATGTGGATTTGCAGTATCATCCGGGAAGGCCACGTTGTAGCAGATGCATTGAGCAGGAGAGCCGGAGTTTATTTCCTGACGGCACAACCAGAATTATTGGCAGATCTTCAGAAGATGGGAATTGAAGTGGTTCTTCCAACCAGTATGCATGATAGCCAGTCTACAGGTTAAGTCCAGCATAGTTGAGAGAATCCGGGGTGGCGCAGTCAACAGATTCCAAGATCCAGCGACTCAGAGCAGAGTGTGAAGCAGGAAGAAGGCCAGAGTTATGTATCCATGAAGACGGTACCCTTCGGCACGGCACTCGTCTTTGTGTACCCAGTGGAGATATCAGACAGGAAGTCATGGCAGAAGCCCACAGTTCTCAATATCTATTCACCCGGGTGGTACGAAGATGTACCGTGATATTCGTCAGCATTTTTGGTGGAATGGCATGAAGAGGGAGATAGCCCGGTTTGTCTCTCGGTGTTTGGTTTGCCAACAGGTTAAAGCTGAACATCAGAGGCCCGCTGGACTTCTTCAACCCTTACCGATCCCAAAATGGAAATGGAAACATATAACCATGGATTTCGTGACCGGATTACCCAGATCTCCGGCCGGCAGAGATGCTATTTGGGTAATTATAGACAGGCTTACCAAGGTGGCACACTTTCTCCCATTCAGAGTTGGACAGTCGACGGCGCAGCTAGCAGAGATGTACCTCAGGCAGATCATCAGGCTTCACGGTGGCCAGTCAGCATCACCTCAGACAGGGATTCAAGATTCACTCACACTTTTGGCGCAGCTTGCAGAAGAGTTTGGGGACTCGCCTTCAATTCAGCTCAGCTTATCACCCGCAGACAGATGGTCAATCAGAGCGCACAATCCAGACTCTTGAAGATATGTTGAGATCTTGCACCCTTGACTTGGTGGTTCATGGAAGAATCATCTGAACTGGTGGAATTCTCGTACAACAACAGTTATCAGGCCAGTATCCAGATGGCACCCTTCGAGGCTCTTTATGGCAGGAAGTGCAGATTCCCGCTAGCATGGGACGATCGGAGAGAGGCAGATGCTCGGACCCGAATTAATTTCCCGACGGTTGAAGTGGTCAGGAAGGTCAGAGATCACCTCCGAGTTGCCCAGGACCGCCAGCGCCATTGGGCCGATGCTCATCGGCGTCCCTTAGAATTTGCTGTCGGCGACCAGTATTCCTTAGGATCTCGCTAACCGCGACGTCATTCGCTTCGGCGTGCGGGAAAGCTTAGTCCTAGGTATATAGGGCGTTCGATATTCTAGAGTGAGTAGGAATGTATCCTATCGTCTCGCTCTTCCGCCGTCGTAAGGAGGTACATGATGTATTCCAGTGTCCCAATTACGACGATATATTTCGGACCGAGCCACATCCTAGACCATTCAGAATTGGTTGTTGGTACCAACCTTTCGTATGAGGAGAGGCCCGTGTCTATATTAGACCGGAGGGAGAAGATACTCAAGAACAAGACTATTAAATTAGTCCGTGTTGCTTAGGGTCATCACTCTCTAGGTGAGTCAACGTGGGAGCGTGAGGACGACATCCGATCGCGATATCCCTACCTGTTTGACTCGTGAGGTATAATATCTTTCTTATGCCGTACGTTTTCCATTCCTTGCTTGCATTGTATGATTGTATGATTGAACTGCTTAGTGTAACTTGCATGTGCTTAGTGTAGCTTGTCATGGCAATCTCTAGCTCCTTGATTAAATTCCGAGGACGGAATTTTTAAGGTGGGTAGAGTTGTCACCCTCATTTTTCCGTATTTCATAATTATACGTATCTGGATTTTGGCATGTATTTTTATTTTTCTTAACTGTGGAATTTCGATATTTCTCGTACTTCGAATTTTGACATGGTTCGGTTTTAATGGGATAGTTGGTTTGGTTTGGTTTATTATGTGATGGATCACCTTAGCCTATGCTACCCCTCATCCCCACCATAACTCCCCCTCTTTATACCCCCACCTACCACTCTCTCTCCTCATAACTTCTACCATTAATTTACTTCTTCTTCTTCTCCTTCCTCCACAACACCCACCCCCTAGGCAAGTGCATCTTGCCACTACATGAGAACCCTCTTTTATTTGTCAATTTGCTAGATTAGGACATAGTGATCAACATTAGAACTTAGCATTTTGTGATTGGAGCTTCCTTTGTTCTAGATCTAGGTTTAGCTATTTTCAGATTTTGCATGGTTTGATCTACTTAGTTGATTTTATGGGTTTTTGATTTTTTCTATGTGGAAGAGCATTCAGTTTCACCCAAGTTGGAGCTTTGGAAATCCGGATTTGGAGTTCGGATGGCCAAGTTGTGAGCTTTTGAAGCTTTGGGTTCAGCCATGGTGTTCTTGCTGTTTGGAGAAGACAGAGAGCAGTGTGCAGAGCTGTTTAGCTTACGCACACTGAGCTGCGCGCGCTCTTTAGCGTGCGTACGCAGACTTGAGTACGCTTCCTGTTGGAAGCGTGTCTCTCAGCGTGCGTGACTTTTCACCTACGCTGCTCCCTGTAGCGTGCGTGACTTTTCACGTACATTGCTCTCTCAGCGTGCGTGACTTTTCACCTACGCTGCTCCCTATAGCGGTGCGTGACTTTTCACGTATATTGCTCTCTCAGCGTTGTAGGCCTTTAAAAATGACAGTCACGCTGAGTTGATCAGGACAGAGTCAAAGTCACGCTCAGTTGATCAGGACAATATTTACAAATCACGCTGAGGAGACAACTCACCATTGTCAGAGAGTAATTATGACTGACAGCACAACAGTCGAAGAATGTCTCTTCGTATGCTACGTATGCACAGAATTCGAGAGATCACAGCCGTCTATTGCGTGATTTTCGAAATCTTCTTCAGCAAGACTCAACCTTCGTCAAGTTGGCGTACCAAAAGAGCTTCTTGTCATTTAATGCGACTGACAAAAGCAATCACTGTCAGAGATTTTGTGTCAGTCGAGGCACGCTGAATCAAGACAGCTGGCAGTCTTATCTCAAGTCTGCGTGTATTGTGAGATCTTTATCTCAAGTTTGTGTGGATTCTGAAGTTTTCTTCCTCAAGCTTGCGTGGATTTTGAAGCGTTTTGCCTCGAGTCTGCGTGGATCCTGAAGCTTCTTGCCCCAAGTTTGCGTGGATTTTGAAGCTTTCTGCCCGAGTCTGCGTAGATTTTGTCTTCAACAAGTCTGCGTAGATTTCATCAAATTGGAGTACGTGGCAGCCATGCCACTGATCTCTCGCCTGGTGTCCTGTAACTTGCACACGACTCATGCATAATCGCCATGTGTCCAACAGTTACAGGCTACGTCCAGTAACTGCTCACACCTTGCGTATGTTAAATCCTGCGTGATTTTCAACTAAGTACAGGCTGTGAAGACAGTTATCTTTTCAGTTATTATTTTGACTCTATAAATAGAGTTCTTTTTCTCATTCATTGTACAGATACATAGTTATCTACTGTCAAAATTTTGAGAGCTTTTCTTCTTCGCATAGTCCAAGGGATAAAGTGATCGTCTTCTAGATCAGATTCCCACAGTTGTAATTTTCCCAGATACACAATAAATAAAGGAATTTATTTATGGAAAACAAATTGGCGACTCTGCTGGGGAAATCCATCTCCTCTTCTGAGATGGCAACAACTCAATGCGACACTTCGTCAATCGGCTCGACGAAGAAGGTGATGACGATCCAATTTGATCAAATCGCCTGTGAAGAAATGCAGCGGGCTAAGAGTGGTAAGCCCACTACAGCCTCCATCATCACTTCCAAGTCGAAGGGACACTCTGTCTATGTCCCTAAGAATCAGTTGGCAGCCAATGGTGAAGTCTCTGCCACAGTGTCTACTCCTAACACTGGCAAAAACTCTACTGCAAGCACGCACACTCTTGTGCGCTCGAAGATGACAGCAATCACAGGTCACGCTGATCGTACTGGCTCTTTAGCCAAATCTGTTCCAGTGTGCAATCTCACATCCAAAAATCACGCTGACAGTACTGGCTCTTTAGCCAAATCTGTTCCAGTGTGTGTCTCCAAAATTAAAAGTCATGCTGACAGTACTGGCTCCTTAGCCAAATCTGTTCTAGCGTACAATTTCAAGTCCAAAAGTCACGCTGACAGCACTGGTTCCTTAGCCAAGTCTGTTCCAGTGTGTAATTCTAAAATCAACAATCACGCTAACAGTGCTGGCTCCTTAGCCAAGTCTGTTCCAGCGTGTACTTCCAAAGTCAAAAGTTAAACAGCATTGGTTCTTTAACCAAGCCTGTTTCAGCGTGTATTTCATCTAAGAAGAATAGCTCTTTAGCTATCTCTTCTTCTTTGCCAAGTTCCACTAGAACTGGGGGTGATCTTCCACACAAAGTCCCTTCGAAAAGGAATAACTCTTTAGTTGTTTCTTCTGTTCCTGTAGTTTTTACTTCAGGAACAGCTTTGACTGACAATTTTGTTAGTCAAAGAAAAGAAGATGGTCTTTTGACTACTCTTTCTTCTGGACATTCTATGTCTCAAAACTTGAATGAGTCTAAGAAGAAACATTCCTTAGTGTCTTCTTCTATGACTCCGAATTGGGTACAGAATCTGTCCATAAAAGAGCGTTGTTACCAACTCCTAATCAAGGGGTGGTTCAACTTTTCCTTCTCTGCAAATATCTAGGTCAATGGAAGGAAAACTCCAAGTTTCCAAAACCAATGTGTTACCTCCAACTGATCTAAGAACAAAACTTAACACTTCTGGTGTTAAGAAACCATACCAGTTGGAAACAAGGATAAGAGATCCAGATGCAGAGTATGCAAGAAACTATGTGGCTCATATTAATCATTCTCTATATAATCAAGAGCCATCAAGACCCAAGAACAGGAAATATACTCCTCAATCTTCACAAACAGATTTACGAGAATATCTTCAACAGAAGAGAAGAGTGATTCTGTGTCAAAGGACCATGCTGAATGTGACTTCTATCTAAGAGTCATAATTCAATGCAGATATCAATCAATGGCTTATGACCATGTTGATCATGAATGTGACTTCCAGCCAAGAGTCACAATGCAATACAGATGTCAAACAAAACGACAATCTGTCTTTAATCGGATTCAATGTGAACATATGCCTGATGAAGATGAGCCTTTGTTTGCTTCTGTCAACATGACCTCTCGGAATACTGGGGGTAGAGCTGATAGTCCAGATGGAGTATATAGAAACACCAGAGCAAGAGTCTTAGCTTCTAGTCAAAAAATTTGATCTCTGAAGATGATTCTGAATTTCTAGGAGAATCTAACTTCCCACCTCTTCCTACTGGGGGTAGTTCTCCTATAAATGACTTTGATGCACGAAGCAGTGATTCAGAACAAACAACATCCACCAGTTCATCAATAATCCCTCGTACAGTCACGATGTATATGGTAGATGGGAATAATGAATTGACAATGAACCTTCCTTCCTTGACTCCTCAAGATCAAAGAATTGCTTCTTTGGAACAGCAAATGAAGTCTATGGCTGATACTATGAAATCAATGTATGAACTCATGACAGCTCAGTTGCAAAATCGACAGACTGTACCAGATGCCATACCAACTGACGCTGATATGAGTCCAGTACAAGTTCCTCCACAGTACAATCCAATACTCCTGGACCAGCTCAACCAAACCCTAGTCTCTCTGGAGCTGGGGGTAGTGCTTATAATGTTGTTCTCCTCCCAACTATTCTCTACAAGCTACAACTCCACAATCTTCGGAGTTGTTAATAAAGAATTGAGGAATCTCAAAACTCAATTCGAAGCATTCAAACAGAAAGATGGTTTACAAAGGTTAGGCATCAAGCAACCTTATCCGATAGAATGGAAGCAAGTATCGTATCCTCCTAAATACAAGCCTTCTACTATCTTATTCTATGATGGAATCACTTCTCCAAGTCAGTTTATTAATCACTTTGAAGTGATGACTGATCAATTGCAACCAAGCGACGCCCTCCTTACTCGAATGTTTGTTGGATGTCTCAAGGGAACGGCTTATAAATGGTATAGAAGTCTCCCAGATGGGAGCATTACCTCATTTGCCGGTTTCAAACAGATATTTCTTGAACGGTTCTATGAAGGGCTCATTGACATGACTATGTCTGCTCTTATTAGAATCAAGCAGAAAAATAATGAAACTACAGAGGATTACATTGAACGGTTTCGAAGAGAAGCTCTGAAGATGCCTCTTGGAACTCCTGATGCTGTCACCATCGACACATGCAAATCAAACTTGTTGCCAATCATCAGCATGTGGACAGGATCCACCCAATTCCAAGACTGGCCTTCTTTCATAGTTAGTGCCAAGGCTGCAGAAATTAGTGCTGAAGCCTTCAAAGGTTTAGGAGTGCAGATGACTCCCAAAGAAACAGGTCAAGGTACTAACAATAAAAACAATGTTCGCAAAGGAAAAGAAACTCTTGAAGTTAATCTTCAGAGCAAAGATGCATCAACTGTTCAAACTTCTCCTACCTCTACAACTCAACAACCAAGAACACCTCACCCCAAGGAAGAATACTCTTTCGATGATGACGATGTCATTGGTATCTTTGAATGTCTGCTGAAAGGTAATAAGATACAATTACCTGAAATCAAGAAACCTGATGAAGCTAGTAAGACAGATCATCCCAAATACTGCCCATATCACAGAATGTTGGGTCACACAATTCGTACATGTTATGTACTGAAAGGAAAGATCCAAGAAATGATTAAATCTGGAGCTATCTTCCTTACTCCGAAAGAGAAGACCGTCACCTCCAACGTCGTCTCTATGCAATTCGAAGATTTCCCTCCTCAACTCCTTGAAAGTGGGATCGTTCCTATTCCCAAGGCAACTCTTGAGATAGTGAATATCCTCCTCCATAATTTGAAGGATTAGTGCCAATCACTTTGGAAACTGGAGAAATCATGTGGATTCATCCTGATCTAGTGGCAGATTTTGAATCTTCTTTTCCTCAAAATACTACTTCTCGAAAGTCCAAAAAGGCTGGAAAGATTAAGTCATGTCATATGACGTCTCTTGGGTCTACCTCTGACACAGAGCCAAAAGAGAAAGAAGAAGCACTTGCTGGTGCTACTCGAACGGGAAAACCTTATCTAAAGGATTATTCCAAGAATCCTGAGGATACTCCTGATATCCCTCCAGCTGATAAAGATGCTCCTAATGTTCCTCCTGAAGAAGAATCATCTACTGCACCTGTTCCTTCAACTACACCAGTTGAACCTGTTTCTTCCAAGCCTACGGCTTTTGAAAAAGGCAAACAACAGGCTCGGTTTGATAAACCAATCAAGAAGTCCCTCCTCTTGGGCTTCAGAAGCCTTATAACTTCGACATTCTAGCTCAACTTGCTAATACTCCAGCTAGAATGTCCCTCTTTGAACTTCTACGTCTTTCTAAAGAAACTCGGGAGATTAAGTGAAGCACTTCTTCAAGCAGACTCTTGTATTGCACAATTGAAGAAGCCAGATGCAGAACCTGCCACTTGCTTACATTGCAACAGTGTATTGGAGATTATCCCAAATATCACCTTTACACAAGACGACATGCTATTGGAGGATAATCGACATGATCGGCCTCTCTACTACACTGGTTATATCGATACGATGAAGATAGATCGTATCCTCATTGACCCAGGGTCTGCTATAAGCATAATGCCAAAGAGTCTGTTGGATGAACTAAAAATCCCTTTCACAAGCTCTCTAAGACGGTTACTACTATCTTAGGATTCAATCAAAGCCGAAGCGAGCCTTTAGGAAAGATTCATCTGAAGCTTCAGATAGGCGATTTCAGATCCAAAGTCACTTTCTATGTGATTGAGATCGTGGGATCCTATAATCTTCTTCTTGGGAGGCCCTTTCTTCATGAAAATAATGTGGTACCTTCTACTCTTCATCAGTGTTTTAAGTACATTGATAGCAATGGAAGAGTACAAAAGAAGTTACTGTTATAAATCCCTTCCATGGGGTTGAAGCTTATTTCAATGATTCCCGAATGTACAAAGAAGAGTATACAAGGGTCATACAAGCTATGGAGAAAGAGGATTCACAAAGTAAGACTTTAATAATCCCTGTTAAAGGTCGAGCTACTCAGCAACAATCTCCCAAACCCTCTGGAGAAGGTTCTTTCATCATTCCAGTGAGTAGACGGATCTCTCCGTTGCCTCAGTCGTCTGCTCAAGATACATGATCATTCCTGTTAGTGGGCGTACTACAGTTCCTGTATCTTCACAGGATACTCTGCTAATTCCAGTTGGAGGGCGGATTACTCTTCCATCTCAAGCTTCAAGGGAGCTCACCTCTTCTGAGCCATTTGTTATCGATCTTAATTGAAACAAAGCTTCTTCTCATTCTTCTTCCCCTTTAGTCATTGACTTGGCTAAAATCTCTAAGGCTCAGCCTTCTCCCAATGTAAATATTGCTGCTTTTACATTTAATAAAAAGTCTCCATCTTTACAGTACGCTGATGTGTGTAATTATGTTCATAGTTATTTATATTTGTTAGATGACTTGAGCACAATAACCATAGGAGTTGTACAGACTGTTCATACAGATGTATCTCTAGAACCTGTACAATCTTCATACTTTCTAGTTCCCAGCAGAAAGCTAGGAGACATTCCAATACTCTTTTACAAAGGGCCCCAAAGTCCTTCTGATTTAGAAGATGATGACAAAAATGATGATACTGGAAGATTACAACTACGTCGCTATAGTCAGCAATCTAAAGACATCATCAAAAATATGGGCTATGACTTCAGAACTGGCCTCAATAGTGGAAAAGGAAAAAAAATGCATGTTCGTATTCTTCTTCTGAAATATGGAAGGACAAAATACGGATTGGGCTATATTGCTCCTACTCCTTTTATCAATATTTTCCATGAAGATCCCGAGTCTGACGAAGATAAGAGATCTGATTCTTCCAGTACTACCTCTTGGGATTCCGATACAAGTATCGGCGATTTCTACTGCAACATTCTGTCTTCCAATATGGTTTCCATTGACCATTCTGAAGAAAGTGATGAAGACGGAGAAGAGTTTGAAATCTCACCTAAATCAGAACAATGGGCCCAAAGATTAGATAATCAATGGGAGTTCCGTTTCGAGCAAAAAGAACCTCCGACTGAAGACAAACTTGTTCAAATAGATGTTGGTGAAGAGGGATCTCCCAAACCAATATTCATCAGTAAAAGTCTTTCAGAAGCTGATAAGCAAGACATGATCAAACTCATTCGTGACTACATCGATGTCTTCGCTTGGAGTTATGAAGATATGCCAGAACTTGATCCCAAATTGCAACTCACAAGCTCAATATCTTGCCGAATGCTAAATCGGTCAAACAACAACAGCGACGATTTCGTCCAAACATTATGGATGCAATTGAAGCTGAAGTCAATAAACTCATAACCTCCGGGTTTATTAGAGAGGAAGAACATCCCGATTGGGTGGCTAACATAGTTCCTGTCCTTAAAAAGACTGGCAAGATCAGAGTATGCATAGACTTCCGCGATCTCAATGCGACATGCCCTAAAGACGAATTCCCTCTACCAATCACTGATGTCATGATTGATAATACCTGTGGATTTGAACGGATGTCATTCATGGACGGTATTCTGGGTACAATCAGATTAAAATGTTTCCAGACGACGAGAAGCACACTTCTTTCAGAACGCCGATCGGTACATACTGTTATACAGTTATGCCATTCGGTCTCAAGAATGTAGGAGCAACTTATCAACGAGCTATGAGCACTATATTCCGTGAACATTTGCGAAAAATGTCGAATGCTATGTTGATGATATTACAGTCAAAAGTCGACAAAAGGAGGATCATATCCAAGATTTGAAGACTATATTGATCTAATGCGTAAGCATCAATTAAAGATGAACCCTACTAAGTCCTTCTTAGGCGTCTCTAGTGGTAAATTTCTCGGCTTCGTCATTACCTCTAAAGGTATACACGTGGATCCCGAGAAGATCAAAGCCATCTAAGAGATGCGTCCTCCACGCACCTTAAAAGAGCTACGAGGATTTCAAGGAAGGATCGCTTATATCAGGAGATTCATCTCTAATTTATCAGGACGCTGCAGACCATTCAACAAACTTATGAAGAAAGGTATTTCTTTTGTCTGGAATGATGAATGTCAGAAAGCATTCGATGATATAAAACAATATCTGATGAGCCCTCCAGTATTGGTACCTCCCATTTCAGGAATTCTATTTCTCCTATATACTCGAGCAATGAGTCATTCATTGGGTGCATTACTCGCTCAAAAGAATCAAAATGGTCATGAACAAGCCATCTACTATCTCAGTCGTACTATGACCGGAGCTGAACCTCGATATTCACCGGTCGAAAAGAATGTCTAGCCTTGATGTTCGATGTTCAAAAGACACGACATTATATCATTGGCCAGACTATTCATGTCATCTCCAGGATCAATCCTATACGGATCATGATGAAGAAATCCAGTGTTTTGAATTCTCGATTAGCTAACTGGGGAATCCTACTTGCTCAGTATGACATGCATTATTTCTCAGAAGTCAGTCAAAGGACAAGCTTTAGCTGATTTTCGAGCTGCTCATTCAATTCCAGAAGATTCAAAACTCTATGATGAAATTCTAGATGAAGTCCTAGATTCAAACCAAATCGCTGAAGAAGATCCTACTTGGCGTCTATTCTTTGATGGAGCTTCAAGGATAGGTCCTAATGGTGATATTGTCGCTGGAGTTGGAATTGTTCTTGTATCGCCAGAAGGTCTTGCTATCCAAAGAGCTTATTCTCTCGACCAGCCGTGTTCAAACAACGTAGCTGAATACAATGCATTGCTTATTGGTCTTCAACTCGCTAAACATCTGAATATTCAATATTTGGAGGCGTACGGAGACTCTAAACTCATTGTCAATCAGATAAGGGGACTAATGAAGTTCGCCATCAAGATCTGGTTCCTTATCATAGATCAGCTATATCTATAGCTTCTTCGTTTGAAGAATTCTTCATTGAACATGTTAGGCGAGCATGTAATACGGAAGCTGATGTTCTAGCTAATCTTGCGGCGGGTGTTAGCTATTCCGATTAGACGGCAACAAATGATTATTGTTTGCAATCGAGAATTATTTCATCTGGAAAATAACCTAACTCTAGGGCATCCAATTGACATTGAAGAATCAACATCTCATGACGTCAACACAACAAGAGGATTTGGATTTAGTCGTAAATCTTTATCATCTTCATCTGATTCCAGCATAGAATTCATCTTCAGTAACTCAGCCGAGAATCAAAATACGGATACGGATTGGAGACTTCCTTTCTTAGATTTCGTATTGTATGATATTCTTACGGATGATCCGAGTGAGGCAACATCTATCAGACGACGATCACTCCGATTCTATTATAATCATACAACAAAGACCTTATATCGTCGAGCTTATGATGGTTTACTTCTTCGATGTATTGCCGGTGATGAGGCTCAACAAATCATTCGTGAAGCACATGATGGAATTTGTGGAGCACATCAGCCTGGACCAAAACTTCAAGACCGTATTCGACGTATGGGTTATTATTGGCCCACTATGGTATCAGACGCCATCGAATATGCAAAGAAGTGTAAAGCTTGTCAAATCCATGCAGATTTTATTCATCAACCCTCGGAATTTCTACATCCGACAGCAGCATCATGGCCCTTCGAAGCTTGGGGCATGGATATTATCGGCCCGATCAATCCGCCGTCATCCAAGGGTCATCGGTTTATTCTTGCAATAACCGATTACTTCTCCAAATGGGCCGAAGCTATTCCTTTATCTGAAGTTAAGACGTCTAATGTTATCAGCTTTATTAAGCATCATGTCATCTACATATTTGGTGTTCCTCGATGCATTATTCATGATAACGGACCACAGTTCGTCAGTCAGAAGTTTACTCATTCTGTGACGATCACCGGATCAACAATGTGGCTTCTACTGCATATAATCCGGCAGCTAATGGATTAGCGGAAGCGTTCAACAAGACCATCATCAAACTCCTAAAGAAGTTTGTCTCTACTAACAAACGTAATTGGAGTGAGAAGCTCGGTGAATGTTTGTGGGCTTATCGCATTACAGTTCGTAATGCTACTAAAAGTACACCCTTCTCTCTGGTGTATGGTTGCGAAGCTGTTCTTCCATTAGAGATTCAAATTCCTTCTTTAAGGATAGCAATCGCTAATGAACTCACTGCAGAAAATAATGATCGTCTTCGACTTCAAGAATTAGAAGCTCTGGATGAAAAGCGATTATCTGCTCAACAGAATATTGAATTCTATCAAGCTAGAATCTCAAGAGCTTTTAATAAGAAAGTCAGAGTTCGATCGTATCAAAAGGAAGAACTTGTTCTAACAGTCAGACGTCCTATGACTATGACTCATATGAGCAAGGGCAAATTTGACGCAAAGTGGGAAAGACCCTATATTGTGAGCAAAGTTTTCTCAAATGGAGCTTATCAACTCTCAGAATTGGATGGTCGAAAAGTTTTGATGCCTATTAATGGCAAATTCCTTAAGAAGTACTATGTATAAATGTAAATGCTTGTAATCATCAGACAGTTTCATGTTTAGAAATAAAATTTTTATTTTATTTTAATCATGAATGATGATACATGATATTAAGGAAGATCACTATCATCCTTTTCTACATTTGGACGTGGGCCACTGCCGTCCTTCTCGAAGACGCGATCAGCAAAAGAACTGAGAACCTCTTTGCTGGAACCCACGAGGAACTTACAAGCGGCCATTCTCATGGCTTCTTCTTCTTCAGTCTTTCCTGGTTCGAGCAGGAAGTCCAGAATATCCCTTGGTGGCTTGGGTACAGACGAACCTTCGCCTGCTACCGCCTTCTTCAATTGAATTGGATCAGCAGGGCATTCTCCAGTGCCTTTCTGAATCTTCATGGCAATTCCAACTTCCTTGGATGCTTCTTCAGAGGACTTTTTTTATGTTTGAAAGTAGAAGTGTTCGTTCTTGTCAGATTTTTGCTATATTTATAGGCAGAAGTTCCTCAAATAGTGAAGCGTCATATTCATCCGACGATCCGACGATTCACATATTCATTAATTCTTGACGGTTCATCCGTTCATTTCTCACATTCATCCGACGATTCACACATTCATTAATACTTGACGGTTCATCCGTTCATTTATTACGTTCGTCCGTTCATAATCTTCTATCAATTTATTTGGGGATTCGTATTTATCATGTTTTCATAACCTCTGAATCAATTCCGAATCTATTTACTCATTTGTCATGTTTGACCTCTGCATAGAAATCAATCTATTTTTTTTTAGTTCATACGTATTATCACGTCCATAATACCTCTGATAATATCATATACTCTAAAACAGAAAAGAAAATTTTATTATCTATCATGTCCACAATTCATCCACAAATACAAATTATTGAGCATAGAAGAATTATCATTTCCATTCTCATTTCACCATAAAAAGTCTATTACATTTTCTTAGACTTTCTTACAAATCATAATGGAAATCTATTACAATCTTGGATTTTCATTCTACACCACAACAATAACCTAATAGAGATCTATCTTCTTTTTTGGATCTTCTCCGTCGGACCTTCTCCGTCAGGTTCGTTGTTGGTGGCAATTCCTGATTGTCTGGGTCCCAGTCACGACCAGATCAGCAGGAATCAAACTCTGGTCTTCTCTCTCAGACGAGAGGAGAACCACAGAGTATGGCAGCCCGAAGTCATGGTGCTGCCAATACAATTGGTAGATTTGGGGTAACCTCTCAAGGGATAGGAATGTATTCCACATTGGGATACAATTCCTAGTTCTGCCTTGAAAGGAACTCTACTACCCGATTTCTCGGGTAGAGCTGACTCCACCATCCAACTCTCGTGTATAAAGGCTCTTCCTACCATCTGAGGAAGATCCTTTTATCCCACGAAGAGTTCTGAGTTGTCTGATTGCGCGTCAAAAGCGCATGAGCTCCCTGATGTTGGTGTCAGAAGAACGCTCCCCACAACATCCAAATCGCCAATGCCAGTTCTAAAGAAAGTTTTCAGCCGAGCTTCTGCAGAGAACAGCAAGGAAAAATAGAATTAATCAACAGAAATGTCATTTGGCACGCACTGGCTAGTCAGGCATATCTTGTTCAGTCAGAGAAAAATCCATAGTACGCGTACTACATTGGACTTACCTTCAAGTTTGGTGCTAAGAATTGGCAAACCCATGTTTGATACAGTGCACAGAAATCGTTGCTTTCCTGTTTGAGAGTGAAATCTCACAAAAAATTTCATTATCAGAGAAGAAGAAGAAGAATGGGAGATGAGTATCTGTGAAACTCATCTATCTATTTAAAGGACAAAGTACAAGCCTATTCTTGGAAAAGATCCGCGTAAATAGCACTCGTAAACCATAAATGAGTGTCACGTGTACTTTGGAAGACAACGCAACATTGGAAACAGTCAAAGAGTGCTAATTAATATTCTTTATTAATGTACGCTGTTCAAACACAAAAGTTGTACTACATTCTTTAAGACAGGCACTGATGGCCTTACAAAAGACAAAAGAAGAAGTGCAACATTTTCAAAAGAGATAAAAGTATAAAAGACACGCTCTATTTAGCAGACCGGCTGAGCTTAGTGCCCAGTTCTTCTACGCTCTTAACCCCCATGCGGTGTAACAGAGCCTTCAACATTTCACGCTGCTCTGCAAGGCTGCGTCCGTCAGAAGAAGACGAGCCATCCAGACCAAATAGCTCAGGAAATTCTTGGCTAAATGCATGGGATCGTCTTTGAACTCGAAGACTAGGGGCTCCGGTTCCTTACCCTCAAAAGTGGGATCACCATGGGAACAAAAACCCAATTTGCATGCTTCTTCTTCAGCTTCTTCCTTTGGTGTCATGTTGACGTAAGATGAAGATTAAAAATGAATCTTCTCCCTGTTTATAACAGAGCTCGCCGGCGGTTATTCCACCATAAATTGGATGCAATCAGTCTCGGAGAACGAAGAGTCATTATGACATTTAATAAGTTTGTTTGGATATTTTCAAAGAACTTCGAAGTCTTTTCGACTTCCGAAAAATTTGAAGTCATCTCAGCATGACTGATTTCATTTTATCATCTTATTTTTCAAAGTATTTCGAAAATTTTAAAGTTTTCAATTTTTGAAAACTTTGAAGGGGGTCTTGTAGGCCTTTAAAAATGACAGTCACGCTGAGTTGATCAGGACAGAGTCAAAAGTCACGCTCAGTTGATCAGGACAATATTTACAAATTACGCTGAGGAGACAACTCACCATTTGTCAGAGAGTAATTATGACTGACAGTACAACAGTCGAAGAATGTCTCTTCGTATGCCACGTATGCACAGAATTCGAGAGATCACAGCCGTCTATTGCGTGATTTTCGAAATCTTCTTCAGCAAGACTCAACCTTCGTCAAGTTGGCGTACCAAAAGAGCTTTGTCATTTAATGCGACTGACAAAAGCAATCACTGTCAGAGATTTTGTGTCAGTCGAGGCACGCTGAATCAAGACAGCTGGAAGTCTTATCTCAAGTCTGCGTGTATTGTGAGATCTTTATCTCAAGTTTGCGTGGATTCTGAAGTTTTCTTCCTCAAGCTTGCATGGATTTTGAAGCGTTTTGCCTCGAGTCTGCGTGGATCCTGAAGCTTCTTGCCCCAAGTTTGCGTGGATTTTGAAGCTTTCTGCCCCGAGTCTGCGTGGATTTTGTCTTCAACAAGTCTGCATAGATTTCATCAAATTGGAGTACGTGGCAGCCATGCCACTGATCTCTCGTCTGCGTGTCCTGTAACTTGCACACGACTCATGCATGATCGCCATGTGTCCAACAGTTACAGGCCACGTCCAGTAACTGCTCACAACCTTGCGTATGTTAAATCCTGTATGATTTTCAACTAAGTACAGGCTGTGAAGACAGTTATCTTTTTAGTTATTATTTTTGACTCTATAAATAGAGTTCTTTTTCTCATTCATTGTACAGATACATAGTTATCTACTGTCAAAATTTTGAGAGCTTTTCTTCTTCGCATAGTCCAAGGGATAAAGTGATCGTCTTCTAGATCAGATTTCCACAATTGTAATTTTCCCAGATACACAATAAATAAAGAAAGAGCGGCTGAGCTTAGTGCCCAGTTCTTCTACGCTCTTAACCCCCATGCGGTGTAACAGAGCCTTCAATATTTCACGCTGCTCTGCAAGGCTGCGTCCGTCAGAAGAAGACGAGCCATCCAGACCAAAATAGCTCAAGAAATTCTTGGCTAAATGCATGGGATCGTCTTTGAACTCGAAGACTAGAGGCTCCGGTTCCTTACCCTCAAAAGTGGGATCACCATGGGAACAAAAACCCAATTTGCGTGCTTCTTCTTCAGCTTCTTCCTTTGGTGTCATGTTGACGTAAGATGAAGATTAAAAAAATCTTCTCCCTGTTTATATAACAGAGCTCGCCGGCGGTTCATATTCCACCATAAATTGGATGCAATCAGTCTCGGAGAACGAAGAGTCATTATGACATTTAATAAGTTTGTTTGGATATTTTCAAAGAACTTCGAAGTCTTTTCGACTTCCGAAAAATTTAAAGTCATCTCAGCATGACTGATTTCATTTTATCATCTTATTTTCAAAGTATTTCGAAAATTTTGAAGTCTTTTCAATTTTCGAAAACTTTGAAGGGGTCTTGTAGGCCTTTAAAAATGACAGTCACGCTGAGTTGATCAGGACAGAGTCAAAAGTCACGCTCAATTGATCAGGACAATATTTACAAATCACGCTGAGGAGACAACTCACCATTTGTCAGAGAGTAATTATGACTGACAGCACAACAGTCGAAGAATGTCTCTTCGTATGCCACGTATGCACAGAATTCGAGAGATCACAGCCGTCTATTGCGTGATTTTCAAAATCTTCTTCAGCAAGACTCAACCTTCGTCAAGTTGGCGTACCAAAAGAGCTTCTTGTCATTTAATGCGACTGACAAAAGCAATCACTGTCAGAGATTTTGTGTCAGTTGAGGCACGCTGAATCAAGACAGCTGGCAGTTTTATCTCAAGTCTGCGTTTATTGTGAGATCTTCATCTCAAGTTTGCGTGGATTCTGAAGTTTCTTCCTCAAGCTTGCGTGGATTTTGAAGCATTTTGCCTCGAGTCTGCGTGGATCCTGAAGCTTCTTGCCCCAAGTTTGCATGGATTTTGAAGCTTTCTGCCCCGAGTCTACGTGGATTTTGTCTTCAACAAGTCTGCGTAGATTTCATCAAATTAGAGTACGTGGCAGCCATGCCACTGATCTCTCGCCTGCGTGTCCTGTAACTTGCACACGACTCATGCATGATCGCCATGTGTCCAACAGTTACAGGCCACGTCCAGTAACTGCTCACAACCTTGCGTATGTTAAATCCTGCGTGATTTTCAACTAAGTACAGGCTGTGAAGACAGTTATCTTTTCAGTTATTATTTTTGACTCTTTATAAATAGAGTTCTTTTTCTCATTCATTGTACAGATACATAGTTATCTACTGTCAAAATTTTGAGAGCTTTTCTTCTTCGCATAGTCTAAGGGATAAAGTGATCGTCTTCTAGATCAGATTCCCACAGTTGTAATTTTCCCAGATACACAATAAATAAAGGAATTTATTTATGGAAAACAAGCGTGCGTGACTTTTCACCTACGCTGCTCCCTGTAGCGTGCGTGACTTTTCACGTACATTGCTCTCTCAGCATGCGTGACTTTTCACCTACGCTGTTCCCTGTAGCGTGCGTGACTTTTCACGTACATTGCTCTCTCAGCGTGCGTGAGTGTGCCTTGGTATGCAGACTTGAGTGTACCTTGGTACGCAGACTTGAGCGAGCCTTGCGTACGTGCTTTTGCACGTATGCTGCCCCTTGACCCTTGCTTAACCCATTGGCTTTTGGAGTTTTGGTTCTATAGCCCTGTATTTTGATATTTTATTAGATATTTTATGCCCATTTTATATTCTTACTCCTTTTGTCATGAACTTGATTTTACTTAATATGTTTGGAATGACTATTGTACATGGCACGGTATGACAAGGAACTAGCATAACATGACAGTGACCCGTAGTGGTACACTCTTGATATGACCAACCTGACATAATAGTGGCCCGTCGTGGCGCACTCCTGACAAGTACCCTGACATGATTTAACTTAATGCTGTTGCGACGGCTTAATTAACTTGACTTGCCTTGACACCGTGGGTAGTTCTTCTTGCTTGCTTGTTAAATCCACTTGTCCTGTCTTGCATCATGTCTAGGATGGGACTCCTGAGTACCACGGTCAGGAGTACCTACTAAAATGGATTAAGGTTAATAACTAGAATAACACAGTAGTCATGAAGAGATGACACAGCTACAGGCAATCCCGTTACCTGGGGGCTCTTGGGATCTGTAGCCTGCCGTCGAGTAGGGCACATTTCCAGCACACCGTCGCGTGTTGCACCCTCTAAGTCACCTAAGGGTACATTTGTCTTCTGGGCGATGTACCCACCTGAATTCAACCCCTAATTTTTGACCTGGGTAACCTGGATGGTCTGCATGGCTTGTGGCTGTGGAATAATCTCATTGCATCTTGTTAGTAATTAGGCCTGTGATAACCCTAGTTAGTTAAAGTAGTAAGCCGTAGGATCTGCTTGGCCGTGATTGATTGAATGAGGTATAACTAGTCTAGCTATGTCTTGATCCCGTACAAGATTGTTTCCTGTCTTAATTTTCTTACATTATTATCTTGCCGATAAATGGTGGGAAACCAAGCTCTGTTCAGATGAAGGGTTACAACCCTGGTCCTTGTTTGGTTTACGGGTTGTAACCTGGCTGTCGGAATAGTTCTATGGTTATCTCGTCGTATATCATCCTGACATGTTTTCGTAAATTCTAGTTTTAATATTAGATTTGTGCTGATTTGCTGGCTTTTGTTCTTATTTCGTGGCCCCCTTATGGCACTTGCTCTTCCTGGGGTTGACCCAGCTGGTTTTGTGTGGCCAGATTTCGGAGCATCTCCCGAGGATCTACCAAGCTTCCAGCCCAATGGTGGCGACTAGAAGGAACCCGGGCTACGAGTGGGTTTTCTATTTTGTTTCGCTCACTCTATTGTAAAACTATTCTTTTGAGGCGTTTAGCCGACGAGCACCTGTTAGCTCGATGCACTTTTACTTACTGTCTACCTACGGGCTGTAAACATGATTAACAAATCCTAGGGTTGATCATGTATGACTTAACTCTTGCTAGTCCTCGCATTTTGTACGACTAGCTTCATGATCAGCTGATATGTAATATTTGGGACGCCTTTTATTGTATATTTGGTGGTCAAACATCTTGTAATTATATTACTTGCTTGAGATTGAGACAATAGGCTTGACCTTAAGAGACTGTTGGCTTGAAGTAAACCCTCATATCTGGACAGCCGTGACCGTATAGTTGAGATGTATTCTATTTCAATATACGTAGCTGGCTATGTCTGCCCCCGCTCCAGTATTCTGGTTCTGGGGCGTGACACCAGTGGTACGCGAAAAGGCGCGCGCGGAGTAGATACGCACGGTGCACGCAAACCAGCAACGTGAGGACAGACGCGCACGAAAGAGCAGCGCACAGGGCGCACGCGAGCGGCTGCACGAACCAGCTGCACGCAGAAAGGCGCACGCGGATGAGAAGCATGCAGAGCGGCTGTGCACGGGGCGCGCGAAAAGGCGTCGTCGTCCCCAACCAGCAGCAAATTTCGACCATGGAGTTTTTGAAAACTTCCAATGTCCCTAACTTGGGCCGTAGGACTCGAAATCAGGCGAAATAAATGTCAAAACTGAACGAAATCAAATTTTCTTCAACATAGAACCATTAATTTTCGAAATCAACCAAGTTTGATAGATCAAAAACCCCCAAAATTCATAAATTCTAGTTTTAGAATCTTAGATCTACACAATAATAACCATTAAAACGAAAAACTCCTAGTACTAAACATGTAGAGAATTGAGAGATGAAAATTTTAGTCTAATAACATTAAAGAAAAGATGATGAAATAAAATGCATAAGTCTCCTCTTTTGAGCAAGTTGTGCTTGCCTAAAATGGTGGTTGAGGAAAATAAATGAAAAATTATGGGGAGAGGAAATAGGAAAAGAATATATATATATATATAGTAGGGTTGGTGGTCCTCTTGAAAATCCTAATCCTGAACATTCTCTAACTATTTAACTAATGACATGAAATTATTTAAATGGTGCATATGTACAAATATTGAATACAATATATAGGAATTAAGAAGATAAATACGTATATCGAGAATGGACGGTAATACCTTTTCTTTTTTTTTTTTTCTTTTTTTTTGTACTCAAATATAGTAAAATAATCAATTTTTTTCCCCAATTCGGTGATGCCGCCAACCAAACGAGGCCATAGCTCAAATTAGGAAATCTATAGTGGCCCTAACAAAATAAATCCGCTCCGGAGAATCTCAACGGGGAAGTCAAATCACCACCAGACGTATGGCCTCAACACGCCTCGATAAGCGATCGTATTCTGTACGCCACGCTGCATGGGAATCTCTATGCGGGACTCCATACCCGCCGTCCGTTTTGTGGGCACTAATTGAATATGAAATAAACGGCTTCGAGTCTTTTCAAGTAGGATTTTGTGTTGTTGCTTTCAAATGGGACAACTTTAAGGACAATACTATTGGTGCTTTCTTCACCACTCTTCCAATTTTTTTAAAGGATAAATAAAAACAAGAAATAGACAATAATTACAAGTTGATAGTCCATGAACTTGTCTTTTCTTTAAGTGCTTCTTGTGTAAAATCGAACTATTTTTGTTGAAAACTATGGATTATGACTTGATACATCTACATCTGTAGTTGGAGGAAATTTATTGAAATTGATTGGTGGATGAGAAATTTAAAAAATAAAAAAAACATAGTTACAATACACCATATCGTCTGACATTTCTAATATTTTTTAAAAAAATTCATTTTACAAACATTTAGATATTAGATTTATTTACTTTTACAATGATTATATTTTGAGATATAAATTAAGAGGGCTTTAGTTTTTTTTGGGGGAATAAACACATTTTTCTTTTCCTACAATCTCTCCAGAGAAGCAAAAATTACATTCATCTCGAGTAGCTCTCTAAAAGCTCTATTTTAATCTCTAGAAGCTCTATTTTTATTTTTATCTCCAACAATTTCTATTCATCATCGATCAAACCTTAATATTATTCTTGTTAGTGCCAGGACACAATTTTTCGATGGAAAACTGAGAAAATGAAACAATTGTAAAAATAATATTTCAAATCAACACTTCAAGGAAGGTGATTCTGAATTACGAGAATCTAAAAAGATTTCGTAATCAACAACAATCAGATCGTAGTACTTCTAAAAAGAAAATACAATCAGAATTACTGGCAGCAACGAAGAAGGTGACTGGCGAAAGATGGAACAACTCCTGCTGGGTGAATAATCACCGTTGCTCAAAGCTTTATTGGCCCTACTCGAACAGCTTCCAGGAACCAGCAAGTTTGTTGGAGAACTTGGAACACTCCTACTCTTCTGACTCCTCGGATGGACACGAACTCCCGTGCAAAAGCAACGCTGGTGCGTCGCCTTTCCTCTCTCTCTCGAAGGCTACTGGAAGATCAGAACTGTGTTAAAGAACACGTCTGAAATCTCTGTTTACTTGTGTTAAAAACACTTCGTAAACTTTCTGTGGTGGCTCTTTTTCTTCTGTATGTTCTTAGCCTTGAGAGAGAGAGGATGCCTTATATAGGCCCTGCAGCAACTGTTCGGTTGCCACAATGTTTGGGACGTGGTAATAACCATCCCCAATATGTAGCAACCGCCCAGAACATGCAAACGCACGTTCTGTTACAAGTTGCACCAACTGCGCACACCACGCGCTCCTTGCACTCTGCGCGACAGCGCGCACTGAACTGCGCACACTGCACGCACTGCGCACACGACGCACGCAGCGCAACTCAGCGTAACCCAGTGCAACCCGCGCAATCCAGCGCAACACAGCGCAACCTGAGCGCAACCTGGGCATGCACCTAGGCAGCACAACTGGGCTTGCACAACGTGGCAGCGCAAGTGGCTCGCGCAACGAGCGCAACTAAAGCACACTATGTGCCTAGTGACGATGCTGACGTGCTAAGTGCAAAGTGCGCCAACAAATGCCACATTACGCCTCATGAGCCCATGAGCCCGAGTCCGAGTCCGAGTCCGAGTCGCTAAGCCCCCTACGGGGCTTAGCTCCCATGGAAATAAATTTTCCAAGAGCAAAAAGCATGAATGCTTTAATTGTTGATTTTAGCCTTTTTTTCTATTAGAAAAATAACCCCACATGGCAAACCCATGTGCACCTCCACACCACATGTGCATCTCCAATAATAGCAAAGCTAATATATAGAGATACAATCTCTTTGTTTTTTCGATGTGGGACTAAAGCTTTCTAAAGGAAAAAGCAAAAACTCCAACAATCCCCACATATCTCTATATTATGGGTATAAGTGTTTCCCACAGTAACTGTCCATCATGCATTATGAAAGATGTCGCTGACGACTTGAATCTTCCCGCATGGATCAAAAATCAGACTATAATACAAGAATGGACTAAGCCTTGAATTCTGCATCATAGCTGGAATTCTTTCCACTCACATAATATAGTTACATGTGCTTCTGGCTACACATTAAAGGCCATGAGCCAGCCTGGTTTTAGTGTATAATTTTGGGCGTCTACAAGTTTACCCTCAAGAGACGGCCTGATATCTCTATGTCCATACACTATAGGTGAGTTCACTATAAAGAGATATGGCATGAAACGCTTTGCGCTTCCCTTACGGTGCTACGCCGCCATGACATGGCTTAAAGCCGAGGCCTTATCCCGTACCGGGAACCTCATCGTAGTGTCATACTACTGTAGCATGAGGCAACCGCCTCTTTGTAGTGCCAAACTACCCAGCATGAAGCCTTAGGCTCCCTTGCGGTGTTACGCCGCAACGACATGGCTTACAAGGCCGAGGCTTTATCCCTAACCGGGTACCTCATCGTTGTGTCGTGCCACTGTAACATGAGAAACTCCTCCTCTTTGTAGTGCTGACTACACCCATCTTTATTTTTAACATATAACATTAGGCTAACTGTCTATTTGCGGTGCTACGCCGCTGTGACTTGGCCTGTAAAGCCGAGGCTTTATCCTATTCCTGGACAGCACCCCACATATAGGAACCTCATTGTGGAGTCACCCCACTGTAGCAAGGAGTTTCACTCCTTGTAATGCTGCTCTACCGTGCTTCCTATAAAGCACACCAGACATTCACTCTGCTTGAGAACTCATTAAGGCAATTAAGCCAACCTTTCCACAGGAATCGTTTTCCGCAGAAAACAATAGTAGACAACAGTGGTTATAGGTCCGTAACCTCTCCATGCCCAATAGAACATGTACCCACCATTCCTGATATTCTTCCGATTAGTGGTCCTCCCTTGAACCAAAAGCTAGAAGCCTAGTAGATAAATCTTTGAACTAATAGCATAAAAATTTATGGTAGGAATACAATAATACAATATCAGAATGCCTTCAAGCCCATTTTACAAGCTGTGTCATCGACCAGCTGGCGCTTGAGGCCCTTGGTGAACGGATCTGCCAGGTTCTCCTGACTCCGAACATCAATCACTGCAATAACACCTCTCTTGATAAGATCGTGTACTGCCCTGTGCTTCAACCGCATAGTCCTCTTCTTCCCGTTGAAGAGGTCATTTGATGCCACCGTCGCAGTCGCATGGTTGTCGCAGTATATCGGTATTGCCGGTATTTGCGCCCCAACCACTGGAAGATCATACATGAGCTCCCGAAGCCATTCTGCTTCCTCGGCTGAGGTATCAAGTGCAAAAAACTCAGATTCCATGGATGACCGCGAGAGCATAGTCTGCTTTTTCGACTTCCACGATATAGCAGCTCCACCCATTGTGAAAATAAATCCACCTGTGGACCTCTCGCTCTCCACCTCTGAGCACCAGCTGGCATCACTGAAACCTTCCACTACCGGCGGATCTCTGCTGTAGTACAGTGCATATGTCTGAGTCTTCTTGAGATATCTCATAACCCGTTTTACAGCTTTCCAGTGTTCAGCACCTGGGTTGCTCGTGAAACGACTCAGCATTCCTACGGCGAAAGCTATGTCAGGCCTTGTGGCAGTAGTAGTATACAACAAACTTCCGATTATGCTTGCATACTCTAGCTGCCTGACGCTTTCCCCTGAATTAGGCTTCAGCTTCATATCACACCTGTACGGTGTATCGATCCCTGGAAGATCCCGATACCCATAATGAGTGATCATTTTCTCAATATAACGAGACTGTGACAGCGCTAGTCCAGTGTCTGTCCGGATGATCTTGATCCCTAAGATCACATCAGCTTCCCCAAGTCCTTCATACTGAACTTGCTTGAGATGAATTTCTTTGTCTCCGTAACACAGCTAATATCCGTACCTAGGATAAGCATGTCGTCCACGTACAGACAAACGATCACACCTCTTCTATCAGCGAACTTCGTGTAAACACACTTGTCCGTATCGCTAACCATGTAGCCATTTGACCTTATAACTTTGTCAAATTTCTCATGCCACATCTTGGGATCCTGTTTAAGACCGTACAAAGATTTCACCAACTTGCAGACTTTGTCTTCAAGACCCCTGATGACAAATCCCTCTTGTGTTGCATGTAAATCTCTTCGATCAGCTCACCATTTAGGAAAGTCGTTTTCACATCCATGATGTATCACCATCTTATGTATTGCTGTGAGAGCCATCAACATTCTGATGGTGGTCGTCCGGGCTACTGGAGCATACGTGTCAAAATAGTCAATCCCCTGCTTCTGAGAAAAACCCCTTGGCTACCAACCTAGCCTTGAACTTGTCAATAGTTTCGTCTGCTTTCATCTTCTTCTTGAAGATCCATTTGCATCCGATGGGTTTCTGTAGCCTCCCTTCCCGGAATTGTTAAAATATTTTTTATATACTATTTATTTAATTTAAAATGGTAGTTTTTATTTTAATTATTTAGTTAATTATTACGGTGGATGACGTTAGCCATGATGGAGTTTTGAAGTACCAGGTGACTAGAAACCATGGCACGGATAGTGCAGTAGCGTGCTTTGACCAGTGTATTAGCCCTTGTAGAGAAGACCCAGCCATAGGTGTACTCTGACTAGGAAAACCAAACTAAGTTGCGACTTAACCCCCACCGATAAATTATTTATTTATTAATTAGATATATTGATTTAGATAACCCGATTGTACCAACTTAGCCAGAACTAGGCCCGAACCAAATCCAAGCCTTTGTAGGTATGTAGTGAGACCAAGGACGACCATGTAGGCATATTTATGTGTATACAAATATTTCATAAATTATTTTAGGTATTGATGTATTTTTAACTATTTGAATATTTGTACAGATTGGCATTTTTATTATTAAATATTGTTTTACCATATTTGTACAATTTTCTGGACCCGGTAAAGGTGGAATAGTATAGGTTCACCAAACCACCATTTAATTAATTATTATTATTTTATTATTTGTGGTGATTAAATAAATATATTTATTCCTATTAGATATTATTAATATTGATTATAATTAGAATATTTTATTGTCTATGTGGATTTTGTGGTATACATATACGTATAAATACCAGGACATATATGTTAGAAAGGCATGTAAAAATATTTATAATTTATTGATATATATATATATATATACATATATATATGTTATACATATACATATGAGGGTATGTGTACGTATATATAATATATAAATATATATAATATAATATATTATATATATAATATAATATTATATATAATATATATATATATATATAATATGTATGTAGGTATCCCAGAAGAATATAGATAGTTGGCACCTCTACCTTCTAATAGCTCAAGCATTTTGGGGAAATGCTAAATCTGGATCAGTGTCCTCAAAGACTACATTTATATTGTTTCGGTTTGCACTTAAAGTTTAGTTACAAGCCATTCCTTGATGGTATTCAATCTCCATTGGTCTCCTCAAAGGTGAAAATTTGTCTAGAAAAGCTTGGTTAATAATTCTGCAAGCAATTGCTCTGGATGCTGCTCTAGCAAATTACGAAATGGATAATACTTACAATTCTAACATTGAAGATTCACCCAAATCTGCTTTTCAATCTGGTTACACTATGGTCAGATTAGAATTCTTGGATTTTCAGTTTATTTGGGGTTTGGCAGGGCTTATACTTTTCATGGACACCAAGCAGTGGTGGGTTCGCAATTGAAGCTACCACTTATTCATAGGAGGAAAAAACATAATGGAGCTGCGATCTATGAAGAGGAAAACTGTATAATAGAAGTAATAAGTAAATTCCCCACAGCCCGGCCCACTGGCCCACCCGGAGTCCCCGCACAGGAAGTCCCAAGCGCGCGGCTCTGTTGAGACTGCGCATACAAAATCCGAGAGTTCGACCGAGAGAGGAGAGAAACCCTAAAACCAAACTGCAACGCCAACCCCCTCAGACCCTGGCGCCGCCGTGCGTCCATCCTGGGCGCCGCCGCATGCGGTGAGGCCGCGTGGATACGGGCGCGCGCGCGTAGAGAATCAAATCGTGCGACAGCAGCGATCAGCGATCGCGAGCCGCACTTCGCGCAGAGTTTCCCGTCGCCTCGTTGCATCATTTTATGCGTCGTCTTCAAAGGTATGTTGACAATATAATCGACTTTAATTCCCTTCAAATACATGGTAACTAGGTGCCCTAGGTTGTCGAAAAAAACGACGCTAAACTCGACCAAAAATCTGTTCGTAAACAGAGCGTAGGACAGTCCAAATGGCCATGTTCGGAGACCGATTACGATTGATCTAATACCATATTAGGAATTCTAATTGAACAATTATTTAGACAACATGTAGGACAACAAAACCCTTCAGATAGTTTAATTGTTCGCTCATAGTGTAATGAGTAATTTGATTGCAAAGTTACAGAAAAACCTGTTTTGAAAATCGTGAAAATCTACGACACGACGTGCGTCCCGCCATTTCGGGCGACGTGGTCGCGAACCGAAAGCATCGAAAGCTGCGTAACAGTTTCATGGTCGTGTGGGCTTTGGCGGAATTCAAATTGGTCGCGTGTGCGCGACGAATTTGATGCGTATCCGTCAAAATTTACCGTATCGTGCACTTTGCAAATCTCTCAATAACTTTGTGCACGCTCGTCAGATCGAGACGAAACTTGCGCCAACAGAACCTTATCATTTTTCTAGTCCTGTATGCCAAGTTTGGTCCAATTCTGAGACAGTTGAATTGTACATCGTTTTGCGGGCCCCACGGTCCCACTCAATGGGCAATTTTGTGCACGGCCCGCCGGAATCCAACTTTGGACATACGGTTGGGTTTGTATCAGAAAACCGGATCCGTAGATATATAGTTTGACGACTTTAGAGACCATTGACTCTGGCACGCTTTTCGGGTGCAAAGCAGGTCCAACGACAGACATCGTTTTACCCAAATTACCGTTTTGCTTCTGTGTCCAGAATTGGAATTGAGGACACGCAATCCTAGCTAATTTGACTATTCTGAGAATGTTAGTAATGTTTATTTCAGCATCTGGAGACTTCTGCATGTGTTGACTGATTGTGGCTCATTGGGTGGTATAAAGTTATTGGTTTCTCCAGCTAAGGACCCCAGGCAAGTGCACTTTCTGATTGCTTTTCGATTCATAGTAGTCTTTTTATTTCATGTCTATACATATATCTTGCTGCTTGTTGACACGCTCGTCACACGGAGTAGTCGGGAGGGGAAATATCTTAGTAGACATGTGGACTACCCAGAACTATCCCCCGTGTCTTTCGTGAATGCTAGCCGCTGCACACGACACATACAGTAAGCCTGATTTACCCCCCTAGCCGTTCACATATCGAAACAGATATTTCACACCACCTAGATAGATGTCTTTTATTAGTTTTTTCTTATTTTCTTCTCTATCGTGCTATGTCATCAGTTATCTTCCAGTTTTGATACCTCATATGTTATTTTCATCTCTTGTTAATTCTATTGTGTTTTGTATTGCCGTCGGTTTGTGTACTTGTTCCAATCCTGACTGGATAACCAATATTTTTCAGGTTTAGCCGCGATCACTCTTAGCACTGGGAAGACTTGGGTATGCTGAGGTCAACCTAGAAATAGAAAACAGTTGTACCATTTCCATTAATTAAAATCTTGTATTTCTTTTAATTAAATGTTGTAAATATGGTAACAATTTAGAAATATGAATGAGCAGCATAATGTTTATTTTTGAGCATTTATTTTTTTGCGGGCTTGACAGCGTTCTACCGACGACTCTACGGCGTAGGCTGGCTTGGACACGTCTCGTATCCGAAAAGCGGGTGCGGGTCGTACAAGTGGGCTTGACAGCGTTCTACCGTCGACTCTGCGGCGTAGGCTGGCTTGGACACGTCTCGTATCCGGAAAGCGGGTGCGCCATGCAGGTCAGTTTTCCCAAAAGATTACGAACTTGTGATGGTACTTAAGTTAGTCGTACCATTGCGAGCCTGCGACCAGGAAATGCTCATTCACAAACTAGTATTAAAATGATTTAAGATAATGACTAGGACTAGGAGTCCCTTGTTCAAATTGACCCTTGGATAGTTAAGGTTATTAGATAGGCCATGTAATTTAGATAACTTGCTAGATCCCTACAGGTACTCTATTACTTTTGATATGATAATGTGATCCAATGTGGATATACTAATCGCTTGGTATGTTAGGCTTGCCTATAATTAAGGAGTTAATTTTCATAAACTGTTCAGTTTCCTTATTTAGATATAAATTTCATATCATGAGTTAAAATTGTCTGTTTAAATTCTTTTTATTGTAAGGATTTAGTTTATAATTTCTGATTCTGCAATTCGTGTGCGAATTTCGAGGTAGATTGAAATGAAATTTTCCCTCAACCATAGAAATACATATGAAATAAATACTAGGATGTTTGTATCTCTTTTGTCTTTAATTATTTCCTCCATGGTTAAATTTTTTATTTTAAATGTTGTGATTGATAGGACAAATACCTACGCTCTATTTTATATTTTTTATATTAATGTTAATGTTAATGTTAATATTAATGTTAATGTTAATATTAATTTTAATGTTAAGTTTAATGTTAATTTTAGTATTTAATGTTAATATTAACATTAACATTTATTAACATTAATATTAACATTAAATTACGGATTAGAGTGAGGGGGGTTTTTAGGGGATTTTCTAAGGGGGGCTTTTGATCCGCTTCCTATATATATATATATATATATATATATATATATATATATATATATTATATATATATATTATATATATATATATATTGACACAAGTATCCATTGCTTATGAGAAGTAGAAGCAAACAAGCATTACGTGAAGCTCACAATGGTACTTGTAGTGCTCGCCAACCCTATCTAATTGTAGGATAGCCTCATATCATGCAAAGTAATGTCAATTACATTCAAATATTTGGTTGAACATGTAATGCAATAGAATAATAATTGTTATTTGTCTCATTTTGACAAATATATCTTTGATATGTATATATTTTGGGCCAAACTTATGATTTGTATAATGTATATAATTTACTTTCAAAATATAAAACAATCATCCATAATTGTTTTTGCCACAATTTTTTAAACAATTAAATTCAAATGTTGTATAATGTTTTTTGGGCCAAACTCTCCTTGCGTCCCAAACTCTTTCCTCCACACCTCCAACCCCTTTGACGTCTCCGACGTCCTTCGCTACCACGTCCTCCGCCAATATCTCCCGGCTCCCTTCTTCGACAAGCTCGTCACCACCCGACCGAAGGACTAGGAGAGGAGGTCCGCCGAGGGGTTAAGGAGGAGGCCCTGCCGAGGGCTCGGAGAGGTGAAGGGGATGGAATTTTTTTTTTGGAATTTTTTTCTAATCGGAATTCGATCGGGATTTGGAGATTTGACTATTTTGTATAAATGCAATTTGGTAATTTAAATGTTTGAGGATGTAATGTAATTGGGACATGAATTTTAGACGTAATTGATTTGAATAGAAAGTGATGTAATGTAATCAAGCTTGTATTTACGATTACATTATATCTAGAAAAAATATGTCCAACCAAACATCCGAATTAGGATTACGATGTAAGGTCAATTACATTATGTTGTCCAATCCGTGAACCAAACGGGCCCTAAATGTGTTATCTTACGAATAATGTTTAACCAAACTTCTTTAACGTATCAGAATACTACGTTAGATAATTTACACAGTCTTATTATCCTTCGTTTTTCTATCTAACAAGAATTCATGTCAAGGTACATCTTTTAATACTTGCCAATTTATTATTAGATGGTGGGGTTTTGTTGTGAAAGTAAATTTTTTAATACTTGTTATATATATATATATATATATATATATATATATATATATATATATATATATATATATATATATATATATATATTTTATATATATATATATATATAGATATATATATATATATATATATAGATATATATCTATATTATATATATATATAATATATATATATATATATATATATTTTATATATATATATATATATATATATATATATATATATTATATAATATATATATGGGAGCGGAACAAAAGCCCCCCTTAGAAAATCCCCTAAAAACCCCTCTAATTCGTAATGTTAATGTTAATATTAAGTTAATATTAATTTTTTATTTTTATATTAATGTTAATATAATGTTAATGTTAATTAATTTTAATGTTAAGTTTAATGTTAATTTTAGTATTTAATGTTAATATTAACATTAACATTAATATTAACATTAAATTACGGATTAGAGTGAGGGGGGTTTTAGGGGGTTTTCTAAGGGGGACTTTTGATCCGCTTCCTATAGATATATATATATATATATATATATATATCTATATAGATATATATTAATATATATATATTGAGACAAGTATCCATTGCTTATGAGAAGTAGAAGCAAACAAGCATTACGTGAAGCTCACAATGGTACTTGTAGTGCTCGCCAACCCTATCTAATTGCAGGATAGCCTCAAAAGAATGGGTTATTATTGGCCCTACGATGGTGACATTAATATCTACCGCTTCGGCCTTCCTCGTAGGATATCCATGGTAACGGCCTACAATTTACATGTAAAGCATTTTATCGATTTCGCAATAAGAACAGAATATAGAATATTGCTTCTACGGTATAAACCTAGTAGGGAACGTGTTGGCAGAAGCATTCAACAAAATAAACATCAAGCTACTCAAGAAGTTCGTTTTGTCTAAAAAACGTTGTAGGACCGTTGAGCAGCTCTAGAGGGGGGGGGGTGAATAGAGTGTGTGTGTGCAGCGGAAAATAATCACCAATTAAAAACTAAGAATAACTATGGCAGTAAATAAATGCAGTAAGAGATATAGAGATCAAAGTCGTGACACAACGATGTATACTGGTATCCCTCTGAGAGGACTAATCCAGTCTCGAGTACTCTTGCTCGATGTTAATCCACTATGGCACAAGCTAAATGAGAGCTTGTAGTCTCTTACAACATCGTGCTTGGTGACAAGTGCACGACCAACTTCACAACACCGTGCTTGGTGACGAGCGCACGACTGGCTCCACAACAAGAATAGTTGCTGAACTTGGAACGACCTCTGTACAACTCTTGGACACCAAAAGACTCTAAATCAACGTAGAAATTACTGGCTTTTGTCTAAAAGATGTATAGGCAAGTTTGACACAAGTATCCATTGCTTATGAGAAGTAGAAGCAAACAAGCATTACGTGAAGCTCACAATGGTACTTGTAGTGCTCGCCAACCCTATCTAATTGCAGGATAGCTCAAAGAATGGGTTACTATTGGCCCCAAGATGGTGGCATATGTTATAGACTACGCTTAAAATATAGAGCATGTCAAATCTATGTGAATTTCATCTGCCAATCTGCGGAATTCTTGCACCCGATGATCGCATACTGGCCATTCGAAGCTTGGGGGTATGGACATCATTAGTTCGGTCAAACCTCCTTCATCCACAGGGCATCGGTTTATCTTAACGATAGCTGATTATTTTTCCAAATGGGCAGAGGCAGTACTACTCATCGAGGTAAAGACATATCTACCGCTTCGACCTTCCTCGTAGGATTATCTATGGTAACGGCCTACAATTTACATGTAAAGCATTTTATCGATTCCGTAATAAGAACAGAATATAGAATATTGCTTCTACGGTGTACAACCTAGTAGGGAACATGTTGGCAGAAGCATTCAACAAAAATCATCAAGCTACTCAAGAAGTTCGTTTTGTCTAACAAACGTTGTAGGACCGTTGAGCAGCTCTAGAGGGGGGTGAATAGAGTGTGTGTGTGCAGCGAAAATAATCACCAATTAAAAACTAAGAATAACTATGGCAGTAAATAAATGCAGTAAGAGATAGAGAGATCAAACTCAGTGACACAACGATGTATACTGGTATCCCTCTGAGAGGACTAATCCAGTCTCGAGTACTCTTGCTCGATGTTAATCCACTATGGCACAAGCTAAATGAGAGCTTGCAGTCTCTTACAACACCGTGCTTGGTGACAAGTGTACGACCAACTTCACAACACCGTGCTTGGTGACGAGCGCACGACCGGCTCCACAACAAGAATAGTTGCTGAACTTGGAACGACCTCTTTACAACTCTTGGACACCAAAAGACTCTAAATCAACGTAGAATTACTGGCTTTTGGCTAAGAGATGTACAGGTGTGATTTGAAACTTTAGAACGTTTGAAAACACTTGGTGAGTAGAGAAGAGAAGATGAAGAATGAATGAGTGATTTGAAATGAAAAACTCTCTTCTTTTATAGGTGTTTTCTGGGACCGAACTCGGGCAGAGTTCTGGCAAAGTTCTGATGCAAATATTTCGCATAGAGACGTTGCTCGCAGATTTGGAGGAACTGATATTTGAATTCAAGGTGACGAACTGGCAGAGTTCGGACCGAACTCGGGCCGAACTCGGTTTTGAGTTCTGTCTTGGAAATTTCGAAATATTTGTCAAAAGTTGTTTGTAAAAAAATTCAGAATATTTTGTAAAGATAAAATGGAAATAGGTCGACTTTTTAGAAATTTTACTGGGATAAACCTAAGCCAGTATTAACTAGTCGATTTTACAGTATAAGTCCTAGACTCAATAAAATAAAATACAGAATAAAATATAAAATGACTCAAACTAAATCCCATTGAAATTCATCTTCAGATAGATAAAATCTTTGTTTGTTGATGAAGTACAACTCCGTTGATATTGATTTCACATATGCCCTGAAATGATTAGCAGCAGTTTGTATATTTTGTGTATTGACTTAAGTGCATGTTGATTATCAAAATCGGGTGGCCATGGAATGGGCCAACAATCTCCCCCATTTTGATAATTGACAAACTTGAGTCTATACCAAAATATATCTAAAAAAATAAATAAAATACCTGAGATGATTTGTTTAGTGGTTTTGTTTTGGTTGGTTATAGCTCTTCTCCCCTTTGTCAATATAAAAATGACTTTGGCTCCCCGTAATGTGTGAAGCCAACAATAAAAATAAAAGACAAAGTGAAGCTAAAAGAGATACATGAACACAGCAGAAACAACTAATATGGAAAGAAAGTGCTGAAATATAGTACTGAAAATGTCTCACTAATAGTGCAAAGTACAATCATGAAATACTAAATATGTCTAACTAAGAAGTTTAGACAAAAAAAACTACATCATAGCATAAGATCATTACTAATAGCCTATCCACGATCCATCAGCTGAGTCCGCGTCACATAGTGGGGTCATCACCGCCAGGAGCATCAGGAGGAAAATAGCTGCAGTAGGATCGAAGTAAGAAAGGATGCCTCATCTCCGAACCTAGGACCAGTGAAGCCTGGGTGAGGTAGGATAGTGACCGGATGAACGGGATCCTGAGAAAGACTCCAGTGTAGATCCGCAATCCCGTTCCGAACACCTGAGCCTGATAGATGTGGCGAAACTCCGAGTCAAGATAGGATTGGACGTTGCGCAGAAAGAGCAACAAAGTATCAAATCTCTGATAAAATCCTGGATCAAATCCCGGAGCAGGGGCTGGAGCAGGAGCATCATCAGGAGGAGGAGCCTCGGCACCGACATCAGGAGCAGGCTGAGCTCCAGGTGGCAGAGGTGGAGCAGGGTATCTACGAGATCTGGTGAGCTCGACGGGAGTGGAGGAGTACACAGGTTTGAAGATCAATATCAAACCTGCGGAAGATAGCGGCCAGGTGCATAGGATACACCAGGTTGCGTCCTGCATTTCTGCAGTTCAGCATCCAGGCCATCATAGTCTTTGGAATAGAAAAAGAATACCAAAGTGAATGTGGTACATAGCAGAGAGTTCTAAGAAAGTAATCTCGTCAGTAGATCTTTCTTAGGAAGGAGAACAGAGAAAATAAAGCGATGAAGTTCATAATTTTTTGATTCAGATGCTTTAAAATACTCTGCGAGAAGTGGATTTGGGTGACAAATTAATTCCTTGAAGGAGGCAAGGGTGACATCCTCTGGAAATTGAACATGATGAATATCAACCAGAGCTTCACCAACATCAGGAACATGAAAGTATTCACTGATATCGGTGGCACTAAACTCTAATTCTTGTCCAGCAACGCAAGAATAAAAGTTGTCGTTAGGTTTTACTTGCAGGTTGCAGTAAAAATACGACGACTGCATTGTCAAAAATATTTTCAGCTACTTCGAAAAAATCTGGTAGCCCAGATGATCGAAAGTAGGAGCATACTCAAAAAAATTGTAAAGTTAACGAAAGCCCAAAACAAATTTTACGACCGGAAAAGGAGTCGAACCATAGGTCAGAGAATTCTTTGTCAGGAAACAAAGTTGAATCATAATCCTCTGATCCTACTGGTCGTGCTGGACTAAAGAGACTCGCTGGAGTATAATCAGAGGAAGAGGATCCAGCTTGGTCAGTTGATCCCCTCTGACGCTTAGGAGCCATGAAAGAAAAGAGGAAAGGAAGTGAATACCTTTAGAAAGGAGGAAGAAAGGAAGTTGGGTAGCCCACCGGATCTCCTAGAACACTTGCCAAGAGGGAGTAGGAAGTTGTTTTTGGGTGGAAAGAGATGAATTCTCGTTGTGGTGAGTGAAAAAGAGAGAGAAAGAGGGGTTTATATAGGGCTAGGGCCGGCTGTTCAGTTCTGGAAATAAATACACCGCCGAACGAACTCGGCCCGAACTCGGTCAGAGTTGGCCCGAGTTCGGCTACTTGTGTTTCCGAGACAATAAAGGCAGTTTTGGTAATTGAAACCCAACTTTATGACTTTGACTCTATATTTAGTAACAGTATTACTTTGGGTTAGCTGTAGGGGTACTGTCCCAGCTAACGGAGGTTCACCGGGGAACTCTTAAATACCGCGTCGCTTCGACCGTAGTCGTGGTGACAGACAGACCCTTTTTAGGCTTGTGCTCAAAATAATTTCTGTTAAATAAATTTCAAAGTTTCAAGTCATAAAATTAAATGTAATTACCATACTACATTATGAATCTGAAAATTCAAGTATACCGAGTTCTTCTCATTATGTTAAACCGATCTTCAGCCAATAGTTTTGTGAATATGTCTGCTAGTTGATGATCTGTGTCAATGAACTCTAAGCTGATATTCCCGTATTGCTGATGATCATACAAAAAGTGATGACGTATCTCAATGTGTTTTGTGCGTGAGTGACAAATAGGGTTCTTAGTCAAATTAATGGTGCTAGTGTTGTCACAATAAATAAATCTTAGTTAGTGCAGATTTAGTCTTCTAAGGTTTGCTTCATCCCAAAATCTGAGCACAGCAACGACCTGTGCGATATACTCAGCCTCAGTAGTTGATAATGCTACGGAATTTTGCTTCTTGCTAAACCAGGAGACTAAGGCTTTTCCTAGGAAATGACACGTGCCGCTGGTACTTTTACGGTCTACTTTGCATCCTGCAAAATCCGCATCCGAGTAACCTATCAGGTCAAAGGATTTGGTTTTAGGATACCATAAGCCGACTGTAGAAGTTCCTTTAAGGTATCGAAAGATACGCTTAACGGCACTTAGATGTGATTCCTTAGGATTTGCCTGATAACGTGCACAGATGCAAACACTGAAATAATATCAGGGCGACTAGCAGTTAAATATAATAAACTACCAATCATACCTCGATACTTACGCTGGTCGACAGGTTTGCCACTTTCATAGAATCAAGCTTCGTTGATGTAGCCATTGGAGTCCCGATTGGCTTTACATTCTCGAAGTCGTACTTTTTAGTATGTCCTTCGTGTACTTAGCTTGGTTGATGAATGTTCCTTTTGAGTGCTGTTTGATCTGAAGTCCTAGGAAGAAGTTTAGCTCCCATATATCTCAAATTCACTCTGCATACACTTAGCAAAATCTTGACAAAGTTTTTTTAGTAGAACCGAATATTATGTCATCTACATAAATTTGCACAAGGAGAATATCATCATTCAAAGATTTGATAAACAAGGTAGTATCAACTTTTCCCTTTGAAAAACCATTATCAAGTAAGAAGGCACTTAGGCGTTCATACCAAGCACGAGGTGCTTGTTTGAGTCCATAGAGTGCTTTCTTAAGCTTGAAGACGTGATCAGGTTTTTGAAAATCTTCAAAACCAGGGGGTTGTTTCACAAAACTTCTCTTTTAAAAAACCGTTCAAAATGCACTTTTTACGTCCATTTGAAATAATTTAAAATCATTAAAACATGCAAATGCACAAAACATACGGATGGCTTCTAGTCTAGCAACAGGAGCATAAGTCTCATCATAATCAATTCCTTCTTCTTGATTATAACCTTGTGCCACTAGACGTGCTTTGTTGCGTAGAACTTGTCCATCTTCACTAAGTTTATTTCGGAAACCCATTTGGTACCAATTATTGATTGACCAATAGGTTTAGGAACAAGTTCCCAAACTTGGTTTCTCTCAAATTGATTTAGTTCTCTTGCATGGCATCAATCCAAAACTCATCAGAAAAAGCATCATCTATATTCTTAGGTTCTATTTGAAATAAACGCTACATTTGCTGCTATTTCAGAATCCTTAAGAGAGGAGCGTGTACTTACACCTTTAGATACATCACCTATAATAAGTGTCTCTGGATGATCTGGTAAAATTTTAATGAATCAACCTTTTGGGTCAGATCTTCCACAGGACTCTTCTCAGTCTTTGTATGTGATTTTCATCATCACTGTCGCTAGATCTGTGACTATTTAGCTCATCAAAAGTAACATTAATAGATTTTCAACAATCATAGATCTTTTATTAAAAATTCTATATCCCTTACTCTTAGCAGCATATCCGAGAAATATCCCTTCATCTGCTTTAGAGTCGAACTTTCCCAAGTTATCCTTGGTGTTCAGGATAAAACAGCGACATCCAAAAACTTTAAAAAGAAATGTTTGGAATCCTTCCAAACCAAAGTTCATATGGTTTTCTTCGAGATAGTCGAATTAAACCCTATTCAAAACATGACAGGCTGTACTAACAGCTTCTGCCCAAAAATACTTAGAAGATTATGCTGATTCAGCATGACTCTAGCCATTTCGCTTAGAGTACGATTCTTCCGCTCCAAACACCATTCTGTTGGGGAGTTCTAGGACAAGAAAATTCGTGGTAATATCCACTATCATCACAAAACTTTTTGAAATCAGAATTTACGAATTCGCCACCATGATCACTTCGGATACGAGTAATCATGAACCTTTTTCGTTTTGTACCTTTTTGCAAAATATTTGAAATTCAAAAATAGCATCACTTTTGTTTGATAAAAAGTAAACCCAAGTAAAGCGAGAGAAATCATCAACAATAACAAAGGCGTAAGTTTACCGCCAAGACTAGGACTCTACTAGGACCAAACAAATCCATATGAATCAACTGCAAAGGTCTAGAAGTACTTACAGCATTGATGGTTTAAATGTAGACCTATGTGCTTATTCTTTTCACAGTCAGCACATATCATATCTCTCTTGAATGGAATCTCGGGGAGTCCTTTTACCAATTTCTTAGTACTGAGTCGTGAGATAGTATCCATATTTGCATGTCCTAGTCTCATGTGCCATAGCCAGCTTTCATCTAGATTAGCTACTAGGCATCTTCCTACATTATTAGTACTCTCCAAAAAGAAAACATAAATGTTGTCTTCTCTAATCCCTTTATATACGGGATCACCAGATGACATATCATATATGGTACATTTATCTTTCACAAAATTGATACCATAACCATTATCAGCCAAATGACTTATGCTTAGTAAGTTATGTTTCAATTGTGTTACTAGACAAATATCCTTTATTACTGGATAAGGAGAGATACCTACAGTACCATTACCAATAATATCACCTCTTAAATTATTTTCGAAGGAGACGTATCCTTTTTTCTTCATCGATAGCGTAGCGAAAAAAGATGCATCACCAGTCATATGCCGCGAACATCCGCTATCGAGGATCCATTTACTTTTAGCATGAGAGGGTTGAGGGTCCACCTACAAGACAAGTAGATGAATCCTTTGGTACCCATTTACTGAAGGGTCCATTCTGATTAGTTTTAGGTCTCCAGAATAAAGTGTGATTGTCAACAAGTTTCCTTGCCAAGCAATACTGTGATATGTGTCTGTGTGTACCACAATAAGTGCAAGTTAGTTTAGAACCAGATGTGGTTAAAACTGTGTTACATGCTTGTTTGGTTTCTTGGAGAACCTATAAATAAAAGAATGATGATAGTCGTGTTTCTTCTGTGCTTTCTTGTTTTTAGTCCTCTTAGGTGTATGCTTAGCATTAGGACTAAACTTAGGCTGTGTCACAGGTATTGCATGTTTGCCTAACTTGATTTCTAACTTTTTAGAAATCGCAATAGACTCTTCATATCTAGCAGTCATATCTGAGAGTCTTTGTTATGTAACTAAGTGCTTCTTCTTCTCTATCTCATATAATTCTTGCATCTTGACATAGTCTCTTTCTTTCTTTTCAATTTTGAGGATAGCCTTATGGTAGTCTACTTTGAGTTTGGCTATCTCTTCCGTGTTACCGGTAGTAGACGTCTCTTTAATATCTTCAATAAGATTGGGCAGTCTAGCTATCGGTTGTGTATGCCTTAATCTCTTTTGAGAATTCTTATACTTGTCAAGCACAGTTTTGTGATCTTCAAGTAATTCGCTAAAGGCATTTTCTAATTCATCGAAAGTAAAATCATCATATAGAGGGTTTGAGGATACTTTATCGAATGCCATAAGACATACATTGGCATTTCTGCAGGGTCTGTCTTCCTCCTCTGTATCACTGGCATCGCTTTCATGCCAGATGCTTGTGTTTGCATACTTTTGACTGGTTGTTGCTTTTCTGCTTGATCTAGATCTGTCATATGGACTGCTTTTCTTTGAAGTTGGGCAGTCCTTCTTCATGTGCCTTGTCTTCTTGCATCCAAAGCAAATGGTTTCATCTTCATTACTTTCTTGGATATCTCTCTTCCTTCTGTTTGATTTCTCAAACTTTAGGAATTTTCTGAAGTTCTTCACAAGTAGGACTTGTTCATCACCACTTGATAATTCTTCATCAGAGTCATTGCATGTTGATTTTCTTGCTTGAGCTTTGAAGGCAATAGATTTTCTTTTGGAGTTGCTTCTTCAAATTCTTGCAAATCAAGTTCATGGGTCATGAGCTTGCCCATAAGTGTTTCCAAGGACATAGTGGTGAGATCGTTTCCTTCAATGATTGCTGTGGCTTTTGGATTCTAGTTCTTGGTTAAAGCCCGCAACACTTTTCTGATCTTCTCATGATTGCTGTAATCCTTACCAAGAGATTGCAAAGGATTAGTTATATAAGGAAACGAGTGAACATCTGTGTAATTGACTCCGGATTCATCTTGAAAGCTTCATATTCCTGTGTTAGTCTACTAATTTTGGATTCCTTCACTTGGGAAGTACCTTCATGCGTTACCTCAAGAAGTTTCCAAATTTTGTGAGACGTTTTACAGGTTGAAACTCTGTTGAACTCCGTTTTGTCAATTGTACAGAATAGTGTATTGATGGCACGAGCATCTAGACTAGCCTTAGCTTTTTCAGCTTCTGTGTATTTGTCATGAGGCTTGTCTACAAGCTGGCCTTCAACCACTATGGGTGCTGGTTTCTTATAACCATCAATGACTATAGACCAAAGATCAAAGTCAAGAGATTTAAGAAGAAAGTCATTCGTGTTTTCCAATAGGTATAGTTTGTTCCATCAAATGAGGGAGTCTATTTGTGGATTGTCCTTCACCATTGAATATTGATTTCACGGCTGCCATATATACTCTCTGAGGTTTGTTATATTAGAATATAACCTGCTCTGATACCAATTGTAGGACCGTTGAGCACCTCTAGAGGGGGGGTGAATAGAGTGTGTGTGTGCAGCGGAAAATAATCACCAATTAAAAACTAAGAATAACTATGGCAGTAAATAAATGCAGTAAGAGATAGAAAGATCAAACTCAGTGACACAGCGATGTATACTGGTATCCCTCTGAGAGGACTAATCCAGTCTCGAGTACTCTTGCTCGATGTTAATCCACTATGGCACAAGCTAAATGAGAGCTTGTAGTCTCTTACAACACCGTGCTTGGTGACAAGTGCACGACCAACTTCACAACATCGTGCTTGGTGACGAGCGTACGACCGGTTCCATAACAAGAATAGTTGCTGAACTTGGAACGACCTCTTTACAACTCTTGGACACCAAAAGACTCTAAATCAACGTAGAAATTACTGGATTCTGGCTAAGAGATGTATAGGTGTGATTTGAAAGCTTTAGAACGTTTGAAAACACTTGCTGAGTAGAGAAGAGAAGATGAAGATGAAGAATGAATGAGTGATTTGAAATGAAAAACTCTCTTCTATTTATAGGTGTTTTCTGGGACCGAACTCGGGCAGAGTTCTAATGCAAATATTTTGCATAGAGACGTTGCTCGCAGATTTGGAGGCAACTGGTATTTGAATTCAAGGTGACCGAACTCGGGCAGAGTTCGGACCGAACTCGGGCCAAACTCGGTTTTGAGTTGTCTTGGGAAATTTTGAAATATTTGTCAAAAGCTGTTTGTAAAAAATTCGGAATATTTTGTAAAGATGAAATGGAAATAGGTAGGCTTTTTAGAAAATTTTGACTGGGATAAACCTAAGCCAGTATTAACTAGTCGATTTTACAATATAAGTCCTAGACTCAATAAAAGTAAAATACAAAATAAAATGTAAAATGACTCAAACTAAATACCATTGAAATTCATCTTCAGATAGATAAAATCTTTGTTTGTTGATGCAGTACAACGTCCGTTGATATTGATTTCACATATGCCCTGAAATGATTAGCAGCAGTTTGTATATTTTGTGTATTGACTTAAGTGCATGTTGATTATCAAAATCGGGTGTGACCATGGAATGGGCCAACAAACATAAATAGGATGAGAAGCTTTGGGAATGTCTATGGGCCCATCGAACGATCGTACGAACCCCAATCGACAGCAAAAAATATTCTTTGACCTACGAGTGTGAGGCTATCTTGCCCTCAAAATTCATATCCCTTCGCTCAGGATATAGCTATTTCCAATGGAATGACTGTCGAAAATAATGATTGCTTACGGTTGTAAGAGCTGGAAGCATTGGATAAGAAGCGTCTACAAGTCTAACAACGAATTGAGCTATATCAAGCACGCATCTCTAAAGCCTTTAACAAAAAGGTGAAAGAGAGAATATTCCAAGTTACTTGTCTTGTCAATAAGAAGGCCGATGGTCATGAAGCACAAAAGCAAAGGGAAATTTCAAGCCAAATGGGATGGCCTTTCGTCCTGGAATCAGTATATTCCAATGGAGCCTACAGGCTCGCGAGACCTAACGAAGATTTTCTCATGATGCCTATCAACGATAAGTTCTTAAAAAAATACTATGTCTGAAAACTTAAATCCCCAATGTTTATAGTATTCAATCTAGTTTTATCTATCAATCCTCACCACCTCTGATAGTCTCCCAAAGATACATCAATAAAATTTTCTAGTTAAATCCCTAGTGGTTTATAGCATTATATCTGGTTTTATCTATCACGTCCTTGCCACCTCTGATAGTCTCCCTAAAGATACCTCAGTGATGTTATCTTTTTCAGTAGTTAAATCTCTAGTGGGTTTATAGTTTCAAACCTATCTATCACGTCCTTGCCACCTCTGATAGTCTCCTCAAAGATATACCAGTGAAGTTATCTTTTCGCTAGTTAAATCCCAATGGGTTTATAGTGCTCAAATCTCGTTCTATCTATCACTTTCTCGCCATCTCTAATAGTCTCCCTAAAGAACCCCAGTAAAGTTATATTTTGCTAGTTAAATCCCCAATGGGTTTATAGTCCTTAAATCTAGTTTTATCTATCATGTCTTTGCGACCTCTGATATATAGTCTCCCCAAAGATACCTCAATGAAGTTATATTTTTGCTAGTTAAATCTCCAATGGGTTTATATCGTTTCAACTTGTTCTTCTATCATGTCCATATTATCTCTGATAGTAATCTATTTTCTGTGCTTATTTCTATGTACACAATGGATAACAGGTCCCCAAAATCCTAGCAAATTTATAGCTTTAAACCTACCTATTACATACATGTTACCTTTAATAGAATGGTTTGTATCTTTCCCTTATCTTAATTAGGTAATAATTTTCTATCTCCTACCAACCAAAAAAATTGGTATCATGTTAAACTGCACCTCTGAATAACCAAATAAAAAACTATTTGATATTCAAGATCATGATTACATATGTAACCCCTGTTCTCAATTTTCCAAATTTTTGAATAGAGCTTAATTCCTTTTTCTTACATTATTTTTTCCCCATATTTTTAGGGGCAATTTGGTAATTTGATTAGCATCCTTTATTTAGAGGAATGACATAGTTGTAAATATTAGGAAAAGTGATTGCTATGTTAGTAATTGTTTAGGTGTTCATGATGGAACGCTTATCCACTAGGATTGGGTAGAAATATTCTAGAATCCCTTAATTTATTAGAGATTAGTTCTAATTATCCTAAGTAATATTTTTTAGAATATAGCATATTCTTTGAAATATTCTTTAGAATATTCTCTCCTAACCCATGTGCCAAAGATTCTAGGATCTTCTAATTATTTCTATAAATAGCCTTAATTAGTGGATTAGCATTCATAATTTTTTCTACGTGCACTACAAGAAAAATGACTATTTACGGCGTGCGAAATGCGCCATAAATGACCTTTTACGGCGTACTTTTTTATGCCGTAAAAGGTTAAGCCGTAAATGACCCTATTATTTACGGCACGTATTTGCGCTCTGTAAATAACCATCGCTATCCTTTTACTACGTGCATTTGCGCGCTGTAAATAACCATCGCTATCCTGTTACAACGCGCATTTGCACGATGTAAATAACCATCGCTATCCTTTTACAACGTACATTTGTACGCTGTAAATAACCATCGCTATCCTTTTACAACGCGCATTAGAACGCTGTAATTGACAATCGCTATCTTTTTACAACGAATATTAGCATGTCGTAAATGATCTTCCATTTTTACAACGCACATTTTAACGCTGTAAATGATCTCTCAGTCTTTTTACAATGCGTATTTCGAACGCTGTAATGACTCTCTTAATCTTTTTATAATGCATTTTTGAACGTCGTAAATGACACTCTATCTATTTACAACATGCTTTCGAAAGTTGTAAATAACCATGTCCATCTTTTTACAACGCGCTTCAACGCTGTAAGTGACCACCTTTTTCTATAACATGCTTGTGGCCTGGGCCTTGCAGCGCTGAGGCATTGGTTAGGACAACAACAACAACGAGTGCACAAATCAGGAAAGGTGGTAGAACAAATACAATACCAACAACAAATATATAGTAAAGCTTCTGCCATGTGCAACCAAAATGAGTTCAAATTCACTTTGACACAAATGCAAGTGCCAAACTCACACACACACACATGCAGTTCAAATTCAAATGGCACAATTGCAAGCAAACCAAAATTCAATAAAGCTTTTTCCAAGTGCAACCAAAATTATATTTCAAATTCAAATGGTCCAAATACAAGTCTCAAACAAAATTCAAGTGCAACCAAAATGAGAGTTCAAATTAAAATGACAAAAATACAAGTTTCAGTTGATAAGATCTCCTTGTTAGTGCCTTACCTACTGAAATAAAACTCACATCGTCTCTCTCTTCTTTGGTACTTGATAAGATCTCACTGAGTAGCTTTGGGAACAAAGCATTGAGTTCCTGACATTTCAATTATAACAGTGTTAGCACCCGAAGAGAAAAACTATGTTATAAAATAATGAGATTGAATCTTAATTACTTTAATCTATGTTAGCAAAACTTTTAGCATGCAAATTGTGTATGAGGGATTCATATATATTTATGTGAATGGGGTTCATATATATTATGTGTGTATGGGAAATACAATAGGTTCCTGGAAATGCAGCAGCTAAGAGTTTTGCTAACAACAGTAGGTTCCTAGAAATGCAGCATGTGAGTTTTGCTAACAGCAGATAACATCTCCTTTTCCTGGAAATGCAGTAGGTTCCTAGAAATTCAGTAACAGACATTCATATATTTATGTGTGTATGGGGTTCCTGGAAATACAGCAGCTACATTCATATATTTATTTGTCTCCAAAGGTATTAAACCATTCATAAACAATCAGTAAAAAAACTTATGGTATTAGCTACATATGAATGTTGAAATATCAGATACATATATGAAACGTCAAAATATTATTCATATAAACTATTCATATGAAACATATGGTATTAACTGATACTCAACCGGACAGATACCAACCTATGGGAGTTTCAGATACATATGAAACGTTGAAATATCATATTGTTAATTTCTTCTCAAGGACTGAAATCATGCATTTTGTTCTCTTTAGGATTTGGAGAAAGCCATTGTGAAGACTCGCCGCAAGAACAATTCAAAGAAACCCACCAAGATCACTGGAAGCCTATCAATTCAGTAAACAAAGAAGATTTGGACTCTGATTCACTCCCGAGATTCATCATGCATGTTCATCATCTTTAATCTCTGTTATATACATAGGAATTCATGGTTTTACTATTGCTGTGGACTTCTTTTTCCCTCTAAATTGATGTCTATTTCTATGAGTTAGTCATTAGTCAGCATCTTGGCAAGTTTTAGTACATTTAGGGCCGCTACCTGGTTCCCTAACATTAACATCTTGGTCGAAGAATGTGCTTAGATTTAGGGAATCATTAGTCAGCATCTTGGTTAGCTTAAGTACGTCTAGGGCCATTATTTATTTCCCTAACATTAACATCTTGGTCGAAGCTCTTCACCTAACATTTCAACTCCTATCCTCCCATTGAATATTTGTACCAACGCTGCATTTACTATCCAGCTATTTCTTGCAATGCTCAAGCAACTATGAAGCTGTCTTGGTCCATACCATCAGCTGCATTCAAGTGTTTAGTTATATTTCTATCAATTTGGTGTTTTATTGTCCCTGATACCTAACAGTTTCCTATCGACACATGTCGCCCTGTGACTGGAAGGAAGAAGTTTTGGACGTGGGGCAATTATAGTAGTTTACTTCTGTTGCTAGCCTCCAGCATTACTGGCCCTTGTTGAGTGTCATGCAGGAAATCTAGAGGAAAGTTTTACAGCTCTATTATTTGGTAATGCAAGTAGCAGACAGCTGCCGTAAAATATTCTTGGGACGATATGAAATGAATCCCTTTAGAGAGCTGAATGGAAGATAATGGTTGAAATACCCAACCGCTAAACTAAATTGGGGATAAATGTTTTATTGCGTGTTTGGTTGCTGGGAAAGCAGTCTGATTTCACAAGGATAACTTGTGAAAATTTAAAGGCATCAAAGTAAGAAAATTTACTTGAAATCTTATTTGATACCTGAGGATAACGAAGACAGTCCAAATTTTGTTGTTTTAACCTGTAGAAGAAAAGAATCACATAGTTTAATAATGCTTAATAATCACACCATTTTAGAAATACTTAAGAATAACACAGTCATACCTCAAATAAAGAAGACTAATCCAATTTGATAATTTGATGGGCCATACAATCGTACTCTGTTCAACACAAGCAAGTTTACTAAACTCAATTGTCGGTCAATACAAAACAATGTTATCAACCACATCGTGAACCCAAAATTTCCAACAATCATTGCCTAAAGGAACATGATGAAACAATGCACTTGGATCTGTTGATGCAATTTCAGCGGTAGCAACAATGACTTCATCTTTTGCAAACCAACTAAGCAACTTGCACATCTTATTCTCAAGATTGGAACCTTTAGCACCACTTCCTAATTCATTTTGTCTTCTTTATGCTCCTTCACAACCTAAATCTTGTATACTTGCTGCACTTGCTTTGTTGCTTTTTTGTTTTGTGCTCTCTCGCTAGTGCAAATTTGAATGCTCTTATTGCCTTATGTCTTTTCTGATCATTTTGTATTCTCCCATCAGTAGAACTTCAACCAATTGTATCTTCCTTCTGTTTGCTTTTTGCTCTCATTACAAGATAGTTGATCGTTGGAATTTTCTTTGCATTTTCTTTTTGCTATCTCATTGGCCGAATGTTGAACCCTTGTATGTTCCTATTTTCATTATATTAAGTAGGTCAAATATAAAATTTTGTGACCAAGTGCATAGACAAGACCAAAAAAAAATCATATAAACATTTCATAAACTTACAGAGTTATTTCCTCCTTTGTCTAACCGAACCAAAAGATCTTTCACCAAGCCCTTCAAGCTCTCCAATTCGTTCTCTAATCTTGTGACTTTATTACCCATATGAATTTGACCATTCACTTTTGAAGGGTTTGCTTCAAATCCAAACCCTCTTACTCGTCTTCGTGGATCCGGACCAAGTACTTTTGCAACAGCATCATTTGTTATAGAATTCTTTTGTGAATGATCTTCTTCAGCCTTGTATTGCTTTACTAGTTGCTAGAAGAACACAAATTGAAGATATATAAATACCAAAATATAAAAACAAACAAAAAGTGAGCTTAAATATACAATAAGATATTGTTACCACTTTCTGATTCTTGAACTTCCCCTTGTGAATTTTTCTTCCGTGCTTCATATGCTTGAATCCAAACATCAGCCCTTGAAATTGTTTCAGGTGTCTCACTTTTTTGCTTCTGTAAAATAACAAATATAGATAATCTACACTTATCTCACATTTTAAACCATATATGAACCTAACATATTATTTTTACCAACTCGTCTTCAACAACATCAAAACTTTTCTACTTGTACGATGCACTAAATCAACTTGTTTTGCTCTCATCTCTTTGAATTTTTTAGTTCTTTCGTACAAAAAAAAAGATTAGAGAAGAAAACATTGGTGATATACAAGATACAAAAGTATAAAAAATTGAAGTATGTACTAGGAAATTTCAAAAGTAGAATTACCAAATAATTAGGACTTGTTCTGGCTTTAATAAAAGACATCCACTTATCCATAGATTCAATGTTTGTAGGTTTGAGGAGGCTAGCAGCACGTTGTAGGCCTATCACTTCCGCTTGCGTCCTTACTTGTTTCACCAAATTAGATCTCCATTCTCGCCAAATCTTAAGTAGCTTTCTAAAAGTATAATCCTTGTGGCACTCATCAATAGCAAAATTTTGCTGCAAAAATATAATCCAAATATGGTGTTTAATATCATGTAAAATATAAGAAACAAACAATAACAAATAACAACCTTACTGTTACATGTGATCAAATCTGATCTTTGAAGTCTTGAGACATCCTTCCATTTAGTCATATTAACCGGTAATTGCTCTCTTGCCGTCATGCCAAGGAAAGAACTAAACTTTGGAGCATTTTCCTTAATAGGTTGGCCTCTATGGTTGAAATCAAGCGGGAGAGGAGTATGTTTTGCTTGTTTGCTTACTGCTAAGCATTTTGCCCTACCCCTAGGTGTTCTTTTTGGTTTTTCTGCATGGAACTCATCTACTGAACCATTTTGTAGTGTATTGGATGATGTCTTAGGTGGGGAGTTAGAGTCTTCATTAGAAACGCCATCCAACATTGGTAAGGACCGGTTCTTTTCTTATCTACATGCAATAATAGCAGCAATTTGTGAAGCTTTCTTGTGTTTTTTGGTTCTCTTTGCAACACTGTTTGAGCACTTCATCAAACACAAAGAGTTAAAATAATGACAATGGACGTACAAGATAACAAGTTACGAGAAGAAAAATAGTAACATGAAAACAAATAGGTTCATGCAATTAAGATACAAGACAATAAAGCAACTCAAAGAGAATATTATTGTATCTCCTAAATTGGTGACACATGCATTTATATGAGAGGACCTCATTATTGTCTTCTTAGGCTATTGAAGTGAGCATTTTACTGCTAAATGTAAACACGTGTAATGTCAGTTTATGTTCAATTTATCTCATTAGAATTTATGAGAGGATATGTTAGCATAATGTATACACAGGCATAGGTTCTTGCAGGAAATGTGTGAGAGGATATGTTAGCACAATGTATACACTAAGATTTGACCTGCTGTTGATTTAACAAATTACAGCCTCTTATGTTAGTGCTGGCATGTCGTTGTACTGGGATAAACTATCCCTTTAACTATAATTGCATTTGTTTAATATAAAACGTAACTAAAGTGGTGATGCCTGACATCTGCTTTCCAAACAACTATTTAAATTGTAAATGATTGTGAAACCTATAACAAATTGTAAAGACATCCATGTCAATTCAAAAAATGGAAAGGCTTAGTATCACTCATAAAGTCACATCTAAAATTGGAAAAGGCTTTGTTTACAAACTAAATATGAACTCATATCTATCCAAGCATGACATGGTAGTTGTTAGATATCGCTTGCTAATTGGTTTATTTCTTGATCAAAGTTGCTGACAATTTGTAACTTAGCTTGCATCATCCCTCGTTGCCTCAAAGATAAACATGTGCAAAAAGCGGCACATCTATCCAAATTCTTGGAAATGGAAGCCTGAACTGATTTTTAATTGTTTCTTACTATAACGAAGCAGAAGATTATATTCATTATATTGTGACTTGTATTTGACCCCATTTGTGCTTGTTTTCCTATTTTTATCTATCTTTTACATGACTTTCAACATTTTCCATTTGGTTATGAAATCTGTGTGGCTTTTTTTTTTTGCAGCAACAAATCTATTCAAGATACTTGTCAAGTACAGGCCTGAAGGCAAAGCTGCAAAGAAGGAGCGGCTATTGAAGAGAGCACAGGCTGAGGCTAAAGGGAAAATAGTCAAAGTTAAGAAGCCAATTATTGTGAAGTACGAGCTTAATCATGTCAGGTACCTCATTGAGCAGGTTAGCTCTCACTTAGTAGGGTTCTTGGGTCGCTTGGTATCTTCTAACCATAATAACTTATGGATATCCAAGTGCAAATATCTGGCATAATTATGTCAATTGATATTTAGCGATATGGATAACATGACTGTACCAATACTGATATACAATACTGATATACAATATTAATAGTCTTTATGACACCTATATTCAACAACTACATATGCAGGAATGTAGTATCATGTACCACATATACATTACACCTGGTAATTTCTACTTTTTGCAACTACTGCAGTTTTTTATATCAAAAATTTGAGACCCTTTCTATAACAATTTTTTTCAAGAAATGTGGTATTTGCAGTATCATATGTCTTAGTGCATGTGTAACAAGCATCACTGTGGGTGGGAAGTGCACAAATTAAATTGCATCAGGTGTCTTAGAGCCTGTGTACCAAGCAGATTTGCAGTATCCTCTGCATGTGTTCATGTGTGCAGAACTTAAGATAACTAAGGTAACATAATACTTTCAGATATTTGCTTTTATCAGTTTTATGTAGGGAATGGAATTTCTTTTGGAACTTACTTCTTCACCATTTTAGCCATCTTATTGACCAAATATTTGCTCTCAGACAATTTGATCAATCTTCAGAGTCTACACCGTCTTCATTATCACTCTGTTAATAAAGCATAATATTTTATTAGGCTCATAACATGGAAATATGTTCAAACAATAGCTCATGCTAAATATTGATAATTATAATGGCATATATTGGTATGATTACCGATACGTAAACTAGTTCCTCAGAATCGCGTATTACACAATCTTCATCATCAATATCCGAGTCAAGTTGTGATACATCTAAAGGAGTGCATGGCATGTATTCATTCCCGTCATCCGTCTCATTCTCATAAAAACCTCTTGGTGGTACTTTCAATACAACATACCAATTGATTTGTCTGACTCTCTTGAATAAAATACTTGTTCTGCTTGTGATGCAAAAATAAATGAATCCTGCTCAAATTGATGTTGTCCTTGGTGGAGGTTAACTAATGTAAACCCATCTTCAACTTTGATACCTTTTTTATATTTCCCAATCACAATCAAATAAAGGCACTTTAAATTTGTAATAGTCCAGCAACATGATATCTTTTATGACACCATAGTAAGTTACTTTTTCCATAACTTGTGAAGCATCTTTCGCACTTGCTCGACACATTATTTCTGTTTCAATAGAAACCCCACAATTTTGGGTACTTTTTTCAGTATCCTTTGTGTGAAATTGATTTCCATTAATAACATAACCAGAATAAAACTTTACTTCCTTCTTAGGCTTGCATGCAAGCCATCTAACAGTATCTGACATTGGACCACTACTGCCCCTTCTAACTTCATTTTCCAGCCATGAACTAAACGTGTTCATATGTCACTTTTCTAAAAGAGATTCATTCATGGCCAAACGTTTATCTAAACGTATAAGCTATTTTTGTGCATTCTAGAACAATTAAAGAAGATAATTTAGAGTGTGAATAATGAGAACTAAAAATTAAAATTAAAATTTACTAATTTAGAAGTATAACTTACTCTCTCCATGGATCGACTTCTGCAGTATAATTCAACACATAAGGATGGGCAATCTCTAACATTGAAGAAGTCATTGAGTTATTGGTCCTACCTTGACCAAGTGGCTGCCCTTCTACTATTGTTCGATCATTAAAATCCTCATTGCGCCTATGTTGATGTCCTATATCAGCTTGTTTTATATAACCAGAACAAAAATGTGTCATCTCATCAGCTAAGTACTTCTCTGCTATGCATCCTTCAGGATTAGAATTATTCTTAACATATCCATTTAGGACCTTCATATACCTAATCATGATTACAAAATAAATTTAAGGTTTTAAAGCAATCAGATTAGGTTGTAAATAATATAGTGTTATACCATAAACATTAATCCTCACCTTTCAAAAGGGTACATCCATCTGAAAGGTACCGGTCCAGCAACCAGTACTTCTTGTCCAAGATGAATAGTTAAATGGACCATAATGACGAAAAAAGATGGAGGAAAGAACCTTTCTAACTGTTTCACTTAACAAAATGCCTTGGAGAAATTGGCTTTTGAAAACAAAACGAGAAAAAGTACAAGAAGTACAAATTTGATTCTGGAAAAGTATTGCTATGGAAGTCTGATTCGTAAATGATCACTTTGTTCCTTGGACCATATGATGATGATGAAGATCACTGCCTGAAGTAGAACAACTGGAAGAACTAAGTCACCAGAAAGGTATCGACGTACTTGGGCATTGATGGCGAGGCCGAATGCTTTTCTGCTTTACTTTACTTTGAAAGAAAGGTTGAAGAAGAATGCTCTGGAGAATCAAAATCTCTAGGTTCTGATCTCTGTATTCTCCTGTCTCTGTGTCTCTCTTCCGTTATGAGAAAAATAAGTCTATTTATAGACTTGGGCTCTTGTGCGCAAAAACTCAGCAAAAGTTCCATCTTTACGCTAACAACTGCCACCCATGATCGAAGCCATCATCTGCATATGTTGACGTGTGTCCCATCACTTCAGTAAGAATAGGATGCATGTACACACGTTCTTCGAGAAGAATGGCATGAAAGCCACGTAAGCGAACCACGTTCCAAACTGGTGGAGGAGAATAGGGCGTAAAAATAGCCCCAATGTACTCTGAGCGTAAAGCAGTAGATTTGGCATAAAATGGCCTTGACATAGACTTCCCGCATAAAGTGGTTATTAACTAACCTTGAGCGCAAAAGCAGCTCAAATAGACTTTACGCACACGTCGACTGTTGAGCGTAAAGGCTATAATCTTCGTGCGTAAAAGAAGCCGTAGTGTGAGCGTAAAGTAGCTCAATCCACACACTAAACGACAACATTGGTCTCTGTGTAAAAACAAAATTTTGTGATATATGCCAACATTAATATCTCCATGTCAGAGTTTGCATTAAATGTGAGATTTGACAGCTTTGTCCAGCGTAAAAGTGGCTGCTCTGTCCTTGGTGTAAAACCATGGGTGTAGACCCGAGCGTAAAATGATCAGCCTGCTTAGGCGTAAAGCGATTAGCCTAGTCTTGGGCGTAAAGAGATTACCCGCTCTGCTAGGCGTAAAGCAGATCACTTATGAATGAGATGACTTTCTTTGAAGCACTTTTTACGCTCCTACAAGACCCCCTTCAAAGTTTTCAAATATCTCCAAAATTTGAAACACTTTGAACAGAAGCGTAAAAGTTGAGATTTGATCAGTCAGCGTAAAATTTAGGATACGCAACCGTCATCTGCGTAAAAGCGGGGATATTCAACAGTCGGCGTAATTTTTCAAGAAAAATAATGTCGGTCAACACTTAACCGTCACAATAAATTTCTTTCTCGAAACTTTCGAACGTCCTCATCTTCCCGAGTGAGCAGTTTCCAACGAAGAATGTGAAGAGTTGCTTTGATTTGTATAAATAAGGACAAATTCTTTATTCTTGACATTCATCCTCGTTTTGACATGGCGCCGAAGAACGAGATTACCAACAAAGAGGCTTCGAGCTCCAGGCTCGATTTCGAGCGGGCGTGCAACCTTTTAGAGTGTTTTGGAGTAACGCCTGCCGTCTTTAATCGCATTGATGGTGGTCCCCCAACTGCGTACGAAGGGCCAGGAGATGCCGAAGCATTTCTTAATCTGATGCGCCGCTCCGGGATTCGCAATATGCACGAACTAGGCGTCTCCCTTCGTCAGCCCAACGAAGGAGAGAAATAATGACGTTTTTATGTATCGCGAATCTTTAATTTGTAGGGGTCCACTTCTCCCTTTATAAATAAAATTTTGCTGCTAACCTCATCTATTGATGCACACTTGTTTATGCACTTCTTTTGACTATTTCTATGGTTGTTAATTCCCAAGAAATAAACCAACACGTGGCATCTGTCTTGTGGTTACGAGAGCCTTTAAATAGGATCTTCTTCCGAAATAGACTCATCCCATAATACTGGCGTAAAAGCCTTTAAAAAAAACTTGCTGAAGCATTGGCGTAAAAGCCTTGCTGAATCACTGGCGTAAAAACCTTGCTGAATCACTGGCATAAAAGCCTTGCTGAATCAAAGGCGTAAAAGTCTTGCTGAAGCACTGGCGTAAAAGCCTTGCTGAATTACTGGCGTAAAAGCCTTGCTGAAGCACTGGCGTAAAAAGCCTTGTGATCTGTTTTTAGCTAGCGTTTAATACGCATCTGATAATACTCTATTTAAAACACTTCTTCTTTGTTGTTTTCTGCAGAAGTTTGGCTGAGCAGCTTTTCCAGAACCGGCATTGGCGATTTTGACGCTGTGAGGAGCGTTCTTCTGACATCAACATCAGGGAGCTCATGCGCTTTTGACGCGCAAATCAGACAACTCAGAACTCTTCGTGGGATAGAAGGGTCTTCCTCTGTTGGTAGGAAGAGCCTTTATACACGGAGAGTTGGATGGTGGAGTCAACTCTACCCCAAGAAATGGGTAGTAGAGTTCCTTTACGGCAGGACTAGAATGTATCCCAATGCTGGATACATTCTATCTCCTTTGAGGTGCCGCCACTTCCACCATTGTATTGGCAGCAACACGCCTTCGGGCTGCCATACCCTGGGGTTCTCCTCTCGTCTGAAGAGAAGACCAGAGTTTGATTCCTTCTGTTCTGGTCGCCACAAAGGCTTGGACAGTAAGGAATTGACACCAACAACGAATCCGACGAAGAAGATCCAAAGAAGAAACAGATATCCATTAGGCTATCGTTGTGTGTATAGAATGAAAATCCAAGAATATAATAGATTTCCATTATAACTTGTAAGAAAGTCTAAGAAATATAATAGACTTTTTTGATGATATGGAAATGGAAATGATGATTCTTCTATGATCAATGATTTGTATCTATCTGGATGTAGTATGGACATGATAGATAAATAAAATCTTATTTTCTGTTTTAGAGTATATAATACTATCAGAGGTAATATGGACATAATAGTATATGTGAACTCAAAAGAAAATTAGATTAATATCTTGCAGAGGTCAAATAGAAGTGATAGATAGGAAAAGTAGATTTAGTATTTATTCAGAGGTCATGGAAACATGATAAATAGCGAATCCCACTTTCTAATCAATTGATAAAATAGAAGATATAAAATCCCTTTCCCAGGAGACAAGAAATCAGCTTAACCAAACCTTGGTAGCTGGGGACTAAGGAGACAGATGTCATGAACATATAAGTCCATCTTAATGTATGAATGAATCATAATTTTCGGGAAAAGAAAGCATTGATTCGATTCCGTAATTAAATGAATGAACCCGATAGAATGAATGGACAGGTCTTTTCGGAATGAAAAGTTGTTCTCAATCTCAAAGACCGGTTCATCAACAGTCCTCTTCTATAAATAGGCGAGAACTCTCTGTAACATTTCATTCTTATTTCCACTCCTCTATTGGAAATGTCTTCCGAGGAGCACAGCAAAAGAATGAGTCTCCAGGAAAATTGAGGACATCACTGAGATGTGTCCCATTGAGCCAACAGTGATAGGCCGACTCAAGTAGGCAATAGCTCTTCTGCGCCCAAGCCATCACAAGATATCCTTGCGTTCTTAGTAGAGTCAGGAAAAACTCCTGAAGAAGAAGCATCGAGGATGGCTGTCTGCAAATTTTTCATGAGTTCAGGAAACGATGCCTTCTACGCATTGGCTGACTATGTATTCAACAAGGAAGGGAGTGGCCCTCGTCCTTAATCTTTTGTCTTGAACAAAAATAAATAAAAGAAGCTTTATTTTATTCTGTCTCCTTTATACATAGTATTTCTTAAGAAATTTGCCATTGATCGGCATCATGAGTAGATCTCCATTGGCTTTGATAACCGATAGGCGCCATTGGAAAATACGGACTCAATTACATAAGGGCCTTCCCATTTTGCTTGGAATTTTCCTTTGCTTTTATGAGTCATTACCATCGGTCTTCGAACAGCTAATATAAGTTGCCAACCTTGAATACCCTCTCTTTCACTTTACGATTGAAAGTTCGAGATATACGGGCTTGATATAGTTCAATATGCTGTTGTGCTTGAAGACGCTTCTCATCCAATCCTTCCAGTTCTTGGAGTCGTAAGCGATCGTTATTCTCTGTAGTTAGCTCATTAGCAATGGCTATTCGTAGAGATGGGATCTGGATTTCCAATGGGAGGACAGCTTCACATCCAAACCAATAAGAATGGTGTAAAACCAGTAGGAGTCCGGACTGTTGTTCGATAAGCCCATAAACACTCTCCAAGTTTCTATTCCAATCACGTTTATTAGAAGAGACAAACTTTTTGAGAAGTTTAATGATCGTCTTATTGAAAGCTTCGGCTAAACCATTAGCAGCTGGATTATAAGCCGTAGAAGCAAATTCTGAATTCGATTCTGATCACAGAATCGATAAAATGCCTGACTGGCAAATTGTGGACCATTGTCATGAATTATTCGTCGAGGGATCCGAAGCGATAAATGACATGGTGCTTGATGAAGCTGATCACGTTAGATGTTTTCACTTCAGCAAGGGAAATTGCTTCTGCCCACTTAGAAAAGTAATCGGTTATAGCTAATATAAACCGATGTCCCTTGAAGGTGGATTAATAGGACCAATGACATCCATACCCCAAGCTTCAAAGGGCAAGAGGCTGCTGTAGGTGTAGAAATTCAGATGGTTGATGAATAAAATCAGCATGAATCTGACATGCTTTACATCTTCTGGCATAGTCTACAGCATCTGCTATCATAGAAGGCCAATAATACCCCATTCTTCGAATGCGGTCTTGTAATTTAGGACCGGTTGATGAGCACCACAAATACCATCATGAGCTTCTGCAGTGTTTGTTTAGCTTCACTTTCTGAGAGACAACGCAGCAAGAGTCCATCATAAGAACGACGGTATAGCATATGTAAAGACGAATCATAATAAAATCGAAACGATCTCTTTTGATTGATGCAGCTTCTTTGGATCTTCAGGCAAAATCCCATGGACTGCATAATCAATGAATGGAGTTCTCCAATCTTTCTGCTGGGAACTTGACTCTGTAGTATAACTTTGTTCAATATACAAATTATTCTTAACACAGAACAAGTCTCGATCCAACAAAGTAATTGTATTTTGCCTTCGGATTGGAACAGCCAGGTCTGCGGCTAAACTAGCAAGAGCATCAGCTTCCACATTCTGAGAGCGTGGTACAAATTCAATGAAGAATCCTTTGAATGAAAGGACCAACTCGACTACCACATGATGATAAGGGATGAGATCAGATTTCTGACTTCATAAGTCCCTCTAACTTGTTAACGATCAATTGAGAATCTCCATAAGCTTCTAGGAACTCAATATCCAGTGTTTTGCTACTTGGAGACCAATCAATAGACATTATATTCTGCTACATTGTTGGACATGGTTCATTGAGAGATAGGCACGGTATATGACCATTTTGTCAGGAGAAACCAAGACGATTCCTACCCCAGAGACAATATTGCCTTTAGGTCCACTCGTGATGCTCCATCAAAATATAATTGCCATATGTCATTCTTCAAAGTCAGGTTATAATCCACGACTTCATCTGGAATGTCCTCATATAATTTTGATGTTTCAGGTATAGGGTGAGCAGCCAAGAAATCGGCTAATGCTTGACCCTTTATTGATTTCTGAGGTACATAAACCATGTCATAAGGAGTAAGCAACATCGCCCAAGTGGCCAACCTGGAGTTAAGAATGCTAGGTTTTATCATCAATACCCGAATGGGATTTATTCTGGAGATGACATGAATAGTCTGCCCTGTCACATAATGTCTTGTCTTTTGGACGACAAAAACTAAAGCTAGACATTCTTTTCCACAGGAGTATACCTGTTCAGCTCCGACCATCATTCTGCTCAGATAATAAATTGCTTGCTCATGACCCACATCACTTTTCTGTGCAAGAAGAGCGCCAAGTGAATGATCCAAGGCTCGAACATATAGCAAAAATGGCCTTTCTACCACCGGGGGTACCAGGACAGGAGGGTTCGTCAGGTATTGCTTAATGTCATTGAAGGCTTTCTGACACGCTTCATCCCAAACAAAAGATACACCTTTCTTTAATAGACGGGAGAAAGGTTGACATCTTCCAGAAAGATTAGATATAAATCTTCTGATATAAGCAATACGACCTGAAAGCCATGAGTTCTTTCAGATTACGTGGAGGACGCATTTCAAGAATTGCCTTAACCTTATCAGGATCAACGTGGATCCTGAGAAGTAATGACAAATCCTAAAAATTTGCCACTGGAAACCCCTAAGAAAGACTTAGTAGGGTTATTTTCAATTGATGCTGGCGCATCAATTCAAATACTGTCCTCAAGTCCTGAATGTGATCATCCTTTGATCGACTTTTAACAGCGATGTCATCTACATAGCATTCAACTATCTTCGTAGATGTTCTTGAAAGATGTTGCTCATAGCCCGTTGATACGTGGCACCGACGTTTTTAAGACCAAACGGCATAACTGTAACAGTAGACCCCAAGGGTGTACGAAAAGCGGTGTGCTTCTCATCTTCTGGATGCATCTTGATCTGATTGTATCCTGAGAATCCGTCCATGAAAGACATGCGTTCAAAACCACATGTATTGTCTATCATGACATCAGTAATTGGAAGTGGAAATTCGTCCTTTGGACAAGCTGCATTAAGATCTCGATAATCTATACAAACTCGGATTTTGTTCTTCTTCATGACAGGAACAATATTGGCAACCCAATCGGGTGCTCTTCACGAAAATCCACATGTGATCAACTTTTTGACTTCTGCTTCAATTGCATCCATCATCTGGTCTAAAACGTCGTTGCTGTTGTTTTACAGGCTTGATTGCAGAATATTGAGTTTATCAGTGGCAACTTTAGGATCTAACCCTGGCATATCCTCATAACTCCATGCAAAGATGTCAATATATTCTTTGATAAGTTTTATCAACTCTTCCTTTTCATCTTCAGCAAGATTTTTACTGATGAATATTGGTTTGGACGTAGCTCCATCCCCAACATCAATCTGGATGACCTCATCTTCTGTAGGTGGCTGTCGCTGTTCAAAACAGAGTTCCCACTGAGTATCCATCTGTTGTGCCCAAGGATCATTCTCAAATGGTTCTAATTTATTATCAGTTTGAACCATATTGACTGAGAATAGTCGTTCAGATTCATCTTCAGATTGAATTTCCTCTGAATCTGATGATTGCGAAGAGCTAGAAGAGAATTCTTCTTGTATATCGTCCTTAAACATGTGGGAGATCATATCCCAACCCATGACGAGTCTTTTGAAAAATGGATCACCACATAATGGTAGTTCTACCCTTGCCTTGATTGAGACCTTGCATAGTCTGATAGATTGTTGACTATACTTGTCAATTCGGATTCTTCCCTTGTCTTTATCCTTCAGCTCATCTGCCTGGGCAATAGGGATATTTCTAGCCAGGCCAAACACAATTTGGCGCTTGTTTTTCTTATCAGACGGAACCACGAAATAAGATTCTTTGTGACGTCTAAAAGTTACGCAAGCTTGTGATGAAGCGGCCACAGGTAGAAGATAAGGAGAAGATGTTAGGAACCTTTGAGCATAAGGTCCAACATCTATATGAGGGGAAAGAATTTTCCTTATGATCGATGTATAAAGTTTCTTCTGGCTCAATGTCGTTTTGTATGGATGACTTTGATTATCAGAAGATAAGGTCATCCTTTCAATAAATTTGACAGCCATATACTCGAAAAGGAAATCTTATTGATATCAAAAGGTACAGAATGATCAATATTTACATCATTTACAATTTGACTGCTACGCTTCGGATTAATCATCAGTGGACCATTATCTGTCTTCTGCGTAGTTTTATCAAGATTGACAATCAATGGTGGTTCTGGGTCATTCGTACAAGAAGTACGCCCTTTGACCTTGATCATAAAAGGTTGAACTTGGCTCTTAGCAGGAATATTTGTTCCTCAGATGAAGTTTGAGTTCTTCCTTTAACCTTGATTATCAAGGTTGATCATTGACAGATTGGGATTGGATTCGTCCCTTGACTATGATCTTCAAAGGTTGCTCCTCTGGCGGATCTTCATTAATAGATTGATCCTCGGTAGGTGATTGATCTTCAGCCATATCTGATATCTCTTTCACATGCTTGTTTATAAAGCCTTGAATCAGAAAAATAGGCTTCGACACCCTTGAAGGGATTGATATCAGCAAACTCAGTTTTCACAACTTTGGGAATCCACATACTTGAAGCATTGGTGGAGAGTTGAAGGTACAATATTATGCTCATGAATCCACGGTCTCCCCAAAAGGATATTATAGGAGACGTCTGAGTTGATAACATAGAAAGTTACCATGGTTCGAAGATCACCAATCTGAATCTGCAGACGAATCTTCCCCAATGGCTTGCTCTTGCCAGAGTTAAAACCGACTATCGTAGTACTAGTGTAAGTCAAATCACTAGTAGGGATCCTCAGGGTCTTAGCATACTCTGAAGAATTATGCTAATTGAGGATCCGGGATCAATGTAAATCTGTCAATTTCAGTGGATCCAATATACCCGGTGTAGCACAGAGGCCTGTCATGCTTGTTATGCTTCAACAGCATATCTTCTTGTGTAAAGGTGATGTTGGGAATTGCTTCCATCACACTATGACATTGTGGACATGACACTGGTATATTCAGGATTCTTGAGTTGAGCCAAGCATGAATCTGCTTGAAGTAAAGCTTCACTCAAAGTCTCTCTGCTTTCTCTGGAAAGGCGAAGCAACTCAAATATAGATAGTCTAGCCGAGTATTGGCTAACTGAGCTAGAATATCAAATTTGTAAGGCTTCATCACTACCCCCTGACTGGAAGCAGACTTCAATGGGACGTCGAAGCGTACTGCTTTTGTTTCCTTTTCAACCACAGAAGGTTTAGCAGGAACAGAAGAGGATTGAGTTGGTAGTGTCTCCACTACGTCTTCAGCTTCTTTGGAGGATCCCTCATGGTCTTTATGATACTCTTTTCCAGATGTTGTACCAGAAAAGATTCTTCTTCAACTCAGGAGAAGGAAGTACCATATTATAGGATTTTGTCTTCCCTTTCTTAGCCTTCTTCTTGTGTGGATTGTTATGAGGAGCTTCAGAACCCAATCCAACAGTAAATTTTGACTTTGAATCTGTAAAGGAAGTCATATTCCTTTATCATAATTCAAACCTCTACCTTTTGAAAGTCATAACCCATCTTCTTCATGAGATGAACAGATTGCTGACTATACAAGTGAGTGGGCAGTAGACTTTTAGCAAATGGTTCCTCAGAGGAAGAAGAAGGGATCTCTGTATCAGGAGAATGAGGAATAGATCTCTGTAACTACAGGAGGAGAAGGATTCGGGTACGAGGAGAAATCCCTGTCGGAGCTTTTTATAAGCAGCAAAGACTTGTTGTGCCCGATATAAAGGAACACTATTCATGGCTAGCCACTGCTGATGAGTAAGCTTGAGCTTGGTAGGAGGAGCTAGACTTGGAGGACAATGTTCAGTCCTTTCTGTCTATCTTCTAAAGGAAGGCCATCCCATAGGTGATCCAAGTCATCGGGATCTGGAATAACATGGGAAATCATGTTGCAGGTTCTGACTTTCTTGTCCTTCTTGGATTTTGAAGTTTTATCTTCACTTTCCAACTCAGGCACTAAGTCAGGATGTACCACATGATTTCACCATTCTTTAGTGTAAGCGGCAGTAATCCTGTATTTTTCTCTGGCAGGCGGGATATTCACGATCTTCATCATCGCCTTCGGAATTGGGATAATTCCATCTGGGACTTTGTGGAGGAAAATCTCCGAACTGAAGAGAAACCATATTGGTCGTAACCGTATGGTCATCATTGGTTAAAGCAATAGCACCACCATTTATCAGCTCTTGGATTTTCTTTTTCAAGACATAGCAAGCACTGGTAGGATGATTAATGTATCTATGATAGATACAATATTTGGGATTATCAGTAGATTCACCTCATTAGGCCTCTTTGGTTCCGGAATCTGAAGTTTACCACTCTTCACCAGACATTGAAATATCCCGGGATATCACTTTCGTCAAAGAATATTCTTCCTTTGGCCTGGAAGATTCTTGATTGTTCGGGTCGTTTTGTTCTTGGAAAGATTGACCATAAGAGTATCTTTTCCTCTCATATATGATTGCCAGGATTATTACTAGGATTACTTTTCTTCTTTTATTCTGAAGTGAAAATCATCCCATGCTCTCGAGAGACCTACCATTGGTCTCGGCAGAAACTGCTGCTATGATAAACGAAGCCCAATCTGAGAATTGGGAACCCGTGAAAACAGCGATGGATGGTCGCAGATTCATCTTGCATGTATCAATCAACGCTGAATCTGGCATACCAGGAGGCATCTTTAAAGTAGCCTGTCGAAAACGTTCATGAACGTCCGAGTATTCTTTCTCCTTTTGTTTGATTTCTATCAAGGAAGACATGTTCATGTCCATACCTCCTTCATAGAAACGGGAGAAAAACATTGCTTGAATTCGTCAAAAGACGAAATAGAATTATCGGGTAAACTACGATACCAGTCGTAAGCTGAACCTGTCAGGCACCCGATGAACACTCGAGTGAGAAGAGCATCATTTTTCTGCAAGTGTACAGTCATAATATCAAAATAATTGATATATTGACTGGGAGATGCTTTTCCATCGAACAAAACCATAGATTGTGGCTTGAATTTCGGTGGAAAGGGTACATCATTCCAATGAGGAGGATAAGGTTGCTTGATCCCTAACCTCTGGAGTTGATCTTTGTGCCTACTTCAAACTGTGCTTTGAGCTCACGTACTGCTTGAATGGCTTCACTGGTTTGGAAAGCACATTTGATTGAATGGTTGTTGGATGTACCGTAACCCCCACTGGAGGTGGTACATCTTCAGGGATGATGGGATCTGGAGATGCAGAATTCTGATTAACAGGCTCTTGAGTATTCAAAGGTATTTCAGCCCCTTGACTATCTTGAGTTTGTGCTGCTACTGGTACTGGTGTTATTACCGTCGGTTGAGCAGTTTGCTGATTCAAAATTATCTGATGCATACTTTGCACCATGTTAAGCATATCTTTCAGTGATTGCTCAACGCAGTGAGACGTTGTTCTGTATTAGCAGATGACGTCTCTGGTTCATCTCCAACAGCGTAGGATTCAACCTCTCGTGAAGATACGGAAGGATTTGTATAGAAGTATGAATCCACACTATCGGTATCAGACTCAAAAGATTGAGTACCCCAGCTTCTGAATCAGAAGTCTGCAATTGCCTTTGTCTTCTTGATCGAGTATTCTGATATACTCCTTCAAAAGAATCAAGAAGTCTGTTGAACTGTTGTTGACCTGGAGTTTGGGACATGTTCCGTCTCGGACGTCGTCCTCTGTTAGTATGAGATGCCATGTTGACTGATGCATATGACAGCTCATCTTCTTGGTCTTCAGCTTGATGTTGAAGCGAATTAAAACTAATCGATCAAAAACTGACCGTTTTGAAGCTGAACAACAACAATTGATCACAACCTGGTGATATTCACAATAATGTTTTTCTTGGGGGAGCGTCACCGGAGATTGTGAATTCTTACGCTTTTGCATTAGCAATTCACGTAAGTCAGAAGGAGTGGAGGGAGTATTCTTCTTTATCACATTAGGGGTAGAAAAACGTTTAGTACCTTGTGTGTAAAGAAGATTACTAGCAGCATTCGCAGAACCAAATTGTACATTTCTACGCGTTTGGAGTTGTGTGTGTAAATCTTGAGATTTTTAGCACGAAGGACTCCATCTTCATGGCGCATGATTTGCAAGTTTGGTACTTTGCGTAAAGCAGTATAAGAAGGTTGTTGGTGTAGGACAGAAGTTTTACCAACAACATTTTTACTGTATGCGTTTAGGTACATTCACATTAGATGTGCAAACATCGTTGTGAATTTTATCTACACTGTCACAGACAGAGACTTACCTTTACGCATAAAACGTAAAAATTGATTATCTACCACGTCACAGACGGGAGATTTTTTTACGCGAGGAGCGTAATTTGTGTGTGTCTACCACGTCACAGACGGAAGACTTATTTTTACACTCAGAAGCATTAGAATCTGCCAATTACAAATGGGAGACTCATTCTTATGCCTTGAGCGTAAAACTTGGTTTTTACCCAGTGGGCGTAAAACCTGGTTCTTACGCAGTGGGCGTGGAACCTGATCATCTACACCGTCACAGACGGAAGACAAATTGTCACACTTAGAGAGCGACGCCGAAGTAAGGACTGCCTCGTTATGAACGGGAGCCTACGACAAAGGGAAAATTCCCTTGTTATCAGAAGCAACAGACAGATCAGCAGCTACTTTGGCTTAGGGATCCAAACTTTTCGTGCTTTGCGAGACTTTTGAACATTGGAGCAGCGAGAACCCCCCAGTTCGGAGCATTTCTTCGTAGGCAGTCTGGTCGAAGTGCACAACCAGGGTCTTCTTGGTCGAACCGACTGAAACATCATATTGAGCAATTGCCTCTCGTCAGAGGAGAAGGTCGTCCCCAGCAGAGTCGCCATTTTTGTTTACTTAACAAAATGCCTTGGAGAAATTGGCTTTTGAAAATAAAACGAGAAAAAGTACAAGAAGTACAAATTTGATTCTGGGAAAGTATTGCTATGGAAGTCTGATTCGTAAATGATCACTTTGTTCCTTGGACCATATGATGATGATGAAGATCACTGCTGAAGTAGAACAACTGGAAGAACTAAGTCACCAGAAAGGTATCGACGCACTTAGGCACTGATGGCGAGGCCGAATGCTTTCCTGCTTTGCTTCACTCTGTTCTGAAAGAAAGGTTGAAGAAGAATGCTCTGGAGAATCAAAATCTCTAGGTTCTGATCTCTGTATTCTTCCTGTCTCTGTGTCTCTCTTCCGTTATGAGAAAAATAAGTCTATTTATAGACTTGGGCTCTTGTGCGTAAAAACTCAGCAAAAGTTCATCTTTACGCTAACAACTGCCACCCATGATCGAAGCCATCCTCTGCATATGTTGACGTGTGTCCCATCACTTCAGTAAGAATAGGATGCATGTACACACGTTCTTCGAAAGAATGGCATGAAAGCCATGTAAGCGAACCACGTTCCAAACTGGTGGAGGAGAATAGGGCGTAAAAATAATCCCAATGTACTCTGAGCGTAAAGCAGTAGATTTGGCGTAAAATGGCCTTGACATAGACTTCCCGCGTAAAGTGGTTATTAAATAACCTTAAGCGTAAAAGCAGCTCAAATAGACTTTACGCACACGTCGACTGTTGAGCGTAAAGGCTCGTATAATCTTCGTGCGTAAAAAGCCGTAGTGTAAGCGTAAAGTAGCTCAAT